>CM050175.1:61321743-61912188 GCA_027410445.1 Discoglossus pictus | reverse complement strand
AAGTCCCTAACACCTAACCCTAACACCCCTCACCCTTATCCATAACACCCCTCACCCTAACACCCCTCATACTTATCACTAACACCCCTCACCCTAACCCTAATACCCCTCACACTTATCCCTAACACCCCTTACCCTAACCCTAACATCCCTCACACTTATCCCTAACACCTAACCCTAACACCCCTCACCCTAACACCCCTCACCCTAACACCCCTCACCCTAACACCCCTCACACTTATCTCTAACACCCCTCACACTTATCCCCAACACCCCTCACACTTGTCCCTAACATCCCTCACACTTATCCCTAACACCCCTCACACTTATCCATAACACCCCTCACCCTAACCCTAACACCCCTCACACTTATCCCTAACACCCCTCACCCTAACACTCCTCCAAGTTATCCCTAACACACCTCACCCTAACCCTAACACCCCTCACACTTATCCCTAACACCCCTAACCCTAACACCTAACCCTAACACCACTCACACTTATCCCTAACACCCCTCATCCTACCCCTAACACCCCTCACACTTATCCCTATCACCCCTCACCCTAACCCTAACACCCCTCACACTTATCCCTAACACCCCTCACCCTAACACCAAACCCCCTCACCCTTATCCCTAACACACCTTACCCTAACACCCCTCACACTTATCCCTAACACCCCTCACACTTATCCCTAACACCCCTTACCCTAACCCTAACACCCCTCACACTTATTCCTAACACCCCTTACCCTAAACCTAACACCCCTCACACTTATCCCTAACAACTAACCCTAACACCCCTCACCCTAACCCTAACACCCCTCACACTTATCCCTAACACCCCTCACCCTAACCCTAACACCCCTCACACTTATCCCTAACACCCCTCGCCCTAACACCTAACCCTAACACCCCTCACACTTATCCCTAACACCCCTCACACTTATCCCTAACAGCCCTTACCCTAACACTAACAACACTCGCACTTATCCCTAACAACTAACCCTAACACCCCTCACCCTTATCCATAACACCCCTCACCCTAACACAACTCATACTTATCACTAACACCCCTCACCCTAACCCTAACACCCCTCACACTTATCCCTAACACCCCTTACCCTAACCCTAACATCCCTCACACTTATCCCTAACACCTAACCCTAACACCCCTCACCCTAACACCCCTCACCCTAACACCCCTCACACTTATCCCTAACACCCCTCACACTTATCCCTAACACCCCTCACACTTATCCCTAACATCCCTCACACTTATCCCTAACACCCCTCACACTTATCCATAACACCCCTCACCCTAACTCTAACACCCCTCATACTTATCACTAACACCCCTCACCCTAACCCTAATACCCCTCACACTTATCCCTAACACCCCTTACCCTAACCCTAACATCCCTCACACTTATCCCTAACACCTAACCCTAACACCCCTCACCCTAACACCCCTCACCCTAACACCCCTCACACTTATCCCTAACACCCCTCACACTTATCCCTAACACCCCTCACACTTGTCCCTAACATCCCTCACACTTATCCCTAACACCCCTCACACTTATCCATAACACCCCTCACCCTAACCCTAACACCCCTCACACTTATCCCTAACACCCCTCACCCTAACACTCCTCCAAGTTATCCCTAACACACCTCACCCTAACCCTAACACCCCTCACACTTATCCCTAACACCCCTCACACTTATCCCTAACACCCCTTACCCTAACCCTAACACCCCTCACACTTATCCCTAACACCCCTTACCCTAAACCTAACACCCCTCACACTTATCCCTAACAACTAACCCTAACACCCCTCACCCTAACCCTAACACCCCTCACACTTATCCCTAACACCCCTCACCCTAACCCTAACACCCCTCACACTTATCCCTAACACCCCTCGCCCTAACACCTAACCCTAACACCCCTCACACTTATCCCTAACACCCCTCACACTTATCCCTAACAGCCCTTACCCTAACACTAACACCACTCGCACTTATCCCTAACACCTAACCCTAACACCCCTCACCCTTATCCATAACACCCCTCACCCTAACACCCCTCATACTTATCACTAACACCCCTCACCCTAACCCTAACACCCCTCACAATTATCCCTAACACCCCTTACCCTAACCCTAACATCCCTCACACTTATCCCTAACACCTAACCCTAACACCCCTCACCCTAACACCCCTCACCCTAACACCCCTCACACTTATCCCTAACACCCCTCACACTTATCCCTAACACCCCTCACACTTATCCCTAACACCCCTCACACTTATCCCTAACATCCCTCACACTTATCCATAACACCCCTCACACTTATCCATAACACCCCTCACCCTAACCCGAACACCCCTCATACTTATCACTAACACCCCTCACCCTAACCCTAATACCCCTCACACTTATCCCTAACACCCCTTACCCTAACCCTAACATCCCTCACACTTATCCCTAACACCTAACCCTAACACCCCTCACCCTAACACCCCTCACCCTAACACCCCTCACACTTATCCCTAACACCCCTCACACTTATCCCTAACACCCCTCACACTTGTCCCTAACATCCCTCACACTTATCCCTAACACCCCTCACACTTATCCATAACACCCCTCACCCTAACCCTAACACCCCTCACACTTATCCCTAACACCCCTCACCCTAACACTCCTCCAAGTTATCCCTAACACACCTCACCCTAACCCTAACACCCCTCACACTTATCCCTAACACCCCTCACACTTATCCCTAACACCCCTTACCCTAACCCTAACACCCCTCACACTTATCCCTAACACCCCTTACCCTAAACCTAACACCCCTCACACTTATCCCTAACAACTAACCCTAACACCCCTCACCCTAACCCTAACACCCCTCACACTTATCCCTAACACCCCTCACCCTAACCCTAACACCCCTCACACTTATCCCTAACACCCCTCGCCCTAACACCTAACCCTAACACCCCTCACACTTATCCCTAACACCCCTCACACTTATCCCTAACAGCCCTTACCCTAACACTAACACCACTCGCACTTATCCCTAACACCTAACCCTAACACCCCTCACCCTTATCCATAACACCCCTCACCCTAACACCCCTCATACTTATCACTAACACCCCTCACCCTAACCCTAACACCCCTCACAATTATCCCTAACACCCCTTACCCTAACCCTAACATCCCTCACACTTATCCCTAACACCTAACCCTAACACCCCTCACCCTAACACCCCTCACCCTAACACCCCTCACACTTATCCCTAACACCCCTCACACTTATCCCTAACACCCCTCACACTTATCCCTAACATCCCTCACACTTATCCATAACACCCCTCACACTTATCCATAACACCCCTCACCCTAACCCTAACACCCCTCATACTTATCACTAACACCCCTCACCCTAACCCTAATACCCCTCACACTTATCCCTAACACCCCTTACCCTAACCCTAACATCCCTCACACTTATCCCTAACACCTAACCCTAACACCCCTCACCCTAACACCCCTCACCCTAACACCCCTCACACTTATCCCTAACACCCCTCACACTTATCCCTAACACCCCTCACACTTGTCCCTAACATCCCTCACACTTATCCCTAACACCCCTCACACTTATCCATAACACCCCTCACCCTAACCCTAACACCCCTCACACTTATCCCTAACACCCCTCACCCTAACACTCCTCCAAGTTATCCCTAACACACCTCACCCTAACCCTAACACCCCTCACACTTATCCCTAACACCCCTAACCCTAACACCTAACCCTAACACCACTCACACTTATCCCTAACACCCCTCATCCTACCCCTAACACCCCTCACACTTATCCCTATCACCCCTCACCCTAACCCTAACACCCCTCACACTTATCCCTAACACCCCTTACCCTAACACCCCTCACACTTATCCCTAACATCTAACCCTAACACCCCTCACCCTAACCCTAACACCCCTTACACTTATCCCTAACATCCCTCACCCTAACACCTAACCCTAACACCCCTTACCCTAACCCTAACACCCCTCACACTTATCCCTAACACCTAACCCTAACACCCCTCACCCTTATCCATAACACCCCTCACCCTAACACCCCTCATACTTATCACTAACACCCCTCACCCTAACCCTAACACCCCTCACACTTATCCCTAACACCCCTTACCCTAACCCTAACATCCCTCACACTTATCCCTAACACCTAACCCTAACACCCCTCACACTTATCCCTAACACCCCTCATACTTATCCCTAACACCCCTCACACTTATCCCTAACATCCCTCACACTTATCCCTAACACCATTCACACTTATCCATAACACCCCTCACCCTAACCCTAACACCCCTCACACTTATCCATAACACCCCTCACCCTAACCCTAACACCCCTCACACTTATCCCTAACACCCCTCACCCTAACACTCCTCCAAGTTATCCCTAACACACCTCACCCTAACCCTAACACCCCTCACACTTATCCCTAACACCCCTAACCCTAACACCTAACCCTAACACCACTCACACTTATCCCTAACACCCCTCATCCTACCCCTAACACCCCTCACACTTATCCCTATCACCCCTCACCCTAACCCTAACACCCCTCACACTTATCCCTAACACCCCTCACCCTAACACCAAACCCCCTCACCCTTATCCCTAACACACCTTACCCTAACACCCCTCACATTTATCCCTAACACCCCTCACACTTATCCCTAACACCCCTTACCCTAACCCTAACACCCCTCACACTTATTCCTAACACCCCTTACCCTAAACCTAACACCCCTCACACTTATCCCTAACAACTAACCCTAACACCCCTCACCCTAACCCTAACACCCCTTACACTTATCCCTAACACCCCTCACCCTAACCCTAACACCCCTCACACTTATCCCTAACACCCCTCGCCCTAACACCTAACCCTAACACCCCTCACACTTATCCCTAACACCCCTCACACTTATCCCTAACAGCCCTTACCCTAACACTAACACCACTTGCACTTATCCCTAACACCTAACCCTAACACCCCTCACCCTTATCCATAACACCCCTCACCCTAACACCCCTCATACTTATCACTAACACCCCTCACCCTAACCCTAATACCCCTCACACTTATCCCTAACACCCCTTACCGTAACCCTAACATCCCTCACACTTATCCCTAACACCTAACCCTAACACCCCTCACCCTAACACCCCTCACCCTAACACCCCTCACCCTAACACCCTTCACACTTATCTCTAACACCCCTCACACTTATCCCCAACACCCCTCACACTTGTCCCTAACATCCCTCACACTTATCCCTAACACCCCTCACACTTATCCATAACACCCCTCACCCTAACCCTAACACCCCTCACACTTATCCCTAACACCCCTTACCCTAACACTCCTCCAAGTTATCCCTAACACACCTCACCCTAACCCTAACACCCCTCACACTTATCCCTAACACCCCTAACCCTAACACCTAACCCTAACACCACTCACACTTATCCCTAACACCCCTCATCCTACCCCTAACACCCCTCACACTTATCCCTATTACCCCTCACCCTAACCCTAACACCCCTCACACTTATCCCTAACACCCCTCACCCTAACACCAAACCCCCTCACCCTTATCCCTAACACACCTTACCCTAACACCCCTCACACTTATCCCTAACACCCCTCACACTTATCCCTAACACCCCTTACCCTAACCCTAACACCCCTCACACTTATCCCTAACACCCCTTACCCTAAACCTAACACCCCTCACACTTATCCCTAACAACTAACCCTAACACCCCTCACCCTAACCCTAACACCCCTTACACTTATCCCTAACACCCCTCACCCTAACCCTAACACCCCTCACACTTATCCCTAACACCCCTCGCCCTAACACCTAACCCTAACACCCCTCACACTTATCCCTAACACCCCTCACACTTATCCCTAACAGCCCTTACCCTAACACTAACACCACTCGCACTTATCCCTAACACCTAACCCTAACACCCCTCACCCTTATCCATAACACCCCTCACCCTAACACCCCTCATACTTATCACTAACACCCCTCACCCTAACCCTAACACCCCTCACACTTATCCCTAACACCCCTTACCCTAACCCTAACATCCCTCACACTTATCCCTAACACCTAACCCTAACACCCCTCACCCTAACACCCCTCACCCTAACACCCCTCACACTTATCCCTAACACCCCTCACACTTATCCCTAACACCCCTCACACTTATCCCTAACATCCCTCACACTTATCCCTAACACCCCTCACACTTATCCATAACACCCCTCACCCTAACTCTAACACCCCTCATACTTATCACTAACACCCCTCACCCTAACCCTAATACCCCTCACACTTATCCCTAACACCCCTTACCCTAACCCTAACATTCCTCACACTTATCCCTAACACCTAACCCTAACACCCCTCACCCTAACACCCCTCACCCTAACACCCCTCACCCTAACACCCCTCACACTTATCCCTAACACCCCTCACACTTATCCCTAACACCCCTCACACTTGTCCCTAACATCCCTCACACTTATCCCTAACACCCCTCACACTTATCCATAACACCCCTCACCCTAACCCTAACACCCCTCACACTTATCCCTAACACCCCTCACCCTAACACTCCTCCAAGTTATCCCTAACACACCTCACCCTAACCCTAACACCCCTCACACTTATCCCTAACACCCCTAACCCTAACACCTAACCCTAACACCACTCACACTTATCCCTAACACCCCTCATCCTACCCCTAACACCCCTCACACTTATCCCTATCACCTCTCACCCTAACCCTAACACCCCTCACACTTATCCCTAACACCCCTCACCCTAACACCAAACCCCCTCACCCTTATCCCTAACACACCTTACCCTAACACCCCTCACACTTATCCCTAACACCCCTCACACTTATCCCTAACACCCCTTACCCTAACCCTAACACCCCTCACACTTATTCCTAACACCCCTTACCCTAAACCTAACACCCCTCACACTTATCCCTAATAACTAACCCTAACACCCCTCACTCTAACCCTAACACCCCTTACACTTATCCCTGACACCCCTCACCCTAACCCTAACACCCCTCACACTTATCCCTAACACCCCTCGCCCTAACACCTAACCCTAACACCCCTCACACTTATCCCTAACACCCCTCACACTTATCCCTAACAGCCCTTACCCTAACACTAACACCACTCGCACTTAACCCTAACACCTAACCCTAACACCCCTCACCCTTATGCATAACACCCCTCACCCTAACACCCCTCATACTTATCACTAACACCCCTCACCCTTACCCTAACACCCCTCACACTTATCCCTAACACCCCTTACCCTAACCCTAACATCCCTCACACTTATCCCTAACACCTAACCCTAACACCCCTCACCCTAACACCCCTCACACTTATCCCTAACACCCCTCACACTTATCCCTAACACCCCTCACACTTATCCCTAACATCCCTCACACTTATCCCTAACACCCCTCACACTTATCCATAACACCCCTCACCCTAACCCTAACACCCCTCACACTTATCCCTAACACCCCTCACCCTAACACTCCTCCAAGTTATCCCTAACACACCTCACCCTAACCCTAACACCCCTCACACTTATCCCTAACACCCCTAACCCTAACACCTAACCCTAACACCACTCACACTTATCCCTAACACCCCTCATCCTACCCCTAACACCCCTCACACTTATCCCTATCACCTCTCACCCTAACCCTAACACCCCTCACACTTATCCCTAACACCCCTCACCCTAACACCAAACCCCCTCACCCTTATCCCTAACACACCTTACCCTAACACCCCTCACACTTATCCCTAACACCCCTCACACTTATCCCTAACACCCCTTACCCTAACCCTAACACCCCTCACACTTATTCCTAACACCCCTTACCCTAAACCTAACACCCCTCACACTTATCCCTAACAACTAACCCTAACACCCCTCACCCTAACCCTAACACCCCTTACACTTATCCCTGACACCCCTCACCCTAACCCTAACACCCCTCACACTTATCCCTAACACCCCTCGCCCTAACACCTAACCCTAACACCCCTCACACTTATCCCTAACACCCCTCACACTTATCCCTAACAGCCCTTACCCTAACACTAACACCACTCGCACTTATCCCTAACACCTAACCCTAACACCCCTCACCCTTATCCATAACACCCCTCACCCTAACACCCCTCATACTTATCACTAACACCCCTCACCCTTACCCTAACACCCCTCACACTTATCCCTAACACCCCTTACCCTAACCCTAACATCCCTCACACTTATCCCTAACACCTAACCCTAACACCCCTCACCCTAACACCCCTCACCCTAACACCCCTCACACTTATCCCTAACACCCCTCACACTTATCCCTAACACCCCTCACACTTATCCCTAACATCCCTCACACTTATCCCTAACACCCCTCACACTTATCCATAACACCCCTCACCCTAACCCTAACACCCCTCACACTTATCCCTAACACCCCTCACCCTAACACTCCTCCAAGTTATCCCTAACACACCTCACCCTAACCCTAACACCCCTCACACTTATCCCTAACACCCCTAACCCTAACACCTAACCCTAACACCCCTCACACTTATCCCTAACACCCCTCATCCTACCCCTAACACCCCTCACACTTATCCCTATCACCCCTCACCCTAACCCTAACACTCCACACACTTATCCCTCCCCCTAACCCTAACACCCCTCACCCTAACCCTAACACCCCTCACCCTAACCCTAACACCCCTCCCACTTATCCCTAACACCCCTCACCCTAACCCTAACACCCCTCACACTTATCCCTAACACCCCTCACCCCCTCTAACCCTAACACCCCTCACACTTATCCCTAACACCCCTTACCCTAACCCTAACACCCCTCAAACTTATCCCTTACCCTAACCCTAACACCCCTCACACTTATCCCTAACACCCCTCACACTTATCCCTAACATTCCTTACCCTAACCCTAACACCCCTCGCCCTAACACCCCTCACACTTATCCCTAACACCCCTTACCCTAACCTTAACACCACTCACACTTATCCATAACACCCATCAACCTAACACCTAACCCTAACACCCCTCACACTTATCCATAACACCCATAAACCTAACACCTAACCCTAACATTCTCACACTTATCCCTAAGACCTAACACCCCTTACACTTATTCCTAACATGCCTCACCCTAACACCCCTTACACTTATCCCTAACACACCTCACACTTAGACCTAACCCCCTCATCCTTATCCCTAACACCCCTTACCCTAACACCCCTCACACTTATCCCTGTGTCTCTTCCCTTCCCCTAATCATCAAGGAAGGGGGGAGGATGATGAGGGAGGGGGGAAAGAGACACAGGGGAGGATTATGAGGGAGGGGGGGAAGAGAAACAGGGGAAGATGATGAGGGAGGGGGATAAGAGACACAGGGGAAGATGATGAGGGAGGGGGAAAAGAGACACAGGGGAAGATGATGAGGGAGGGGGAAAAGAGACACAGTGGAGGATGATGAGGGAGGGGGAAAAGAGACACAGGGGAGGATGATGAGGGAGGGGGAAAAGAGACACAGGGGAGGATGATGACTGAGGGGGAAAAGAGACACAGGGGCGGATGATGAGGGAGGGGGAAAAAGACACAGGGGAGGATGATGAGGGAGGGGGAAAATAGACACAGGGGAGGATGATGAGGGAGGGGGAAAAGAGACACGGGGAGGATGATGAGGGAGGTGGGAGGATGATGAGGGAGGGGGGATGAGACACAGGGGAGGATTATGAGGAAGGGGGGAAAGAGACACAGGGGAGGATGATGAGGGAGGGGGTAAAGAGATACAGGGGAGGATGATG
Source organism: Discoglossus pictus (assembly GCA_027410445.1). Lineage (NCBI taxonomy): Eukaryota > Metazoa > Chordata > Amphibia > Anura > Alytidae > Discoglossus > Discoglossus pictus. The sequence continues at coordinate 61,902,146 of CM050175.1, read as the reverse complement.
ATGGAGGAGTATGTTAGGTTATATATGCCCTTTATGGATTAAAACCAGACTCTGCATCAACTATGTAATTTTCCGTGGGAGTTTTGACATGGATCCCCCTCCGGCATGCCACAGTTCAGGTGTTAGTCCCCTTAAAACAACTTTTCCATCACTTTTGTGGCCAGAAAAAGTCCCTGTGGGTTTTAAAATCCGCCTGCCCATTGAAGTCTATGGCGGTTCGCGAACATTTGCGGCGGTTCGCGTTCGCGGTTCGCGAACCGAAAATTTTATGTTCGCGACATCACTATTGATAATCCCAAAAGTGAGAAATGTGTATGGCTCATGCGGCGTCTATACTCCAAAATGCCAGACAGCTAGGTGGCACTATTTGATTCTGAAAATGTTTTATAATTATTTTTATACTGTATTAGTTTTTTGTTAATAAATTATTATGTGTTTTTAATTGCCAAAAACTTATATGATCTAGTTTAAGTCTAAGCCACTACTTCTGAACACCATTTTGTTTGATTGAAGTACAATTGTGAGTACATTCACTTTCCTATAAGAACTAAGAGCTTTGTACCATTGGATAAATAATAATAAAAAAAAAAGAGGAATCGCTACTGACTAGACCGAGGCACATAGCAGAAAGACCCAGAACTTTACTCGGATTATGCATGAGCCATACATATACCTCACCTGTTAGAGTTTATCAAAACCTTTTTTTTAAAGGCCCCAGAGGCTGCAACACCTAAGCTAGAGGCACCACTAACCAAACGCTGCCATGAAGACCAAGGGACTCTCCAAACAAGTAAGGGGCAATATTGTTGAGAAGTACAAGTCAGGGCTAGGTTATAAAAAAATATCCAAGTCTTTGATGATCCCAAGGAGCACTATCAAATCTATCATAACCAAATGGAAAGAACATGGCACAACCGCAAACCTGCCAAGAGACGGCTGCCTACCAAAACTCATGGACCGGGCAAGGAGGGCATTAATTGGAGAAGCAGCACAGAGACCTAAGGTAACCCTGGTGGAGCCGCAGAGTTCCATAGCAGAGACTGGAGTATCTGTACATAGGACGACAATTAGCAGCACACTCCATAGAGTTGGGCTTTATGGCAGAGTGGCCAGAAGAAAGCCATTACTTTCAGCACAAAATGGCATGTTTTGAGTTTGTGAAAAGGCATGTGGGAGACTCCCAAAATGTATGGAGGAAGGTGCTCTGGTCTGATGAGACTAAAATTGAACTTTTTGGTCATCAAAGAAAACTCCATGTCTGGCGCAAACCCAACACAAAGAACATCATCCAGTGAAACATGGTGGTGGCAGCATCATGCTGTGGGGATGTTTTTCAGCGGCCGGGACTTGGAAACTGGTTAGAGTTGAGGGAAAGACGGATTGTGCTAAATACAGGGATATTCTTGAGCAAAAACCTGTTCCACTCTGTGCGTTATTTGAGGCTAGGAAAGAGGTTCACCTTCCAGCAGGACAATGACCCCAAACACACTGCCAAAGCAACACTTGAGTGGTTTAAGGGGAAACATGTAAGTGTTTTGGAATGGCCTAGTCAAAGCCCTGACCTCAATCCAAAAGAAATTAAATAGACTTAAAGATTGCTGTTCACATAGAAAATCTATGGTCAGACTTAAAGATTGCTATTCACAAACGCAAACTTGAAGGAGCTGGAGCACTTTTGCAAAGAGGAATGGGTAAAAATCCCAGTCGTAAGATGTGGCAAGCTCATTGAGACTTATCCAAATTGACGTGGAGCTCTCATTGCTGCAAAGTATTGACTTTAGGGGGATAAATAGTTATGCACATTTACTTTTTCTGTTATTTTGTCCTATTTGTAGTGATGTCGCAAACATAAAATTTTAGGTTCGTGAACCGCGAACGCGAACCGCCGCAAATGTTCGCGAACATCGGCGAACCGCCAGAGACTTCAATGGGCAGGCGGATTTTAAAACCCACAGGGACTCTTTCTGGCCACAATAGTGATGGGAAAGTTGTTTCAACGGGACTAACACCTGCACTGTGGCATGCCGGAGGGGGACCCATGGCAAAACTCCCACGGAAAATTACATAGTTGATGCAGAGTCTGGTTTTAAGCCATAAAGGGCATAAATTACCTAACATTCCTAAATTGTTTGGAATAACGTGCTTTAAAACATCAGGTATGATGTTGTATCGATCAGGTAGTGTAAGGGTTAGGCCCGCTTCACAGTGACAGACCAAACTCCCCGTTTAACGCACCGCAAACAACCGCAAACAGTCCATTTGCACATCCGCAAACTCCCCATTTGCACAAGGTTGGATACCAAGCTAGCCATGTCCCGTTCCTTGTCCTCACTGATGTCATTGAAGGTCTCTTCCTCTACCCAGCCACCAAGGGTCCCAGAAAGGTGACAACAAGCCCCCTGGGACGCCTGCTGTGTTTGGTCTTCCACCTCCTCAAAGCCACCTTCCTCCTCTGACTCCTCTTCTTCAGACTCCTCTCACTGCGTTGCCTCTCTCTGCATTATTATAAGGTGTGTTAAGTAGTACTACTCTTATCAGTTTAATAGCTGTTACAGCACATATCAGGGGGCGTGTATAAGGCCTGGATTTTTAGAACCAGGAGATGGAAAAAGATGCTTTGTTGGTCGTATCACTTCAATTTTGGGGCACGGCACGTGCAATCAAAGGTGCCACCAGATAGGAGTGGCATGTTTGTAAGTACTACTCTTATCAGTTTAATACGTGTTACGTCACCTATCAGGGGGCGTGTATAAGGCCTTGATTTTTAGAACCACGAGATGGAAAAAGATGCTTTGTTGGTCGTATCACTTCAATTTTGGGGCACGGCACGTGCAATCAAAGGTGCCACCAGATAGGAGTGGCGTGTTTGTAAGTACTACTCTTATCAGTTTAATACTTGTTATATCACCTATCAGGGGGCGTGTATAAGGCCTGGATTTTTAAAACCAGTAGATGGAAAAAGATGCTTTGTTGGTCGTATCACTTCAATTTTGGGGCACGGCACGTGCAATTAAAGGTGCCACCAGATAGGAGTGGCGTGTTTGTAAGTACTACTCTTATCAGTTTAATACTTGTTATATCACCTATCAGGGGGCGTGTATAAGGCCTGGATTTTTAAAACCAGGAGATGGAAAAAGATGCTTTGTTGGTCGTATCACTTCAATTTTGGGGCACGGCACGTGCAATTAAAGGTGCCACCAGATAGGAGTGGCGTGTTTGTAAGTACTACTCTTATCAGTTTAATACTTGTTACGTCACCTATCAGGGCACGTGTATAAGGCCTGGATTTTTGGGACCTGGAGATGGAAAAAGATGCTTGGTTGGTCGTATCACTTCAAATTTGGGGCACTTTGTGACATTAGCTTCTTACGCTCAAACATGTCCTTTACAGGCACCTGACTATGGGCAGATGAGCAGGAACTGCTCAAGGCGAGAGACGGAGTGGCGGATGGTTGAGAGGGGGCAAGGAGGACAACAGTGGTTGATGTGGCTGATGATGCTGGACCAGGAGGAGGATGGCGGCTTTGAGTTTGTGTGCTGCTTGTACTCATGTGTTGGTCTGGAGTCACCCAAACATTAGGTCTCAACCTGTAGAGGATAAGGGAACCAGGCTACTCTAGACCTCATTCATCATTACAGGTTTTGACAGATTGGTACTATGCGTGCAAGCTACTGTGACAACAGATATGAGTGGCACTGTGCACTTGCAGAAGTTATATCATCCTCATCATCCTCCCCTGTATCTCTTTACCCCCCTCCCTCATCATCCTCCCCTGTGTCTCTTCCCACCTCCCGCATCATCCTCCCCCCTCCCTTGATGATAAGGGGGGGAAGAGACACAGGGATAAGTGTGAGGGGTGTTAGGGTAATTGGTGTTAGGGATAAGGGTGAGGGGGTTAAGTGTTAGGGTGAGGGGTGTTAGGGCTAAGTGTGAGGGGTGTTAGGGTGAGGGTTGTTAGGGATAAGTGTAAGGGGTGTTAGGGTGAGGCATGTTAGGAATAAGTGTGAGGGGTGTTAGGGTTAGTGTGAGGGGTGTTAGGGATAGGTGTTAGGGTGAGAGGTGTTAGGGGTAAGTGTGAGGGGTGTTAGGGTTAGGTGTTAGGGATAAGTGTGAGGGGTGTTAGGGTTAGGGTGAGGGGTGTTAGGGATAAGTGTGAGGGGTGTTAGGGTTAGGGTGTGGGGTGTTAGGGATAGGTGTTAGGGTGAGGGGTGTTAGGGATAAGTGTGAGGGGTTGTGACGAAGTGCCCTTCGCCACTTTGTCTTGGAGAGGACTGTTTGCCAGCCTCCTGCCCTGCGACTATGGCCCTGGTACATATTGCCCTTCAAACACAGTATTCGGCCATACCAGAGTGTATGTCACTCATTCTGGCCCTTTACATACAGGGGGGTCATTCGGTACTTGCCCTGTGTGAACCATGATACCACAGAAAGCTATGCCATGGAGCCCATTCATATTATGAAAGACTATGGGAAAGACTTTAGCTAGATGGCAATTGAACTGTGTGAAGAGGATCTGAGCGCTATTCAGTAGTTTTGTGCGCTCAGATCCCAGCTGTAACGGAACCCATCACTGTTTTACCCTGTTTTATGATTATTTAATTCTTGGTTAAAATATGATCACATTGCTGTACTGTAGATATGTTGTTTTATGTTCTACAGAATATATTGGCTCAGAATATCAAAGCTACTAGGCTAATAGATAATCCTGTTACAGATAAGAAAAGTCAATTGTATAAACTGTTTTCATTCTCAGATAAGAACAAAGAAGGCTGATTTAATCATTGTCTGATTATATCAAGTTGCCTCAGGGAGGGGTGACCACACCTATTGTCCTATATGTGTATTGTGTGGGGGATATGTGACATGTCTGTGTGTTATGTGAAAAACATACTTTTACTAACTTTTGAACCCCTGGTCTGATTCATGCCATTTTTTAATATGTTGTTCCCCTGGGTGAGAGATATTGAACGGTGCTGGACTTAAAGGTGTACCCCCTGTTTTTGGGGTACATCCAGAATGTGGTTAAAATTGTGTCTGTTTTAATTGTGTTACCTGTTATCTGAGGGGAGGAGATGTGGGGGTTGAACCATGTATATAATTGGCTGTGATAATTATGTGGGTGTAGCCCTTCAGAGGGCACCATTGCATAAAAGGAGATCCCCTGTCATTAAAGTTTTAGTTCTACTTGACCCTTCAAAACGTAGTCTCATCTCGTTCTTGGAGGGGATTGCTCTATCATACTGGGGATTGCTATGCTTTTGCATACTCCCTTGAGCTGTAACTACTGAACGCTTGTTCCTGATGTACTATCCTTGAAGGAGAGGTCTTCCCCACACGGTCCTGGATGCTGGAGATTCATACAGGGTGGAAGGAAGACGGCGCGGCTCCAGCTAAGCTACGGCGGTTGTGGAGTCTGTGGTGGTTGTGGTGTCCGGTGCGGTGCTTGTAGGCCTCGGCGCAAACTAGGACGCGTCTATCAACGGAGGTACCCGGTCGGGGTGCCAGTAGATCCGTTACAGGGGTGTTAGGGTAAGGGGTGTTAGGGATAAGTGTTAGGGGGTTAGGTGTTAGGGTGAGGGGTGTTAGGGATAAGTGTGAGGGGTGTTAGGGTTAGGTGTTAGGGAGGGGTGTTAGGTTTAGGGTAAGGGGTGTTAGGGATAAGTGTAAGGGGTGTTAGGGTTAGGGTGAGGGGTGTTAGGGATAAGTGTGAGGGGTGTTAGGGTTAGGGTGAGGGGTGTTAGGGATAGGTGTTAGGGTGAGGGGTGTTAGGGATAAGTGTGAGGGGTGTTAGGGTTAGGTGTTAGGGTTAGGTGTGAGGGGTGTTAGGGTTAGGGTGAGGGGTGTTATGGATAGGTGTTAGGGTGAGGGGTGTTAGGTATAAGTGTGAGGGGTGTTAGGGTTAGGTGTTAAGGTTAGGTGTTAGGGGTAAGTGTGAGGGGTGTTAGGGTTAGGGTGAGGGGTGTTAGGGTGAGGTGTGTTAGGGATAAGTGTGAGTGGTGTTAGGATTAGGGTGAGGGGTGTTAGGGATAGGTTTTAGGGTGAGGGGTGTTAGGGATAAGTGTGAGGGGTGTTAGCGTAAGGTGTGTTAGGGATAAGGGTGAGGGGGTTAGGTGTTAGGGTGAGGGGTGTTAGGGATAAGTGTGAGGGGTGTTAGGGTTAGGGTGAGGGGTGTTAGGAATAAGTGTGAGGGGTGTTAGGGTTAGGGTGAGGGGTGTTAGGGATAGGTTTAAGGGTGAGGGGTGTTAGGGATAAGTGTGAGGGGTGTTAGGGTGAGGGGTGTTAGGGATAAGTGTGAGGGGTGTTAGGGTTAGGGTGAGGGGTGTTAGGGATAAGTGTGAGGGGTGTTAGGGTAAGGTGTGTTAGGGATAAGGGTGAGGGGTTAGGTGTTAGGGTGAGGGGTGTTAGGGATAAGTGTGAGGGGTGTTAGGGTTAGGGTGAGGTTTGTTAAGGATAAGTGTGAGGGGTGTTAGGGTTAGGGTGAGGGGTGTTAGGGATAGGTGTTAGGGTGAGGGGTGTTAGGGATAAGTGTGAGGGGTGTTAGGGTTAGGTGTTAGGGTTAGGTGTTAGGTTGGTGGGTGTTATGGATAAGTGTGAGGGGTGTTAGGGTTGGGTGCTAAGGTGAGGGGAGGATGATGATAAGGGGGGAAGAGACACAGGGGTGTCCTTGCAGCAGAGATCAAAAGAGTCCTTCAGGACTGTATTACACACTGTGTACAGTAGCCTAGCTATGGTTTTCCCTATTGATGCAGTATCACCTACACTCAGCCTCCTCTCAGTAAGACTGCAAGCTAGTTATGATTCCAAAATGGCTGCTGTCCATGAGTTAGAAGGCTCTGGAAGGGAGTGTATGCTGCTGATTGGCTGGAATGTGTCTGCTGACTGTGACATGCAGGGTCAAAGTTTGCTCAATGATAAAGTATAGGGGGCGGGTCGAATCTCGCATATGTTTGCAGTTCGCCGCGAACGCGAACATGCAATGTTCGCCGGGAACAGTTCGCCGGCGCACTTTTTGGGACATCTCTACCTATTTGTTGTTTGCTTCACAATAAAAAAAAGAAAAAAACATGGTCAACGTTGTGGGCATGTTCTGTAAATTAAATGATGCAAATCCTCAAACAATCCATGTTAACTCTAGGTTGTAAGGCAACAAAACACGAAAAATGCCAAGGAGGTGAATACTTTTTCAAGGCACTGTCTCCTGACACAACTTTTAAAACAGTTTTAATTTGAGAAAATAAATACATATCTAAAAGTGCCTGGTTTAAAAGCATTTTACAGTATATAAGTTGTGCCTTGGACACAGTGGTGTGGATAAATGTATCAAAGAGGAAAAAAAATCTCCACTGACTACAATGTAGATTTTGTGTGCATTTTTAAAATGGCTGTAAGATATTCCCAACATGCAAATGATGTTTTTGTTGCTGGAAAAAAACATCTTTTGGATAAGCTTACAAGGTTTTCAAAAACGACTTTATTCTGACTGAACTGACTGCAATATTGAATTGCTTAAGGTGTGCAAAAGCGTGATCGAAACCCTGCATTGTACAAAGTTTAGGAAGAAAAATTAAGCATTTGCACTTCTTACATCAGTCAGAAAACGTATTTACAGTTCAAAATCCCAAGTACATGCAAATGCTCACAACATAGATATATGAATACATACATTTTGTTGTTTAATCATTCAGCTGTGTCCACTCTTAATGACCCTATGGATTGCAGCAAGCCAGGGACATCTGTCACTGCCCCTCTGAGCTCCATCAAGCTCGTGTTCATTGCTTCAATGACCTTATCTATCAATCTCTGCCTCTGACGTCCCTTCTAGTGTACCCTCAATCTCTCCCAACATCAGAATCTTCTCTAAGGAATCCTGATGTCTCATAGCCAAAATATGTGAGCTTCCAGTGAGACGTTTGGCTTGATCTCCTGAAGTACTGGTTTATTGAATTATTCTGGCAGTCCAAGGGACACTACAACTCAAAAGGCTCAAAAGGGACACGCCAATTCAAAAGGCTTAAATTCAATGACACTCAGTCTAATTTATAGTCCAGCTCTCATATAAATATGTTATTACTGAGAATACCATAGATCTAACTAATGAGGATCTTTGTTGATAATGTAATACCTTTACTTTTTACTAGCACGTTCAAGCTTGCCATAGCTTGCCTCCCCAGATGCAAATGTCTTTTAATTGCATGGCTGCAGTCACCATCTGCACACATCTTGGATCCCAGGAAAATAAACTCTGTTACTGCCTCCACTTCTTCCCAGTCTATTTACCAGGAACTGAGATTTTTCTTTGGCAGATCTTCATCTTTTTAATGTTCAGCACAGGGCAGCTTTTGCACTCAACAATTGGTCTTTTAGTTCCTCCTCATTTTCAGCCATCCGTGTAGTATTATCTGCGTATCCGATGTTGCTAATTTTTTCCAGCATTATTGATTCCAGCTTTGGGTTAGTCGAACCTGCCTTATGCATGATGTATTCCTTTGATAAGTTGAATAAATAAAGTGACAATATACAATTTTGTCGGACTCATTTCTCAATCTTGAAACATTCTGTTGTTCCATGTTCAGTTCTGACCGTGTCTTCTTGATCCACATAAAGATTCCTCCGGAGGCTTATGAGATGATCTGGTACTTCCATCTCTTTAACAACTTGACACATTTTGTTGGGATCCACACAGTCAAAGGCTTTAGAGTAGTCTATGATTCAAAAGTAAATGTTGTTTTCTAAATTATCCAGTAACATTGAAAATGTAATCTCTTGTGCCTCTTCCTCTGCAGAACACAGCTTTCACATCTATTCGTTGCTAGTCAACATATTATTGGAGCCAAGCTTGTCGGATCTTAAGCATTACCTTACTGGCATGTGAAATGAGTTCAACTGTATGGAAAATGCCTTTTTTGGATCTCAATCTCCATAATGTCTAGCTCCAGCTCATTGGACAAACTATTGAGGTCATTATTGCTGTTAAAATCCTTCATGTATAGATCTTCTGTGTATTTGGGGTAGGCAAGTGTTATTAATTTATTTTATTTTACTGGGTTTTTTCTTATTTTATTTTAATAGATTTTTTATTTTATTTGTGACTTATTTATATTTATATATATTTTGTTATATTTCTATGCTTTTTATTATTTTGGTAAGTTTAGGTTTTTTATTTTGGATAATGTAGCTGTTTTTTATTTTTAGTAACTTATTGGGGGTGTATTTATTATAGAGCATTGCTTTTACTTAGAGTGCCATGGAACTTCATGGAATAATGTTAGCGTACATTGGGGTCTAGAAAGACACCTGTGGTAGTTAGGGGTTAATTTAGTTACCATAGAGTTCCTTTAAAAACTCCCATTATAGTTCAAGAGTAATGGGCATAACATCCCTGTGGTATCCAAGAGATTAATACATGTACCATGTGGGTCCTTTAATTACCCCCATGATATGGGGTTAATTCATTAGGTTCTTATAGAACCCCCACTGCAAGGGAATGATTCAGGAGGGGAAATACATAAATGCAAATGTTGAAGGCCTGTTTACAGACATATAGTAAAAAGTGCAATAATCCAACAAACATAAAAAATTATTTAATATGTGATTGAAGTCTGTTACCATTATTCTTTTTTTCTGCAGTCTATAATATTTAGTGCTCGTATGAGTTCTGCTGCTTTCCAAAATTTCTAAAGTAGGGTGACTAGCCATTCCCATTTTAGAGAACAGTTACTGGATCAAGATATCTGCCCCTAGAAAAAATCTGTCCTTGCAAATTGATGTCATGCAGACTCTATACTGAGTGTATGAGAAAACTTTGTTTTCAGCTATTAATGTTGGTAGTGAACTGCTATACTTCACAACTTCACCCAGTGTACTTTCTGCTATGTTTGCACTGCTCTAACAGCTGTTTCAAGGTCCATACTTCTCCTGCAGCTATGAGCATGTTGCCTTCCGTAAAGCTCATATGCGAGAACTTGAGAGGAGAACTACAACACTTGATGATATTAATAGGGTGCAGCAGGGGCTAGTCATGTTCAGGGAGGTAGCTGGGTCACAGTTACAAGGGGAAGTAGATGGTGTGATGGCCATATGGTCAGATATGTCTCTTTGTGTGCGTGAATTAATTATGTTCTTTTGAGTGCCTGTTTTGAAATAGTCTGCTTATATAAAGTCACCGGAATTGCGTGACCATACCCGGGTTAGATTTCATTTTGTTGCACGAATACGACAGTCTCGTGTCACAGCAGCTACAGCTATTTGTTTAGTCAGTACCTCTCCCAGCTTTTGATATGGTTTCTCCTGATTGGCTTGTAGAAAGATCATAGCTTAATAATAAGCAATCACACCTTTTTCTGGGACTATGTATTGCTGCTCCAGCCTCTTTTCAGTGCCTTTTGTATGTTCCTGTGGTTGCTCCTTGTCTTCCTGCTCTTTTTTGACAACAGTTCCTGCTTCATTCCTGTTCCATATTGGACTGATCTTATGCTGCTGACCTGGATTGTTGCTGACCTTGTTAAATTTCTAACCACCCCTGATCTTTGGCTTGTCAGACCATTCTATACCTGTGCCCCTGAACTTATTACTTTGAACTTGTAAGCTTCTGATACTTTGCCCATGAAGGATTTCACTCAGACAGCCCTGACATTAAAATAACCCGATAAAGGAGCTGGGCGGAGTAGTCTTTGCAGGGATCTCTCTTAATGCCCAACTGCTTCAGATTATTATTATTATTCAACATGATTGAAAACTCTGCAAACTTACAATCTAAAGGTTTTGGGTGTGATAAAAGAGGGTGATAGATGCAAAATGGCAGTGTAAAAGCAATTTGCGCAATCAAGTGGAGGTGTCTGGGTTTTGCACTGCAGATTGTGGGTTTAAGTGTTAAGCTGTGGAGTGCACAATTGTACATATTAAACCTGAAGGTGATACGCTTTTTTAAACCTATGTGTTTTTAGTGATTTAGTTTTTTTAAAGGTTTTGAGGCAGGAAGATAGTCTACTGGAGTGAGGCAGATAGTAGGAGCAGCACGAGAAAAGTCTAGCAGGCGGGAGTGAGAAGAGGTGATAGGAGCGGAGGAAAGAAGAAGGTCATTAGCAAAACGAAGAGGGAGGTTGGGAGAGTATTTTATAAGCGATATAATGGGGAGCACTGTTGTTGAGGGCTTTATATGTTAGGGTCATGATTTTAATTTTGATTCTGGAGGATATGGGAAGCCAGCGGAGTGACAGAGAGGAACTGCAGATACTGAACGTTTAGTATGGAAGATGAGTCTAGCAGAGGGTGGCATGTCCTTTGCACGCAGGGAAACAGCTCGCTGTCCTCAGGACGCCGAGAACTGCGCTCTGATGACACTCCAGCCTGCATCTATCTGCCACAGAGGCTTCTTATGCACGCGCCCCCATCTCATATTTACTGGACCTGCTTGCTGGAGGCTGCCAAGGCCAAGGTAAGGGCCTGACAGTGTGCCATGTGGGACTGGCATGTGTCACTAGGAACATATTTATGTAATGTCACTGTCATTGTGTGTGTGTGTCACCAGGAGCATGTTGCATTGCATGTTTATCACTACATATCACTGTCATTATTTGCATTTGTGACAAACATGCAATGCAACATGCTCCTAGTGACAAATGAAACAATGCCTGGCCCATATGGCACAAAGTCAGACCCTTACTTTGCCAAGCAGGTCCAGTAAATATGAGATGGAAGCACTTGGGCATGAGTAGCCTCTGTGGGAGATGCAGGCTGGAGCGCAGAGCGTCATCAGGGCGCAGTTCTCGGCACCCTGATGACAGTGCGCTGTTCTGCAATGCACAAAGGTCGGGGTGCCCTAGCAGAGGCGTTCATTATGGATTGGATTGGAGTGGAGACAGACAAGGAGTGAATTTCAGCAGTCAAGTTGAGATATGATGAGAAAGTGTATTAGGATTTTAGCTTTGTCTTCTGTAAGATAGTGACACATTTTGGAGATGTTTTTTAGGTGAAACTGACAAGATTTTGTTCTTGATTGTATGTGAGGAATAAAAGAGAGGGAAAGGTTCAGAAGGCCCCCAATACAACAGGCCTGGGAGGTGGGAGTGATGATGGTATTGTCAACAGTGAGAGATATTTGAGGATTGAAAGCTGTAGTAGAAGGCTGGAAAGAGAAAGAGTTCAGTCTTAGACATATTGAACCACATTCAATTGCAAGGCTGCATCTCGCAGTATACAGGCCGTATGTTTGCGGGCTTGAACTCTGCTACAATTCCAATGCTATTCAATTGATCAAGAGCGCAAGTTACGAGCCGAAGCCTCAAGACAACCCCTCCTGCTCCCGCAAGCTGTTAATGGGCTGTAATAAAAGAGGTCCGCAGTTACAATCCAATCACGGTATTACAGAGTGCGACACAGGCCTCTCAGCCAATAGAAACCGGTCTAGCCGGAGATGATTGACAGAGAGATTATAAAGTTGCATTCCACCTGCCCATACGTTGACTGTGTTGTAGATTCTGAAAAGTAGAAAGCAGGTCCCAGAGTATCTTCCGGTTTTATTATTTTATATTCATCTAATTACAATTTTACACTTACCGTATATACTCGAGTATAAGCCGAGTTTTTCAGCCCTTTTTTTAAGGCTAAAAAGGCCCCCCTCGGCTTATACTCGAGTCACTCCGCCTAGTGTCTCTCTTACCCCCCCGTGTCTCTCTACCCCCCCGTGTCTCTCTAACCCACCCCGTGTCTCTCTAACCCACCCCGTGTCTCTCTAACCCCCTGTGTCTCTTTCCCTCCCCTCCTCATCCTCAACCACCCTCCTCCTTCTCCTCAACCCCCTCCTCCTCCTCCTCAACCCCCTCCTCCTCCTCAACCCCCTCCTTCTCATCAACCCCCTCCTCATCCCCCTCCTCACCCCCCCAAACTCAACCCCCCTCATCAATCCCCTCCTCACCCCCCCTCAACCTCAACCTCCCTCCTCCTCCATTTCTCCCCTCTAAATACCTCGCCCTCACTTACCTGCTTCTTCTCCTGCCTCTGCTCCGTCTTGACCCCGGCGCGCATGTGACGTCACATGAGCTCCGGGCTCAAGACGGAGCAGCGGCCGGAGAAGAAGCAGGTAAGTGAGGGGGAGGTATTTAGAGGGGAGAAAGTGAGGAGGAGGGGGGTTGAGGTTGAGGGGGGGTTGAGGATGGGGGGGTTGAGGAGGAGGAGGGGGGTTGAGGCGGGGGGTTGAGGGGGGTGGTGAGGAGGAGGGGGGTTGAGGTTGAGGGGGATGAGGATGGGGGTTGAGGATGAGGATTGGGGGTTGAGGATGGGGGGTTGAGGAGGGAGGTTGAGGAAGAGGAGGGAGGTTGAAGAGAGGGGTTGAGGGGGGGGTGAGGAGGGGGTTGATGAGGAGGAGGGAGGTTGAGGAGGGGGGTTGAGGGGGATGAGGATGGGGGTTGAGGATGAGGATTGGGGGTTGAGGATGGGGGGTTGAGGAGTGGGAGGGAGGTTGAGGGGGATGAGGATGGGGGGTTGAGGATGAGGATTGGGGGTTGAGGATGGGGGGTTGAGAAGGGGGTTGATGAGGAGGAGGGAGGTTGAGGAGGGGGGTTGAGAGGGGGTGAGGAGGGGGTTGAGGTTGAGGAGGGAGGTTGAGGTTGAGGAGGGGGGGTTGAGGTTGAGGGGGGTGAGGAGGGGGATGAGGATGGGGGTTGAGGATGAGGATTGGGGGTTGAGGATGGGGGGTTGATGAGGAGGGGGGTGAGGATGAGGATTGGGGGTTGAGGATGGGGGGTTGAGAAGGTGGTTGATGAGGAGGAGGGAGGTTGAGGAGGGGGGTTGAGAGGGGGTGAGGAGGGGGTTGAGGAGGGAGGTTGAGGTTGAGGAGGGGGGGTTGAGGTTGAGGGGGGTGAGGAGGGGGATGAGGATGGGGGTTGAGGATGAGGATTGGGGGTTGAGGATGGGGGGTTGATGAGGAGGGGGGTGAGGAGGGGGGTTGGGGTGAGGAGGGGGTTGAGGAGGGGGTTTATGTTGAGGAGGGGGATTGAGGTTGAGGGGGGGTGAGGACGGGGGTGAGGATGGGGGGTTGAGGATGAGGATGGGGGGTTGAGGGGGAGGATGAGGATGGGGGGTTGAGGATGGGGGTTGAGGGGGGAGGATGAGGATGGGGGTTGAGGAGGGAGGATGAGGATGGAGGAGGTTGAGGAGGGGGGTTGAGGTTGAGGGAGGGTGAGGAGGGGGTTGAGGTTGAGGAGGGAGGTTGAGGTTGAGGAGGGTTAGCAGGGTGATGAGGATGAGGATTGGGGGTTGAGGATGGGGGTTGATGAGGAGGGGGGATGAGGAGGTCGGGTGAGGAGGAGGTTGAGGTTGAGGGGGGGTGAGGAGGGGGTTGAGGATGGGGGTTGAGGAGGGGGTTGAGGTTGAGGGGGGGTGAGGATGGGGGTGAGGATAGGGGGGTTGAGGATGAGGGGTTGAGGATGAGGGGTTGAGGGGGAGGATGAGGATGGGGGGTTGAGGATGAGGATGGGGGGATGAGGATGGGGGGTTGAGGGGGAGGATAAGGATGGGGGAGTTGAGGATGAGGAGGGATGTTGAGGATGAGGAGGGAGGTTGAGGATGAGGAGGGGGGTTGAGGATGGGGGGAGGTTGAGGATGAGGAGGGGGGTTGAGGATGGGGGGGAGGTTAAGGATGAGGAGGGAGGTTGAGGATGGGGAGTGGGGTTGAGGATGAGGAGGGAGGTTAAGGATGGGGAGTGGGGTTGAGGATGAGGAGTGAGGTTGAGAATGAGGAGGGGGGTTAAGGGGGGCGGGTTGAGGAGGGTGATAAGGGAGGCGGAAGAGACACAGGGAAGGGAGAGGGGAGAAGAGACACGGAAGAGAGAGGGGGGACACAGGGGGCAGCACATTTCCCACCCTCGGCTTATACTCGAGTCACTCATTTTACCCAGTATTTTGTGGTAAAATAGGTGACTCGGCTTATACTCGGGTTGGCTTATACTCGAGTATATACGGTAATCTTTGATTACACATATTTACAGGTTAAATGTAATACAAATACACATAAATGAAATAACCACCATAGATACACATAGAGTTTAGTCACTCCATACACACACCCCCATCCCATCCCCCACACCCCATCCCCCAACAGTTAATAAATACATATAAAACAACCATTTTTTCCCCATCATCTATTTACCCTTATTTTTATTTATTGTTATATTATTTTTGGTATTGAAATGGATGGAGGGGAGAGGAGGAGAGTGAGGTGGCCCTGGGGAGTGGAGGATTAGAAGGAGGAGGTGGTGAGGAGTGGCGGAGGAGGAGGAGAGTGGAGGAGGTGGAGTGCAGAGGATAGTGGAGTAGAGGAGGTGGGTGGTGGCCCCTAGAAATAGGCACATGTAGTACAGGGACAAAGGGGAAGGGCCTAATACCATGGGGCGGTAGTTCGGGGGAGGGACAGGCCTCAGGGGGCAGATAAGGGAGCTATGAATCCCCCACCACAGTCGGGAGAACAAGAGGCTAAAGGCAAGCACAGGGTCCATAACTACACTCCCCGGCGAATGTGGTCCTCTTTGGTGCCATCCGTGGACGCCCCGTTCTCCTTGTTAGGGGGGGGGTGCAGAGGGGGCCGAGGCATGGAGGGAGGTAGCAGCTGCATGAACAGCGGTTAGGGATGCGAGTTATCTGAAGCACCAGCAATCAAGTGGTGGCCCCAAAGTGACTGTGCGATACAATGAGTGGGAGAGGTGGCCCAGTACCTTCTGAGCCAGTTGCCTGCCGCTGGGGCTTGGTGGCCCATCAGGATCCAGCCTCCATGTCATGTGAATATCACATACACCAACATGCCACCACATGTACATCACACACACTACACATATACATTATGACCAACAAGGACACTGACCATTCAGCTCTATGGAATTAACAAGGGATAGATGGATGCGTCATTAAATTCATGAAGCTGACAAATCACTGTCATTCGTGGGCAAAACAACAATAATCAACCAATACAGAGTCCATGTATGGCTGTGCCCACTGCAGCGTATGCAGATACAGAACGCAGCCGGAATCACAATAGCGTTAGGAGCCAAGAACAAGAGCAATCAATATCAAGAACCAAAGAATAGATCACATCTATCAAATAATATCTACTCATAGTTGCAGTTTTACCCCTGAGTATCCCTTAACATATACTAACACCTGTATAGCTAATGGATGTGATTTCAATGTTGATTAACAATATCACATTGCGAAGGTGATAGTACACCTTGGCCAGTGACCCTGGTCACATCTAAGCATTTAGTCTGAGATGACACATCATTATTAATGGTCATAGTCAGTGAGTTATCCTGAGAGCTAGCTAATGGTTATTAATGCCTGCAGATGGAAATCAGGTGAGTTGGTATGTTGTTACAGTATTTAGCAATGTACTGTACATGCATGTTTTTTTTTGTTTTTTTTATCCTCCTCTGCCAACACCATTAATGCACAGTCTTCTACATTTCTGATTGTGCTCTGTGTATTAAATAACGCTTTGTTATACCGTTCTCACTGTGTCGTGTGTTTTCAATGGTTGGGGTTTTGGGACATCCACATACATCACATTTGTGTTGCATTCCTATGTCAGTAAACTAATGAGCCCTAGTTTCTATGCAATAGGTTAATACATATAATAATAATAATAATAATAATAATGATGATGATAATATTAATAATATATATATATATATATATATATATATATATATATATATAATAGGTTCATACACGTGTAAAGTCCAATTTGTGATACTGTGGAGTATCAATATTCCCCTGAAGGCCTTATAACAATATGACAGGTGATAATCTCAATTGATTAATAGGAAACACTTAATGGGATGTCACCAAATGATAATGGGTATACATCTAGGCACAAAGCCACCAGCAATGGCGTGGGACTTTCCAGGATGGGCATAGCGGAGATGGAGGTGAGTTGGCTGTTGCTCCACGTGCCTCTGCACAGCCTCCATATGTGTTTGCGGCCCTTCCTGATGGGTTAGAGTAGATTAGTGTGTTGTATGATCCCCTGTTCCCCTTCTGGATTGCTACCTTTTGGTGGTGAATGGGCTTACGTACCTCAATGAAGCTGTGACCTATACCATGTAGGGCCACTCTAGGTGGGCAGGTCATAGCAGAGAGGTCAGATAAATCACAGTCCACTTGTGAAGGAACTGGCAACCCACTCCACTATATTTACTACGCAAACCTTGTGGAAAAGCACAGGCAGAGACATAGCTAAATGTGCTGCAGTCCATAGGATCACAGAGAGTCCGACGCAACTGAGGGTCTGAACAATCAAATCTAAACTTTCCACCTGCTACTTGATATATGTAATTTGGAAACTATTCTTTTTCCAAATGTAGATGTGATGAGTGAGATGCATATCAGATGATCTTTATATTTTTAGGGTCCACATTAGAGCCTCTGTGAATGAGAAAGTATTAATATGGCAGCCGTTTTTATGTATTTGTGTTGCAATTTATTTAGGTATTGTCTCTTTAATTGCTTTCAGCATCTTGCAGCATGACTTTTCATATCAACATATGCATGACCATTACAACATATGAAAAAAAAAGTAAGGGCTATTTGTTAATATAATTGGGAAATGTTGTGCAATTAATTATAATGCCTTCCATTGCTTTCCCCATCTTTTAAAGTTCATTGGTGGGTTTTTATTGTCTTTTGCAATGTTACAAACTAGTCTGTAAACCCTTTGCGGGTCCTATTTGGAACCCGTAAGTTTCTGGTCGACATTTGCTGTTTGCGGGATTGACTCTGTTTACGGCCTTTAGGAATTGTAGCAATTGAATAGCAATTTGCGATTTTAGCTAACGTAACTCTTGCGGATGTGAAAGATCAAAGCTTTGATGGGCTGTAAGTTCCTGTTTTAACAACCGCAAGGATTTCAAGCCTGTAACATGTAGACCCTTTGCGGCTCGCAAAAAACGCCAACTGAATAGCAAATTAACTTGCGGGCTCCGTTGCGGGCTACAGTAACTTACAATTGCTCTATTGAATGTGGCTCATTGAGTTTGAGTTGACGGGCTGACATCCAGGAGGATATGCTAGAGCGGCAGTTGGCAACTTCAGCTAAAAGATAGGGGGATAGATCTGGTGCAAAGAGGTAGATTTGAGTGTCATCTGCGTAGATATGATACTGAAATCCAAAGGATTTTATTAGGGTACCAAGGGAGGCTGTATAGATGGAGAAGAGGAGGAGGTCTAGGACTGAGAGGTGAAGAAGAGGTGCCAGAGAAGGAGACCCTAAATGTACGATCTTCTAGGTAGGATGTGAACCATGAGAGAGCTGTATCATGGATGCCAAAAGAGTGGAGAGTTTGGATTTGAAGAGGGTGGTCAACTGTATCAAAGGCAGCAGAGAGGTCTAGGAGAATTGGAATAAATAAGTGACCCTTTGATTTGGCAGTTAGCAAGTCATTGGTGACTTTTGTGTGGAGCTCTTTCTGTAGAGTGTTGGGTCCAGAAACCAGATTGGAAGGGGTCAAGAAGGGAATTGGAGGCGATTTTAGACAAGCCGCTCAAGCAGGGGAAATAGAGAGATAAGGCGATAGTTACATAGTAATTGCGATTGAAAAAAGACTTTTAGTCCATCAAGTTCAACCTTTTAAGATCTCCTCTGATCTGCAATAAGGGGATTAGTTGTTAATTTATTGGTTGTTAATTGATCCAGAGGAAGGCAAACAGAAAAAACAAACAAGTAAAACTTAGCCAATCGTCTCAAAGAAAAAAATAAATCCTTCCTGACCTCAGATACTGTCGATCAGATTCCTCCCTGGATCAATACTCCCTTTCTAATTATCCAGTATAACCCTGAATTCCCTTTTTAATTAGAAATAAATCCAGTCCCCTTTTAAAGTTATCTATCAAATCCACTGTCACTACCTCCTTTGATAGAGAATTCCACAGATTTACCACCCTTACTGTGAAGGACCCTTTTCTTTCTTTAAGGTGGAATCTTTTTACTTCTAACCCTCAAATGATGTCCTCTTGTCAGTTGAAAACCTCTTGGCACAAAAAGCTTACTTGACAAATCTTTATACTGACCCTGGATGTATTTATATAGGGTAATCATATCCCCTCTTAGACGCCTTTTTTTCTAGAGAAACTGGAGACCGAAACTGTATCAGATGAGGGCTACTTAAGAATAGGTGTAATTATGGTGTGTTTTAGAGGGGATCGAAACTTGTCAGTGTTTAGGGAGAGGATGAATAGATGTGTGAGAGCTGTGATAAGTGTGGTAGAGAGGGGAGGTATTAGCTGTGATGGAATAGGATCATGTGGACAATTTGTAAGGTGAAAGGTTGATAGTAAAGTAAATACTTCATCCTCTGTTACAGGGTCAAAGGAGTCCATAGTGGAGGAGGCATTGGGGAAGGGTAAGAGTTGGGTGTTGTCAGTTTGTTCAGTGGAGGGTGAGTTAGGGCCACGCTGGGAGGATTTCAGATGCTTTCAATTTTATTTTTTTCTGGCAAAGTCATCAGCTGTGAGACAGGAAGGGACAGAAAGTGGGGGTGAGCAGAGGAGGTTTTTGAATGTAGCAAGTAAACAGACAGGTTTGATATTAGTGATGAGAAGTAGTGTTTTTTTGGCAAGATTGAGGGCAGAGAAGTAGGAGCTTAAGATAAACTTGTAGTGGAGAAAGTCTGCTGAAATGCAAGAATTCCTACATAGTTGTTCTGCACTGCCTGAGCACCTCTGTATATACCGTGTTTGTGTAGTGTGCCATGGTTGTGGATGAGAGCGAGGGTGTTCTCTTGGGGGTATGGGAGCAAGAGTGTCCATGGTGGAGGTTAGAGTCATGTTGTACTGTGAAGTGGCGATGTCAAGGCAGGTAAGGGTAGTTGACGGGGCCGAGAAGGGGGTTTAGAACATTGAAAAGTTGTGAGTTAGGTGCTTGCAGGTTTCTGCCAGTTCTGGTGGCAGGGATCGAAGAAGGATGGTGAGCGGAAGGTGGAGTGAGGTTGCAAGTTAGCAGGAGGTGGTCAAATAGAGGAAGTGGAGAGATGGAGGCACAGCCTGCAGCTGACTTCCCTGCAAGTGCCTATTTACCACACATCTTTAATAGCAAAATCTGGGGATATCAACTGCCACAGTTTGAAAAAAACAGGAGAATCTCCAGCACAAGGTTAGGGAATAAACACATAATCTTCTTACACACTCAACTTCCATCAGGGTATCATGGGTCTCTTCAGATTACTGCAGAGGCATCACATATTTTTTTTTTCAGAGTTAAAGTTTTCAAACAAATATTTTTTCCATTGCACGTTTAAAGGGATTCAGTTGTTTTTATTCTGCCCAATATAATGGTCATATACGTGTACCCTTCATTTACTTCAAAGAGAAGCACAGAGTGAAGGTTTCTTAGGTTCTGAACTTGCCAGTTTATGTTTACTTTGATTCATGCTTTCATCTTTCACATCTGTGACCTAAAGCCACACCCACTGGAGTGGGCTTCACACCAACTCTGTCATTCTACTGCAACCAGACAGTTGTGTGGCCATTCAAATGTTGACTTTTAAAGCTAGAAAGCAGTGTTAGTCAATTCAAAAGCTAAAAATCATCCTTTTAAAAATAAAATTTGTATTATTTATTTTTCCATTGAAGCATAAAAATTTATAGCACATCTAAATAAAAACAACTCATTTAGGTTTCAGCGAACTCCGTTTTCTCTATATGTTTTGGATTTCTACTTTACATGCTTATTATAGATACATAGAGGGCTATTATAACTCTTCACTTTACCTGTTATGGGTGAGGGAGCCACAGGAAACTACATTTGGAATCTGTTCCAGGGTGTTGCTTAAATGGACATGGTGGGTTCACTGTTTTGTATATTAAAACAAATGACCTAATCTGCATTTTAGAAACAGTCTTTCATTGGCTAGCACATCTATTATTATAGAAACATTGTATTTATGAGCTGTAGGATGTAGATTGTAGGCACTCATTTAGATAGTTTAATTGAAAAAAACATAGGTTGTAAACCCTAGTCAATAAACTGGTGTTTAAACTGTTCTGTTTATTTTAATATTAAAAACTGAGAACACTCCATGTCCCTTTAAAGCAAGGAAAAGGGAATTATGGGTTTTTACTTGTATTTGCTAGCAACTTTTTTTGTGTTGGTTTTATTAGTGTGTTATAAAATGGGTGTAATTCATTAATTACTATATTATTATTCATAACAATATTAATTATGATTATAATAATTATTATTCTAATCTCATCCTCTGAGATTTTCAGTGTAAATTAATATTTACACTGCTTGCTTTCTACAGCTAGACAAACGTATGTATTCAAAGTGGCTTACAGATTAAGGTTACAAATGTGTATTTATTAAAATACAATAATTAATACAAATTCATTAATGATAATAAATTATAATACTATGAAAACCACATATCTTAACGTAGCAGAAACTCATTCTACAATTACAATTATCATGTACTTTTCAAAAAAGGTGGTGTAATTGTTCATGTATGTGTGTATAATATTTACCAGACCAGCACAGAGGACGATGATCATAAAGAAGAAGAGAAGAGAGTGAACCAAGGCCTGGTGTGCTTCTTTTATTCCTGTATTTGAAACCCACCCCATACTCATGTTCTTTACTTCTTACTGGTCAGTTAGGTCACATGTCCTGCACAAAGTCACCTCACTGGTCAGCTGTCCACACAAAGGATTCCTTCGGCCACATGGTGAACTGGAAAAAAACTGTTTCTGACACTCCCATATGTTACAAGAAGGTTCTCTATGGTTATAGATCAAACTGTGTTGACCAGAGATATCACCATCATGTAATTCAGCTTTATATTAGAGCTGATAATTCTATTATATTATTATTATCCCTACTTCTAATGCCACGCAGGTTTAACATAGTGTATCTGCCCATAATTAAAATGATGAGTAAGCAGTTTTATATTTTTGAGCTACTCTCACATTTTACTAACCTCCATGTGTCCCACCTGTTTTGAAACTGTAAATGGTGCTGACAAATACATTCCAAGAAACGCACATTGCACAAACTAAAGTGGGAACCATTGTGTGTATATGAGAGTGTGTGTAAGTCCATGTGTGGCAAGGAGTTCCAGAGAATAGGGACAGCACAAGAAAAGCCCTGAAGACGAGAGTGAGAGGAGGTGACAAGAGTTGTAGAAAGAAGAAGGTCATTAGCAGAACGAAGAGGATGGGTGGGGGAGTTGCTAAAGCAACTGAAAAAGTACAGAATGCAAACTCCATCTATTTTATTTATTTTACTTATAATGCATGGCTTATAATATTTTAACTACAGTAAAGAATGATTGCTGTTAGCTCTTGTTGTAGTACAGTATATACTTAATACTGTCTAATTACACCATGGGAAGTTGAAATAAACACTGCAGTGGATCAATCATTATGTCTAACTCCTAAGAGCAATAATCTATATTTATATAGAAATCTAATCCTAGATCTTATTGGTATGAATACACTTACAACCTCAGTATCCAAAATGAGTCTCCATGTTTACTAACAGAAACTGCTTCTGGGAAAACTTAGGGCCTCATTCAATTGTGATTTGACCAATTGAATAGGGCTCTAAATAAGCACATAGAATAAGTATTTAGTTTGTGAAGACCTTGCTTTTAGATAGAAGTTCACTCACTAAAAGCTTCTGTATAAAAAATATGCTATGTGCTTATTTAGAGCCCTATTCAATTAGCCAAATTGCAATTGAATGAGGCCCTTAGTAAGCAGTGATATATAGTGATAGATAGCTATAGCAGTGATAGATTTTTGTGAACAAACAAAATTATTCATCAATTAAACGCAAAAATATTAGAAAAATATTAGAAGCCATGACTCTTGAAAAGTTTGTGCTGCATCTAATATAATGTTAAAGTGAGGAAATGCAATTCATGCTACAGATTGGAAATGCAGCTAAGCATGGTCAAGTTCTAATAACGGGAGATTTTAAATACCCTGAAATAAACTGGATGAGTGAGACCTGCAGTTCATCTAAGGAGAGCAGGTTCTTGATTACACTTAGAGATCCAAATTATACAAGAGCCTACTCTAAATGACCTTAAATTGTGTCATCATGAATAATATTGATATATTATCAAGTATTGAAGTTGGGGAACTCATGGGCAAAAGTGATCAACACACAGTCTGATTTGTTGTTGAGTTTCAAAAACTTAGTAATAAAGGGATCTTATTTTTGAAAGGGCAATTTTTAATGGTCTAAGCCAGTGCTCCTCAACTGTTGTGCCACGGCACATCAGTGTGCCTTGTGCCAATGCTATGTGTGCCGCCGTACCCATACATGTGGTCCGTCGTGTATAAATTTGGGGCCCACGGGTTTCAACACAATTTCACAAGGGCCTTTTTGTGTTATTTCAGCACCAGAACTGCAACTGGCGACATCTAGCGTCCAGTTGCAGTTCTGCTGCTGGTGCTGACTGTCGCTGAAATAACACACAAGGTCCGGGGAAAGTTGTTTCCCATTCTTGTGAGCTTCGCCTTTTGTGCATTAGTTGCATTGCTGGTGTTGGCTACCTGTGTGGCCCAGGCTGGGGAGGGCTGGGACCATGTGAACAAGCAGCAGCAGGCTCAGTAATAAGGGCAATCAGAGCCTGCTGCACACTCACAATCCGGCTGGGGACACATCTGCTGCAGGTAAATATGTATTTTACATTGCAGTTGTAAAGCATATTAAAGACTTATTGTATATGATGATGCATTGCTGCTAGTGAGGGGTTAATGTTTGCATTGTGTTCTGTATTGGGGCATTGTGCAGATCAGCTGCCATGTGCTCTGTATCCTAACTATGGAGAGCAATGCTCTGGGCTATGTACAATGGACTAATAACATCACATTCGCACTTTCCTTAGGAAGTCCTCTTTTTGTATAAAGCTGCTGACAGCATTGTGTGTCCATGCGTGGGTGGGTAACTGAGGGTGTTAGAGCATTGCAGGACATGCTGGCTGGGTATCACATCTGCCTGGGCAGCCCATGGACATCCTCAGGACCCAGCACAGACCTCCACAATGCAAATTAATAAGATGAAAATCCCAGAGTGTTTGGGCTTCAACTTTTATTTTTACTGATATAATTTTCACATGATCTCAATAATACATATGGTAAATGTGACCGTGGGGTGTTTATTAAAGTATTTACTATCAAAGATACAACAATGATCTCATAAATGTACTGGGACAATATGATGGCAGTAATGTGCAAGCTTGGGATACATTAGTAATGCACAATTGGCAATAATACATGTGGAGGTAATTAGGGGGCTTACAAAAACAGAGTTTATACCAGAATATATATATATATATATATATATATATATATATATATATATATATATATATAGTAAATAAATAGTACATCTGTGTTCACATTTGAATGTGCTCATGCAGGCCTAGACCAAACATATACAGTATACACATATGTCTATATGTGTATATATGTTTTCTATAATATGTTGTGTTGATTCCCCCTATATGCATTTATCTGCTGATGTCAGATGCTGTCTCCACTCTCTCTGCATCACTGTTTACTTTCAAACTGAGGGATTCATCTCATATCAGTGTTTTCGTGCTCTTTGTGCCTTATCCGTTTATCTGTCATTTAGTTTTTATTTCCTACTACTTGTCCTCAGTATATATGTATACTTTTGGTGGTGGGAGTGTCATGGTCTGGGCCTGCATGAGTGCTGCCGGCACTGGGGAGCTACAGTTCATTGAAGGAACCATGAATGCCAACATGTACTGAAGCAGAGCATGATCCCCTCCCTTTGGAGACTGGGCCGCTGGGCAGTATTCCAACATTATAATGACCACAAACACACCACCAAGATGACCACTGCCTTGCTTAAGAAGCTGAAGGTAAAGGTGATAGACTAGCCAAGCATGTCACCAGATCTAAACCCTATTGAGCATCTGTGGGGCATCCTCAAACGGAAGGTGGGGGAGGGCAAGGTCTCTAAGATCCACCAGCTCCGTGATGTCATCATAGAGGAGTTAAAGAGGACTCCAGTGGCAACATGTGAAGCTCTGGTGAACCCCATGCCTATGAGGGTTAAGGCAGTGCTGAAAACAATGGTGGCCACACAAAATATTGACACTTTAGGCCCCATTTGGACATTTCCACTTGGGGGTGTACTCACTTTTGTTGCCAACGTTTTACACATGAATGGCTGCGTGTTTAGTTATTTTGAGGGGACATCAAATTTACACTGTTATATAGGCTTACTACTTTACATTGTAGCAGAGTGTCATTTCTTCAGTGTTGTCACATGAAAAAATATAATAAAATATTTACAAAAATGTGAGGGGTGCACTCACTTTTGTGAGATACTGTGTATATATATATATATATATATATATATATATACATATATATATATATTTATATTTAAATATATATATATATATATATATATGAAATCTCATCCACATTTGTACAATGATATATATGTTCCAAAAGACCCAACAGACAACAATTGAAAATAGGCAATTAATTGTGGATTTGGCTCAATCACATTTAACTTTACTGGAGAATAAATATGACCACTATTTTTATTCAATTAATACGGAACAATACGATTGGATTCAAAATCCTTTTGCACCCAATGCTATAAATTCTGCAGATGCACTTTCTCTGCAAATTCGAGAGGAATTTATTGAATTGAGTAACAACGAGACGCTAAATCTTCACTTTGCCGAATTTCCATTGGATGCTTTCTGGATTTTAGTTAGGAAAGAATATCCTCGGATTTCAGACCACGCAATTTAAATTCTCCTCCCATTTTCAACAACATTTATGCGAACAAAGTTTTTCAACCATAGTGTTAATTAAAAATGATAAGCAGTCGTGCTTAAAAGATCCTCATCAAGAACTTCGGGTTGCACTTTTAAATATCTAGCCGAATTTAAAGCATTTGTGTTCACTGAAACAAGCTCGGGAACTTTGTTGTTCCATGGGTAAGAAAAGGTTGAGGAGCACTGGTCTAAGCGACACCAATACAATGTACTGGGACAAGAAACCGGAAGGTAAGAATAATTAAAATAAATGGACAACATTTAAAGCCATACTAAATATATTTATACACATTAGCATATACCACTTGGAAGTAAAAGCAAAAGAAGTAAATCATAACCCATGTGGCTTAACAATGATGTAAATATCAACATATGGAGTAAAAAGCAGTCATTTAATTTATACATGAAAAAGGCCTCATTAAAAGTGTACAAGGAATATAACAAGTCTTTCAAAAAAGCTACTAAACTGGCTAAAATAGAAAATGAAAGTTATTTGAAAAGTAGATTAAAACGAACCTTTTAAATATATTAATGGAAAGATGGCTAGTGATGAAAATATTGAATATTGACTAGTGCCTAGGATAATGCAGATTTTTTTTCCTACTGTACACACAAGGTAGGTACCAATTGTTGGGCCATTGCAACAAAATGTGACTGCACCACCCTTACCAAATAATTGGCTAATCCAGGAAGAAATCCAAAAGAGGCTGCAAAAAAAAAAAATGTTAATACAGCCCCGGGTCCTGATGATATCCAAGGGTACTGAGGGAACTGGCATCTGTAATAGCCTAACCATTATATCTAATTTTTCGAAACTCACTCTCCACATGCTCTGTACCGGATTACTGGAGAAAAAGCAGATGTGATACATTTATTTATGAAGTGAATAAGATCGAATCCAGGGAACTTCAGACATATGTTCTGTCTACTACAGTCTAACTTCTCTAATAGGGAATCACTTAGAAGGGTTTCTAAGGGAAAGTATAAAAGAATATATCCATGTGAAAAAGAAAAGTGGAAGTCAACACAGATTTAAGAGGATAGGTCAAACAAATCTATTTTATATGAGGAGGTTAGTAGGAAGAGATACTGGAATTGCAATAAATGTATCCTCATGGATTGTGAACTGACTTAAAGACAGGAAAAGGTTTGTTGTATATGGATCATACTCATGTTGGACTAATGTTGTAAGTGGCATTCTTCAGGGTTCAGTATTAGATCCTCTAGTTTTTAACATATTAATTAATGATTTAGAAATAGGATTGGAATGTATTGTCTCCATAAGGTTTGGCTATTAAATCAGAAAATAGTGTACTTTGATTGCAAATAAACTAGCGGAATATGCAGATAAATAGCAGATTAAATTTAACACAAACAAATGTAAAGTCATTAATTTGGTAAGGAAACCTAAGTATGTGATTTATCATCTTAATGGAACATATCTAGGGGTATCAGAGATAGAAAGGGATTTAGGAGTGCTTGTGGAAAACCACCTACATAACAAAGCAACATCTGGAATGGCAAGTTAAATGTTAGCATGAATTAAGAGAGGTATAGAGCAAGGGAAGCAAATGTAATCCTGCCACCATATAAAACCTAGAATGTCCTAATTTTGAATATGAGTACAATTTTAGAACCACTGAAAAAAAGGACATTGTAGCTGGAAAGGGGGAATCAAGGGACTAAGCTATGAAGAAAGACGAACAAAATAAAACATACTTTCTCTGTATAAATGGTCAATATTAGGCTTTGGTGGTGGAAGAAGCCATCCCTTTAAGATTACAGGAAAATATTCCAACATTCCAACAAATATTCCTACCTTTGAGAAAGTTGTCACAGTCCAACAAAATGATCGTTAGGCAGTACAAATTTGTCATTTGAAGCTCCCTGCTTCTTTAAAGGGTCAGTTAATTTAGCACAGCTTGGAGAATATCACTGTAATGTACTCCTGAAAATATGTTGAAATACTTTTTTAATTATTGAAATAGGTGTCTTTTTCACAGAAAAATCATAAAATAAGTTCTGTTTACATGAGAATTAGGTAAGTCCCCCACGCAGACTGACAGACATATCTGTGTGCAGAGAGCAGATTAGAAAGAGGGGTTAACTCTTCCCAAATTCATCGGTGTGGGGAAATGACTGCTAGAAAATCACAAATATGCTACTTGGGGGCTAACTGATGGCTGATTACATTCCTAAAAGAGACTAAAACCATCGTTCTTTCTGTTCACGGAGCGGAGTTTGGAACGGCCATTCCCAGCAGATGCTGTAAATCATGGGACAGTCTCCAGTGTGTCTGTAAACAAACCTAAGACTGGACATTTTTAACTGTTCTCAGTTTAAGTAAAAAAAAACAATAGATCACTGTAACATAGAATCTTGTGCTCTTTCACACAATGAAGAGAACTTATAGTGGGGTAAATGGCTCTTTAAGTTTACTATAATGAGAGCTGCGAGGTTCACATAAATATTGTATTTCTAACACTGATGCTGGAAGAAATTATAAGCTTTATCCACAGAGTATGAATAAGATGCACCCATGACCTTTTTTTTTTAACTTTTGGCAATTGATTTTTACAATTTCATTTAGATCCACATTGTGATGATCCTTATGGTACATTTCCACTGATATTGATTATTCTTTTCAGTTCTCTGAATGATCTCTTTTTCCTTTTCTATTTAGTGTGTCCACAGGTAGGAAGACCCTTTGACGGTCACAGACCTACTCTACTGCTATCCCTGCAGTTCTGTAACTATTTTTGGTTTAACATATTCTATTAGCTGCATGCAAATGCCTCAAACCCATACTATCGGATGCGGGTGTAGTTTTAAAATAAAGGTTTAGATATATTCTATTGATTCTAATTCGCAAATTCCGACTGCAAGGCTGAACTGGTAAACCCTGCCTTTTTAAGTCTTATTTCAGGGGGCGTGATTATGTGATCTGACAATATTTAAGTAAGCTAGTAATTTACTTCTCAGACAAAGCCAATAGTAAATTAAACTGTCATCATAACAGTAAATGAGACTGTCATCATTACACATAATCTGCATTCGGTGGAGAGGAATTAATTAGTGCCAATAAGTAATATTAGCCGATCTGGCTTGCAATCAAGCAATCTATAAAATGCATTAGATCATCTGTTTTAGTCTATATGGGTTTCATGATATGTATTAACCGCTTGATTCCCAAGATCGATATTACCAAGAAATAATTATTATTTAATATAAGTTAATTGCATATTTGTCGGTTTGAGACTGTTGTGCAGTTAATTCTAATGTCTTTCCATGCCTTCCCGTGATTTTAGTGTTGTTTGTTTAATTGCTATTACATCTCTAATAAGTGTGTGAAAAAGCCCTTGCGAGTCCTATTTTAGTACTCGTAATATTTTCGACAGAAACGTGATGCTTTTTTTAGTTGAGGGTCAGAGTTTATTTGCGAGATAGCAGTACAGGTCCAAAAGAATATTGATTTTGTATAAGTTTAATTATTTAGAGCTTGTTATGTTCGCGCTGTGCTAAAACCAATGGCCTTTTTTGCGTTTTTGGCTGGCCCATAGTGATTGTGGGCGGGTAACTTGTAATCGGATTGCGAGTAACTAATAGAATCAGAGTGGTTTTAAGTGTGTATACATTTATGAATTGGCAATAGAGTAGGGCCAAATGTTGGGTATAAAAAGGGGTTGATAAATCCTTATGAATCCAAACATAAAATGCTAATTTTTTTTAAAGTGACAAGACTTATACATTTCTAAAAGGTTTCAAAGTAGCAGTGTTTAAAATGCAGTTTGATGTTCACCTGGGAAAAGGCACACCCAGACATTCAATCAAACATGCAACATTTTATTTTATTTCTTCTATGGGTTATTTGCAACTTGCCTGACTATTCTACCATATAGATTACTTGGAGTAATTCATGTTCTATAACTTTATATACCAAATTTGAAGAAGACTCTTTCAGTTAGATAGAATATTTGGGTTAAAACCACCCAGCACTATTTGACCAATATATAATCACTAAACTTTCTGCCAGTTTGAAATACCTAGAAATTTCATTACTTTATCAACTTGTACTACATTAATGGTGGCAATTTTGTTGTACCTGTTTTTATTATTTACTTGTTTTTAAAAAAAATTCTAGTTGTTTTTATGTCATGCCAGAGATGCAGACAATATGTTCAAGCTCCACACTGTATTACTGTAGGTACATGTATTCATCAACTATCTTTTGGTCAAAGGAATGGTTCTTTTTGTGTGGTCTGTTAGTAATCATTCTAAGTCAATATGCAAATAATAAGAACACAATACTTGTTAACATAAAGAATCCAAATAGGACAATGTTTATTGTGAGATTCAGGTGACTGAGAAATAACTACAAAGCTTTACTGTGTATAAATGCACATCAATTGCGGCATCTTCATATCTTAGATACATTGTTGGAGAGAATGTATTTAAGTTGTATGGTAACAGAGATTCTTATAGTAACAGTGGTTCTTGGCCAGTTGACAGTTTTGAATAAACAAATAAGCAACCATAAAAACCATTGAATCAGTATCCTGCTAAAACCCTTCTAAAATTAAGTTATTCAGTGGCTCAAACTTTCTCAAACTATTTTTGCCTTGGGTCCCTGTTGTCCTCAAAAAGTATTAATTGAACCCTTAGACTCCATAATGGTGTCAGATGGAACCTCTCACACTTTTCTTGCCAGTACCCCAAATAGTTCCCATGCCAGACACTTTTCCCCAAGATTCCAAAATAGTCTGCCTTTTTTTCGGGACCCTTTAAGAACAAGAACACTTTCAACAGATTTAAAGTTTTGGGGGGAATTATCTTGTGGAATCCCTAGTCATACAAAATAAAACTCCTGGGTTACATTGAACACAGTTTGTTAAATCTGCATTTGAATCTCTTGTGTAAGGTATCATTTATTAAACATAACCAAGTAGATCTATTGTGATTTTATTTAGCAGTCTATGTTAAGACTGCTCATCTCATCATTGCAGGTTTTTTTTGTTTTCAAATTCAGCTATAAAAAGCATCTAATTAGTAAATCGAATATGATTTTAAAGATAGTTTACATGCTATAGCATAGATCTTGATTCTTTAAAGAAAGCTGAAAAATGTTCTGAAAAAACTCTAAGCTTATATAGGTTAGGGAACTGAATACATATAAAAAAACACGTATTGGAAACAAATACATCTTGGAAAAAAAATAATTCTATAAAAGAATACACAACTGAACTAAGGAAAAAATACTTTTGAAGAGAAAAAGTATAAACAAAAAGTAAATACAGAAAATGCATTTTTATAGCGCATCATAGTCCGACAATTCAAAAGCAAATTTTAAAGCACTAGAAAAATAGCTGTCTCTCATAATATGGATCTTTTTGAAATGCTAACACACTGGATATTCATAGTCTAAAAATATTCATAGGAGATAAACTGTAGAGTTTTAAAAATGTGTTTTCTTTTGCAACAAATTAGATGTGTGGTCTGAGAAAATAAAAATATTATTTTGTAAGATTAAAGCCCTTAAATGCATTACTTTGGTACTGATAGACTTTGCACTTTTAACCCTAAATTAAAAAAAACCAAATAAACTAAGAATACATGAATTTTAGAGTATACATTAACCTTATAGCTGCTAAAAGCACATTGGAACTTTGAGACATGTAGACTTCTCAGAGCAGAAAGGGTGAAGGCCTCATTAAAGTATTGATAGATGACCTTGATCAATAGAGGTTTTCACTTGATTTCTTTTTTGTTTTTATAATGGGCAGAAACCACCAAGTAGGTATCCGGGCTCATGTCTTTGATACTCAGAGATTTGTTCTGAACTGGAGAGGTTTTGCCATCAACACGTGATATCTGCAGCATTCTGCAAGGATCATGCTTCAGCAAATATCCAGCAAATGTTTCCCATCCTCCTCCAACACGAACCATCACATGCTTGTTGTGGAGCATCTAGAAAAACAAAACATGTGAATATTTCATTAAGAGTTCCTTCCATTGTTTAGATGAACAAGGGTGGAGTTACTGAGCCGATAAACTAGAGCAGAAAACTGGACCAAATGCAAATTTATCCCTCCCTCAGATTAATCATCCTACATGTATCTCAAACAAATCTTACTCTCTGTAACAAGAGTTATTCAGTATTCCCCTAGTTTGTCAGAAGCTATCTGTCTCTTTTTAACTGTCAGTGACATCTATCACAACAGCCTTAATGTTGAGTTACAATCATACATATAATGCATTTAATATATGTCTGATTAGGAGAAAAATGTATTGTCTTGACGGACAAATAAGAGGGTCAATATAACAAAAGGAAAGGAAAAGTCACTTATCATATATGGTATATGGTCTTTGCTTTCCTCTTTTATATTGATTCTATAATCTGCCTTTTGTGGCATGTACTTTCTATACATAAATTAATTGGAAATTTGAAGTAAAAATAAGATAAGACATTATAAGTGTACAGTGGTAGTCTGGTAATCTATTAACTTATCAAATAGGAGGTTCATACACAGCATGTGAATCTTTTGATTCTATCAATTTGATTTTAATGTAGCATGATAAAGATATAGATATTTACATTTCTCTTAGAGTTTGATTTTCTTGGCCAAGAAAATGAATGATCATAAACATGTTAAACAATTTGTAAAGCATATACATCAGTATTTATTAACAAAAATAAAGGATATTAAAAATAATACTTTACTTAATCCTGTGTGGTATGAACAGCTTCTGTCTAAGCCTGTAATAATTATATGTATTATTATTTGAAATGGCATTCCTTCTACAAGGTTGGTTGTTATAATTGTTTCTAAATGTACGAATTGGGCAATAGAATAGGACCCTATGTTTGTATACTATATGGATCTATACTGAAGGGGAAGAAGTCTGAAATCTGGTGATACTGAGCAACTACCCTCCAAATGAATGATCCAGTTATGAGAATCAACCACCATTTTTAAATGTCTGTCAAATCCTATTTTCCCTAACTGTTAATTTTTCTAGATCACTGATTTTCCCTGGCAAGATTCTTTAAATTGTTTTCACTATGCAGGTTTGAAGTACTTGCTATTGTATTTGAGTTACATACCATGACTTTCTTTGTAGTTAATGAATATTTTACCCCCTCTACACATTCTACTTCATTACTTCTATAAAGTCCCTCTCCCCCTCCCACTATTTTAAAAGCTCCCCTTTCTACAATTTTCTTCCCCACACTGACACAATAATAACATATTAGATGGTTGATATTTAATGTTTATTACAATTTTTATGGTTAATAATATATGTTAACAGAAAATGTGGCAGATGGTGAAAGGTGTTACTGGGTCAATGGTGAAGATTGTGGATCCCTATCTTACGCTGGTGCAGCTATTCCATCACAGTAGACTCTGATCGCGGGTTCAGGGCATAGGACGTACTGTCTCTGGCCAGGCCCCTCCCCTCAATTGTTCATGTATTGTTTATTGATTATGATATTTATTACCTTAATTTGTTTACAAATAAATGCTGTGGTTTGTTTTTACTGCAACCTGTTGTCTGAGTCTCATTATTATGGGTTAATATACTATCTGGGCTGTGCTTGGGTAATGTGATTTGCATTTAATCAGTTTCAGGTTTTGTCATCAGCTCCCATTTCTGAATTCAGAACCTTTTTTAATATGTATGTATCCATAATAAATCACTTATTGTAAAAGGAAGAAACTCTGAATATACTGAAGATCTATAGAGGAAGGATCTTAACAGCAGTGATGACCTCTTTTGTCCAATGAGCTAGAGCCAGACATCTTGGGGAGTGAAGTGAGATGGGCCCTAGGATGCCTTGCTCATAACAAGGCTGCAGGAGTTGGTGGAATCCCAGGTGAACTATTCAAAATCCTGCAAGATGATGCTGTGAAAATTTTGCTTGTCTTATGCCAACAAATTTGGAAAACAGTGGCCTGTAAACTTAAAAAGTTCAGTCTACATCCCTTTTCCCCAAAATAGCAGTCCCAGGGAGGGCTCTAATTATTGAACAATTGCACTAATTTCACATGGCAGCAAGGTAATGTTTAAGATCATACAGGCTTAGCTCCAACAATATATGGACTGGGAACTACCAGATGTGAAAGCCAGGTTCCGCAGAGGACAAGAGATCAAATTGCCATTTTTTGATGGATAATAGAGAAAGTAAGAGAGTTCCAGATAAACATTTACTTTTGCTTCATAAACTATTCTAATGCCTTTGACTTTGTGGCTCCTTGGTCCCCATACAAATTTCTCAGGAGACGGATGAGATGATCTGGTTCTCCCATCTCTTTAGGAACTTGCCACAGTCAGAACCGAACATGGAACAATGGAATTTTTCAAGATAGGGAAAGGTGTGCGACAAGGTTGTATATTGTTACCTTATTTATTCAACTTATAAGCGGAGTACATCATGTGTAAGGCAATGAAAATTAAAATACATTTGCTTCTAGGGAGGAAAGTTATGGCAAGCTTGGACAAGTTAGTAAAAAGTTAAGATGTTACACTATCAACAAAGGTCTGCATAGTTAGAGCTATGATATACCCAGTAGTGACATACAAATGTAAGAGATGGATCATAAAGAATTCTGAGCACCATATAATTGGCACCTTTGAATTGTGCTGTTGGAGAAAACTTCTTAGAGTCCTTTAGACTACAAGAAGATCCCATAAATCAGTACTTAAGGAAATCAAGACAAACTTTTCACTGGAAGGTATGATCATGAGGCTAAAGACAGGATTCCCTAGAAAAGGTTCTGATGCTGGATAATATTGAAGGCATACAAAGAATGGGACGTCAGAGACGGAGATGGATAGATGAGGCCATTGAAGCAATGCACATGAGCTTAATGAAGTTGAGGGGCAGTGGCTGACATTTGTGCCTGACATGATGGCATCCATAGGGTCACATCTAGTCAAACACGACTGAACTAAACAACAACAATGTAGTTTACAATAACAATAAAAAAATGTATTGCAAACATTACCCCAAATCTTTAATTTCCAAATCAAAACTTCTTGTTATTTTTTGTTTTTGTTTTTTCTGGAAGATACTTTCCTTCTGAACTTTATTAAATGCTTGACATATTTGAATGGTTCTGTCAAATCTCACACAGTCTTTACAGTTTTCCCTTTTATATGCAATTATTTTTCTTCAATTTTCTTTACTGAGCCTACTTCTGTCAAGTTATGGCTGAACAGGGTGTGTCATTATAAATAATTGAACAGCTAATGAGAGCTGTTAATGCTGCATTCCTATTGTGCATATAGAGGTTCCTCTCTCTGTCTTCTATGAAGAAGGCCAATGGAAATGAAAAATGGCAGATTTTGTAGCAACATGATTGAATAAAAAAACTAAATTAGAGACTGTATTATTACTTTTTTACATTCTAAAAGCATGCTGTATATTTTCAAGTGAAGTTCTTCATAAAGGTATAGTTTAAATATATCACCACAGTCGTCTTTTAATTACATACAAGAGATGATGAAATGGTTTTACAAAGTGATATCTAATAAACTCATAAAAATGTAGATAGCACCATAATAGACCTTTGTGAGATATTCTCATTTCAGAATAAAAAAATAAATGCTAGTTTATACATTGGTGAAATCCTACAAAATTTTCATCCATTTAGCTATAATCTGGCTTTGAATGCAGATCACACAATTACCATTTATTTCACGATTTACAAATAAAAATGTCAGCAGAATAAAACTGCTCTATGCAAAGGGATATATTTATTTTGTCGGCTTTTGTCTTGACATATCCTAGGGGGGGAAATGCAGAGAGAATTGTTCCAAGGTTATTTTTGATATAAAATCATATAACACATTTTATTTTTAATAACAACTGCTGCAAATGGATTCCTTCACCCATAAACGCACGCCTCAGGATTACAGTGTTTTTCTTGTATTTCCTTTTCATAAATAATCTAGGTTTTGGCCTAGCCACAGTTGCCATAGAAACAATTTCATTCTCAAGGCTATGTTGCTACTGAACAGAAAAAGAATACCTACTGATAGTTTCAGCACATGGATAACTTTGCTAAAAAACAAATGAAGTGGTTGATTAGATATATTAAGATTATGATAGAAATGTACTGTATTAACTTCACAAAATCATAGCAGGGGTGGGCAACCTATTTTGCAGTGTAGTTATAGGTGTGGCGATTGAAACAGGAAAATAACCACACCATGGAAAATTTGAAAAATTAGATTGATCAAATTTAAAAAAATATTACACACTCTGAACAATTATATTCAAAACATGCACATTTTGAATACTTATTTCAGCTCTGCTTAACACTGTGTTTGATCTTCTGAGCTTTAGTTTGGATATTGACAATGGGCAGAAGTGTTGGAGCCGAAATAAATAGCACAAAGTGAAACAAGTGAGATTTTACCCTGCTAGGGGCATAGGACAGGAATAGTTTAGGTGATTGCCTAAACAGGCTTGGGCTTAAATGGCAGTTAGATATATTATCTAAATGCACATTTTCTGTTAGTCTGTGAGAAGCACCTGTAAGATCAGAGAGTGTGAATTTCATGTCAGTTCCTCCTGTAAGGCAAATTGAGTTACCTGCTCACTCAATTTGTGACATATTATCTCTTCACATTTACAACATAGTACTCCTCTTACATTCAGCAACCCCTACATATCATTACATTTACCTGAAATCACGCATATGGAAGAAGACTGGCAGTAACATTTATCATAGGAATTCATAGAGTATCCTGATGAAGAGATCTATTGCAGGTTATGGCTATATTACAGATAATATGAGACTTATAAGTAACATTGGTGCATCTGTAACTTTTCCTTTGCCTAATATACATCAGTCTCAGCAATTATATCAAGTTTATACTTCCCCAGTTTTCTCAGAACAAATGGGGATCACCTGTGCTACAGAAGTTATAAGGTACAGGGATGACATATCAAGGAACGGAGGAAGAAATATCAGATTAAAGAACCATTTATACCCTTCTATAAATAGAGAGGTGCACCCTACTTAAGTTAGGTATAGATCTAAATATAGAGAGAATTTACAGGACAGTAGAACACATAAGAATGTTGCAGTTCAAGAGTCATCTGAAAGAAGTTGTAAGTCTAGAAATACCCGAAGCAGAGGTAGTAGACCCAGAATAGGTTTAATATCAAGAGAGTGCAAATGCTGGCCTGCTGCTCAATGTTAAAAAGATGAAGATCATGGCAAAGGGAAATCTCAGCTCTTGGCAAATAGATGGGAAAGAAGTGCTAGTGACAGATTTTATTTTCCTGGCATCCAAGATCTTTTCAGATGGTGACTCTAGCCGTGAAATCAAAAGTTTCTTGTTTCTGGGGAGCAAAGCTATGGCACCTCCATGGCAGGGGTTAATATTTAGTGACCTTCATGGCAGGGTTTAATATTAGGGCCAATGGTGATCCTCCCAGGACCTCTGTGGCGTTTTAGGCTGACAGGGAGTTAACTATTTGTGCCATGTGGGGAGTTAATATCTAGGTGCCACTGGGGTTCTTTAGGGATCCCATAACATAGGTGAATATTTTAGGTGCCATGCAGGTCTTAATGGACCCTCATGATTATTTTTATTAGAGATTGGTGTGAGTGGCGAATGGGGAATTGGGGGTGAATAGGGAAGGGGGTAATCAGGTGTGAACTGGGAAGGGGAAAGCAGCCTCAAAGGCATTTTTATTCCTTTGAGGATGTTATTTTGTAATCGTAATTATTTTACCCAAAATCAGAAAAAATATGTGTTGTGAGTCATAAGTAATTTTGTATTCATTTAAATTAACTTAAATTAAGTCACAATTGAATAGGGATTTAGTGCAAAAGCAACTTGTGATATTTCCGATGTTTGAAAATCAATGGGGAATCAAGGTAAAATATTGCGAGTAGGGGTTTATCCAAGGCATTGAAAGTAGCACATTGGCACTCATGTTAAGAAGGGTAAATAGAAGAGCTAGGGAAAGTTGCTGACCACTTTTTAGTGGTCTAATTACACTAAATAGGGAACTGAATAAGGCTCTAAGCATATGGGAGGTATCCTATGTTGAAATATTACCTGAATTTAGTGAGCAATCCCTCATTCCTTCTTCCACTCTTGAATAGATAATAAAAATTTGCAGAACACACCCACATACTCTTTAAGCAAACAGGAAGTGTGGATATGCAGTATTTACTAATATAAAGATTTTAACTAAAAAAATCAGTTATGCCCACAGATTTGCACATCTGTTAATGTTATTTTGTTAGATACTTCAGAAGTATCTGAAGTTTTTTTTAAAATACAGCAGTCTTTTAATTGTCCCTTTTTTGGCAATTTTCGGCTCTGTGAGGCTCAGCAACTGTGTACATTTAAAGTAACATTTAATAAACATTTAAGTACACCTGTAGCAATACATTGATTAACTAATTTAACCCCTACCTACCATGGGGATCTATCTAGAACCCTATGGTATACTAAGGGACCAGGGAGTAATCCTATTGCCAGCATTTATGAGTCAATTTCATCATTTTTATTTTGTTTGCCTTCCTTTGCATCAATTAACAATTACTTAATTACAATGATCAGATGAGGCCTAAAAAGGTTGAACTAGAAGGACTAAAAGTATTTTTCAACCTCTATTACCATGTAACTATGTAACGTTTGGTAGGTAAGATTATATGTCACAAAGCACAGACAGAAAAATAGTCTAATTTTCATAGGCACAAGTGTAAGTATTTTAAGGGCACATTAATGACAGTATAAATATACAGCCTGACCATAGTTACATAGTTAAAGATTTAAGAAGTTATTTAACCCTTTGATTTTTTTCACTATTTGTCAATGCATCTCTTTTTCCTATGAGCATTTGTCATGATCCCCTGGACTCATGGACTTTTTTGAGATGACAACCGGACTTTCATGGACACAAGCCCTGTGGCTATCTAACACAATGACTATTCTAATGTCCATTAAAGCTTAAAAGAAGTTGCTCATTAATGTTTTTCTGTTGTATGATGTTTTTACCAAAGGCTTGTATGCCCTGGGTCGATAAGACCCCCTTTCCACCAAGTCATTTGAGCCGAGGGAGCTCCTGGCCAATTTTTTTTTCATTTTGGGAACAGTTATTTTATGTGTAGCATATGTTATGAGGTATAACTATTCCATTGGGCGAATACAAATATTTTAGGGTTAGTACAAATTTAAGGATGACCAGTATCCAAATG
Organism: Discoglossus pictus; assembly: GCA_027410445.1. Classification (NCBI taxonomy): domain Eukaryota; kingdom Metazoa; phylum Chordata; class Amphibia; order Anura; family Alytidae; genus Discoglossus; species Discoglossus pictus. Next base: position 61,863,105 of record CM050175.1, on the reverse strand, counting down.
CCAGTTAGCTCAGGGACCAGCTATTGTCCTGGCCAGATTCAAACTTGCATTCTATAGACTTCAATAGGATATCCGCAGGGTTTATTAAGTCATCAAGTTTTCTTTAAAAGGCTGTCAAAACAGCAATTGAAACACTTTGTTTTAACAGAACAGAGTCAAGTGGTGTCAAGTGCTTTGAAAATGATACCCCTTTGATCCTTTGTCTTGTGATTAACAACAAAGTACTTGACCATAGACATTGTTTGTGACCCTCCAATCAAACTATATAGAGCCCACATTTCTAAAATGACTGTGAAATTCCTGATTGGCAATGAAAATTGAACCTGCTAGCTGACTCCCTTCTGACTCAGCAAAGGTATCTGTATCTAAGGGGGTGGGGGGCTGCTAGGATATGGATAGCCCAACCACATAGTCTCTTAAATTCACTGTGCCTTACCACTGTTCCCTCTGGGCTCAGGAAGTACCCCAAGCCCACTATTCAACCACGCTAACCTTGGTTGGGTACCCTGATTAGTTGGTAACTATTCTTCTCACAAACTAAGCTTCCCCACCCCAGATCTGTGGATCCCCATGTGTCGTAGACCCTGACACATCACCCAGATACTCTTTCTCCAATGGTTACACTACCTTATCAACCCACCTGCTGGGCCCAGAGCTTGCCAGAGGTAGCTGACAGTTGGGGCCATAGACCAATCTGCACCTACATGGGGAAAGAGACAGGTTGGCACTAGGTCCTTGGAGACAGATCTATCCAATGTGAGGTATATCAAAGGGGGCAAAAGGTTTCAAACTTATGTTTACCAGGGGAAGTGGCCAATGAGTGATTGGTTCAAACACTATATAAAAATGTGTACTGAAAAATAAAGTTTATTTGTTTGGGACACAGTATGTTTCATTTAGAGGGAAGGCATTTCTATTTTTTTTTAGGTCAGAAATTAATTTCTGCAACTTGACCTGGTACCCAGTAACTTGTAATGAAAGTCTGCAACTTGGTTCTGCAACCGAAACTTGGTCTAGAAATTCGGCAATTTGTCCTAGCCTCTGGTTAAGCTATCCTGTGTGTGGGGATAATGCACCTATACAATCTCCTCTCCTTCACCACTGCTCACCTCCTCCTCCTGTCCTCCACCACTCCTCACTTCCTCCTCCTTTCCTCCACCACTCCTCACCTCCTCCTCCTCTCCTCCACTACTCCCCAAGGCCAACTCTTTCTCCTCCTCGCCTTTCCTCTTATCCTCCTCTCCGCCTCTCCACTCTTCTCCCCCTACTCCCTCCATAATTATCCCCAAAATAATGTAAGGATAAATTTAAATAAGTATTACTGTATACATATATATATATATATGAGGAAAACATGTGTGTGTTTTATGTGTATTTATTAACTGTTGGGGGATGAGTGTGGGTTATTGGATGGGGGGGGGGGGGTGTCTATGGGGTGACCTAGCTCTATTTGTATCTATGTGTGTTATTTAATATATGTGTATTTGTATTATGTATAATCTCTAAATATGTGTAATCAAAATTTAAGTGTAAAATAGATATTAGAATAATGTAAAAGAATAAAACCATAGCTTCCTGTTTTAATAAATTGCCTGCTTTCTCTCTCTCTATCACCAACCACCAAATCCCAGACCTGCGTGCTACTTCGCAAGCAGCTACAACACAGTCTACGCTGGGCCGGGTGGAACGCAACTTTATAATATATCTCTGGCAATCATCTTCGGCTAGCCTGTTTTTTATTTGCTGAGAGGCCTGTGTCGCACTCCGTAATTATGGGATTGGATTGTACCTGTGGACCGCTTTTATTCCAGCCCCCTAACAGCTGCCGGGCGCGTGAAGGGTTTACTGTCTCAATTAAACATCTGTTGAAAGACTACATAGTTACATAGTTACATAGGGCCTCATTCAATTGCAATTTGGCCAATTGAATAGGGCTCTATATAAGCACACAGCATATTTTTTTACAGAAGTTTTTAGTTAGTGAAGACCTTGCTTTTGGATAGAAGTTCACTAACTAAAAACTTCTGTAAAAAATATATGCTGTGTGCTTATATAGAGCCCTATTCAATTGGCCAAATCGCAATTGAATGAGGCCCATAGTATTTAAGGTTGAAAAAAGACTTTCAGTTCATCAAGTTCAACCTTTTAAGATCTCCTCTGATCTGCAATATGAGGATTAACTATTAATTCATTAGTTGTTAATTAATTATTAATCAATTATTTATTGTTTTTCTTTTTTTTTTATATATATTACTTAGTCCAGAGGAAGGAAAATAGAAAAAAAAAAAAAACACAAGCGAGACTTAGCCAATTGTCTCAGATGGGAAATGTAAAAAATTTGGATCAATACTGTCTCTCTAATTATCCATGATAACCCTGAATTCCCTTTTTAACTAGAAAAAAATCTAGTCCCCTTTTAAAGTTATCTATTGAATCCGCTGTCACCACCTCCTCTGGTAGAGAATTCCACAGATTAACCACCCTTACTGTGAAGAACCCTTTTCTTTCTTTGAGGTGGAATCTTTTTACTTCTAACCTCAAGGGATGTCCTCTTGTCAGTTGAAAACCTCTTGGCACAAAAAGCTCCACTGACAAATCTTTTTACTGACCCTGGATGTATTTATATAAGGTAATCATATCTCCTCTTAGATGCCTTTTTTCTAGAGAAAATAAGTTTAATTTGGTAAGTCTTTCTTCATAACTTAGCCCCTCCATTCCCCTTATTAGTTTTGTTGTCCTTCTCTGTTCCTTTTCCAGTTCTAAAATGTCCTTTTTATGAAGTGGTGCCCCAAATTGTACTCCATATTCCAAATCAGGGCGTACTAGAGATTTGTATAGTGGCAGAATTATATTTGCTTCCCTGGCTTCTTTACCCTGCTTAATACATGCTAATATTTTATTTGCCTTTGCAGCTGCTGCTTGGCTTTGAGCACTGTTACCTAGGTGGTTGTCCACAAACACTCCCAAATCCCTTTCAATATCTGATACACCTAGATTAGCTCCATTAAGATTATAAATTGCATGGCGATTTTTCCTTCCCAGATGCATAACCTTACATTTATTCGTATTAAATCTCATCTGCCATTTAGATGTCCATTCCTCAATTTTATGTAAATCCCCTTGGAGGGAAAGCACATCATTATCTGATTTATTTACCTTGCACAACTTTGTGTCATCAGCGAAAATGGAGACCCTACACTCCAATCCTACCTCTAAGTCATTAATAAATATGTTAAAAAGGAGAGGACCTAATACTGAACCCTGAGGAACCCCACTTACCACATTAGTCCAATCAGAGTATGTTCCATTTACAACAACCATTTGCTTCCTGTCTTTTAGCCAGCTTTCAATCCATGAGCAGATATTTACTGCAATTCCTGTATCCCTTAGTTTGCCCAATAGTCTCCCATGTGGCACTGTATCAAAAGCCTTTGCAAAATCCAAAAATACTACATCCACTGAGTTGCCTTGATCCAGGTTCCTACTAACCTCCTCATAGAAACTAATGAGATTTGTTTGATATGACCTATCCCTCATAAATCCATGTTGACTCCTACTTATAATCCTGTTCAAATAGACATATTCTTGTATATTATCCCTTATTAACCCTTCTAAAAGCTTCCCCACTACAGAAGTGAGGCTCACTGGTCTATAATTCTGAATTTGCTCTTCCTCCCTTCTTAAATATAGGTATCACATCAGCTTTTCTCCAGTCATCTGGTAGAGACCCTGTGTTGAGTGAATCTTGAAAAATGTAATATAATGGTTTGGCCATTACAGAACCCAGTTCCCTTAGTACCCGTGGATGTATTCCATCAGGACCCGGGGCTTTATTAACATTTATTTTTTCTAACCTCTTTTGGATTACTTCCTGTGTTAACCAATTATTTGGCAAAGGTAGTTTAGCCCCATTATGTTGCAGTGTCCCAACCACTTGTACCTCCCTTGTGTATACCGAAGAAAAGAATCTATTTAGCTCATCTGCCTTTTCCTGGTCACTAATTTTCAGACAGCCTGTTTCACATTCTAATGTTCCTATAGCTTCCTTCCTCGCCTTCTTCCCATTAATATACTTAAAAAAATATTTTAGGGTTAGTCTTACTCTCTTTTGCAATACATTTTTCATTTTCTATTTTAGCCAGTCTAATCGCGCTTTTGCAAGCCTTGTTGATTTCCTTGTATTCCCGTAAAGTAGTCTCTGTCCCCTCTTGTTTGTATAATTTAAATGCCTGTTTTTTACTCCGTATCTTGATCTTTAAATCATTGTTAAGCCACATTGCATGGGATTTACTCCTTTTACTTTTATTCCCACACGGTATATGCCGATGTGTATGTATATTTAGTAAGGATTTAAATGTTGTCCATTTATGTTCAGTGTTTTTACCTATCAGTTCTCTGTCCCAGTCTATACTTTGTATTGCTGCCCTTAGACCGTTAAAATCTGCCCTTTTAAAATTAAGAGTTTTTGTTGGCCCCTTAAAATGTTGTTTTTTGAATTAAATCTCAAATGAGACTGTGTTGTCATCACTGTTTCCCAAAGGTTGCCCTATTTCAACAATTGATACTATATCAATATTATTTGTGATGAGTAAATCTAAGATACCTCAATTTCTAGTAGGCTACTGTATAACCTGGGCCAGATAATGATCCCTGAGTGTACTCAAGAACCTACTCCCCTTAGCTGAACTGCTGGTCTCATTTATCCAGTTTATTTCAGGGTAATTAAAATCTCCCATTATTAGAACTTGCCCGTGCTTAGCTGCATTTACAATCTGTAACAATAATTGTATTTCCTCACTTTCAGCTATATTTGGGGGTTTATAGCATACTCCTACTAATATTCTTTTGGAATTTGCTGCTCCGCTATTTATCTCTACCCACAAACATTCAACTTTATCACTAGTTCCACCATAAATATCTTCTCTGACTATAGCCTTAAATTCAGGCTTAACATACAGACAAAGCCATCCTCCGCGTTTACCATTGCCTCTATCTTTCCTAAATAGGTTATAACCATCCAGATTAACAGTCCAGTCATGAGATTCATCCCACCACGTTTTGGTAATGCCTATTAAATCCCATTTTTCATTAATTGCTAATAATTCTAACGCTCCCATTTTTCCTGGCAAGCTTCTGGCATTAGCAAGCATACACCTTATGTTATGAGTCTGTAGTTCTGAAGTGCCTGCCACTGTACTTTAATTACTTAGTACTACCTCCCTATTGACTATATGAGTTGTTAATTCATCCCTTATACCCTCTACACTTTCTACCCCATTACTTATATCTAGTTCCTCCCCCCCACCTACTAGTTTAAAAACGACTCCAGCCTTTCTACCATCCTATCCCCTAGTACAAAAGCTCCCTCATCATTAAAGTGCAATCCATCCCTACTGTAGAGATTGTACAGAAGTGAGAAGTCAGCCCAGTGCTCTAAAAAGCCAAACCCCTTAGTGCACTACATCTTTAGCCACGCATTAACCTCCCTAATCTCCTTCTGCCTCCCTGGGCTAGCACGTGGCACTGGTAGTATCTCAGAAAATACTACCTTGGAGGTCCTTGCCTTCAGCTTATTACCTAGTTCTCTAAAATCATTCTTTAGGACACTCCATCTTCCACTAACTTTGTCATTGGTACCAATATATACCAAGACCGCCGGTTCATTTCCAGCCCCTCCCAATAATTTGTCTACCCGATCCACAACATGACGAACCCGAGCACCCGGGAGACAGCAAACTGTTCGATTGCTGGGATGTGGGTGACAAATCACCGTGTCTACCTTCCTAATAATAGAGTCCCCTACAACCAAAACGTGTCTGTTGTTCTGCCTATTCTGCCCTCCCTCTCCTCCAGTAGAGCTGTTCGCCCGGCTGTTAGAGGGAACAGCTCTATCTAGCATTGCCATTCCTGAATGGACACCCCCAACAGTTTCACTCAATCCGGCAAATCTGTTGGTGTTTGCCAACTCAGAACTGGCCTGCCTCCTCCTGTTCCCTCTGCTTCCCCTTGTAACTGTAAGCCAGCTGCCTCCCTGGACATCCTCACTAGCCCCAGCTCCACCCTCCATGCTAGGCCCAGCTAAACTGTGCTCAGTGAGCACCAACCCCCTTTCCAGTGGAGCAATATCACTAAGTGCTGCAATTCTCCTCTCCAGATCTCCAATTTGAGCTTCCAGAGAGGCAACATGCTCACACCTGTCACAGAGGTATGGACTCTGGATCATCTGTTCCAGTATTGCATACATATGACAGGATGTACACTGAATAAGGTTGCCACTAGACTGACTCATAATTATTATTATTGTCTACAAAATTTCAGAGGGAAAAATAAAGAATATAAAATAATATATTTATATAAAGTTTTCCTCCTTTGCACTATAAATCTGCCCTCCCTTTTCTTTGAAGTCCCTCCTTTTATTTAAACTCCTAGGCTTTTACTAGAATTGCACTTGATACTGAAAATGTTTGCAAGCTCACAAGTTCCCCTTCTCTTGTTTATATTAACTTCTGCCTTCTCACCTGGGCACAATTAGTGCACTCTGCGATTTATCAGCCTTTACTTGTAAGGTAAATCCACTTGTAAACAGGCCCCAAACCAGCTCACAAATCCTTTATGCTAGTTTAACAGTCAAGCCACACCCCTCTCACCTGGGCACACTTAGTGCACTCTGCAATTTATCAGCCTTTACTTGTATGGTAAATCCACTTGTAAACAGGCCCCAAACCAGCTCACAAACCTTTTATACAAGTTTAACAGTCAAGCCACACCCCTCTCACCTGGGCACAATTAGTGCACTCTGCAGTTTATCAGCCTTTACTTTTTAAGGTAAATCCACTTGTAAACAGACCCCAAACCAGCTCACAAACCTTTTATACAAGTTTAACAGTCAAGCCACACCCCTCTCACCTGGGCACAATTAGTGCACTCTGCAGTTTATCAGCCTTTACTTTTTAAGGTAAATCCACTTGTAAACAGAACCCAAACCAGCTCACAAACCTTTTATACAAGTTTAACAGTCAAGCCACACCCCTCTCACCTGAGCACAATTAGTGCACTCTGCAGTTTATTAGCCTTTACTTTTTAAGGTAAATCCACTTGTAAACAGACCCCAAACCAGCTCACAAACCTTTTATACAAGTTTAACAGTCAAGCCACACCCCTCTCACCTGGGCACAATTAGTGCACTCTGCAGTTTATCAGCCTTTACTTTTTAAGGTAAATCCACTTGAGTATTATTGGATTAATTAAATTAAATTAAGAAGAATTAAATTATAAGAAGAGATTGTTTCAGAAGAAACAAAAAAACAGTATTTCTTGGTAAACACAAGATGTACACCAGCTTCTACTAAGGGATTCGGCATTCAAGCAAAAACACACTTCTCTTCTAATTCATTCAAGATGAATAAAAGATTCATAAGCTCCTGGGGAGATCACTGACTAAAAGGCATAGCAGTTCACCAGGGGACCAAAAGAGAGACTGGATTGTGTATTGACATAAATGTGTTCATATCATCCCCCCCCCTCAGTCATGTAATTTAGAAGCAGACCTCAATATCATAAAGCCACCAATATTTGTGTAAGTAGAGTGGGTATAATAACGAGTTCCAAAATATATTTATTTCTTGAGGCATTTCTTGGTGAAAACCAAAAGCAATATTGGATTTTACATTATCTTTCCCTAATATTGAAGATAATTTAAAAATAAAAAAAACATATATATGGCAGATTAGTGTCAATATATCGAGAGAACCAACTAATGAAGATCTGATTTTCTTATTGTTATTTATGTGTAAATAGAGTAAAGGGTTTAATAGGCAATTCTACTTAATTTTTTTGCTACATAGTTATGTTTCAGATAAAGATATAGAACAAGCAAGAGTTTGTGTTTTGTGTAGATGAGGGTGGAAAGCAAATATTCCGGGTCAACATTACTGCATAGACAAACTAGTCAGTTGTCGACAGTACAGTAGCTTTGAAGTAAAGACAAGTGAACTACAAAATAATTTTATACATATATAAAAGAAACATATAAATATCAAACAGTGTACTTCTATATATCTTTACTTTGCCATATTTATTTATTTTACAAATCATTCTGATTAATTTATCTTTTTATTATATGTAAATAGTATTTTGTTTTAATGCAATTCTATTCTCTATTTTGTTAATATAGCCGTAAATAATTTGTATATTTGTGTTCACATTTGAATTTCTAAAAATAAGTTAAAAACATATTTACTGCTCAGAATTCCAAGAAAAACATGTATTGCACTGCACTCTGGGAAGTGGGCAGGGACATGCAAATGAGTCCACATTGCATTTTTCCTTTCATCTTTAAACTGAAACCATCTTCTACATGCCTCCTTTTAGGCATATGCTTATTGTATTACACAACTTTAAAGCACAGCATAGGATCGATTATGTACTAGTTAGGAAAGCTACTCACAAAACAAGTTTTGTTCTTAAATGGATCTCATCAGTGTACGGCTGGTGCCTAACTTATGTTGGGCAAAATAGTGATAGAAGTCCGCACAGAGTATTTTATATTTTAACATACGTATTTAAAGTATGTTAAAATAGCTGAAACAGCTGCTTAAAACAACATGATTTCAGCAAAACTGCTGACCGTTATCTGGTAGAGGGCTGGAAGTTTTATGTGAAAGCTGTTCACATTTTTGAAAATTAATCAAGAATCAATTTAGTTGTAGGCATTTATTGCAACAGCCTCTATAACCACTGAAGCTCTCCTACAAGCAGCTGCTTAAACAATTACCATGTAGGTTTTACCACACAGTCAAACCTTGAATTGGCATCCTGAGACAGAGTCCAGGGTGTGTTGCCGATAATTTGTGTAATTTATCTTGTGCCAGCTTTGCAGGCTAGAAGTAATGATATACAATGCTTTGAAGGAGGTAGATAGTGTGTTAATATTATGGTGTGTAGCAGGGGAATGATAGACTGGTGTAGAATGGTGTACAGCATAGCACAACTGGTGACCTTAGTGCAATTTTCCCTTCCAGAAAATTATTATCATCATTATATTTATTTATTTGTAGATTGATGATAGTTGGTAAATAATGCTATATCGAAAGAACATTATATTCCTGTTTCAGTTCTGTTTGTCCACAGGCACATTACATGATACATTCTGGTGCCTAAAAATAGCAAACATAAACAATATGTTATGAAAAACTGGATGAAGAAGTACTCTGAATAAAAGCAAGCATTGTGCATGAATGCATTGTGTGCTGTGAGGGGAGGAGGGGGGGGCGGAGTGGGAGAGAGACAGGGTAGGAAAAGGATGGGAGAGAGATCAGGGGGAGAGACACAGGGGGGAGCAGTGGGAGACGGTGGGAGAGAGACACAGGGAGGGGTACATGGGGGAGAGCTGTGGGCAGAGACAGGGGAGGAAAGGGTGGGAGAGAGAGACACACAGGGGGGAGAGTTATATGGAGGAGCAGTGGGAGAGGGTGGAAGACAGACAGGGGAGGGAAAAGGTGGGAGAGAGAAACAGGGGGGAGGAGAGACACAAGGTTGGAGCAGTGGGAAAGGGTGGGAGAGTTGTCCAACAGGAAGGATATCACTGTGGACTGCAGTAAGTACATAGTAATTGAGGTCGAAGAAAGACTTTCAGTCCATCAAGTTCAACCTTTTAAGATCTCTACTGATTTACAATATGTGGATTAGTTGTTAATTAATCCAGAGGAAGGCAAACAGAAAAAAATAAACAAGTGAAACTTAGACAATAGTCTCAAAAGGGGAAAAAATGAATTCCTTCCTGACCCAAGATACTGGTGATAAGATTCCTCCCTGGATCAATATTCTCCCTCTAGTTAAGCATTATAACCCTGAATACACTTTTTAATTAAAAATATATCCAGTCCCCTTTTAAAGTTATCTATCGAATCCGCTGTCACCACCTCCTTTGGTATTCCGCAGATTAACCAACCTTACTGTGAAGAACCCTTTTCTTTCTTTAATGTGGAATCTTTTTACTTCTAACCTCCAGGGATATCCTCTTGTCAGTTGAAAACCTCTTGGCACAGAAAGCTCACTTGACAAAGCTTTATACTGACCCTGGATCTATTTATATAATGTAATCATATCTCCTCTTAGACACCTTTTTTCTAGAGAAAATATGTTAAATTTGCTTAGTCTTTCCTCATAACTTCTCCATTCCCCTTCTTAGTTTTGTTGCCCTTCTCTATACTTTTTCCAGCTCTAAAATGTCCTTTTTATAAAGTGATGCCCAAGACTGTACTCCATATTCCAAATGAGGGTGTACTAGGGATTTGTATATTGGCAGAATTATATTTGCTTCCCTTGCTTCTATACCCTTCTTAATACATACTAATGTTTTATTTGCCTTTGCAGCTGCTGCTTAGTATTGAGCACTTTTGAATTCAAAAAAAGAGGAAAGAAAAGTATACTTTTAAATCTGACCAGAACGGATGATTAAAAATATAGTATAATTAAATGAAGCACTGTCCCATAGTAAATATACTAATTATATAATAATTAAACTCAAGTGAAAAAACAAGGGTAGTGGATAGTATACAGACTAATACTGTGGATCAGATAATAAACATACAGTTCATCAATGTTGTCTGTATATGTGAAAGATAAAAGTTGGTCACATAATTAAGTCACATTTAAGATATAGGTAGTGCATATTGACAATAATTTTATTCTTATACCAATACACAATTAGTTAAGCTCCAATGAGCAAAACTATATATAGTGTGGGGTATACAACACAGCACAGTACATCAAGTGTCAGTTTCTGTGGCAAGTAATTAATATCTACATAGAGAGGTCGCATATAGAATTTACACAATATATTGATGAGAAAACCAACAGGGGATATATGAAGTTAACAACTCTGGACCTGTGTAACTAGGTTGTAGTGGAGGTTACAAGGGGACCAACTACTTATCACATAAAGCTATAAAAATGAATAATCTAAATCTATACTCAACTATCTTAAGATCCACTTACCCTATATGTATTTATCACACTATCAGCCCTATTAAATCCCCTCTACATGTTAGACTGTTGCTCGTAATGTAGCCAGTAAGACTTACTGCTATTAAATTAGCCCAGTAAAGTAAGCTGCTGCCAATCTGGGGGTTTGGAGCAAAAAAAGCCTACGGTACGTGGAAAGTGGTACTTCATTGCTGCAAATCCTTTGTTCTTTCAAGCCCCTAACCACTACAATTCCAATCATGCTACAATTTCACTTGCGTTCCACCCCTTAACACGCAAATGGAGCCCAAAAGCCAAAGAGTGATAGAGAGGGCTCGCAAGCGTGGTAAAGTCCAATCCGTAGCACTTTAAATGCAAATATCACCACACTACTATACTTTTATTAAGAGATGATGTTAGGTCTTAGAATTAATAGTACAACATTCTCTAGCTGGCAAATCGCCCTCCAAAAATACTTTATTTCATGTTTAATGTTTGTGTTATATCAATCCTGGCCATCAATGTGTACTGTAACTCGCATGTAATAGAATATCATATTTATGGCTTTATTAATATTGCATTATATCTGGAATGTGGGTCCGATCGTAACTCGTAATTTAACCTGTAAGACTTTGAAATCCAACCTCCATTTTTCTATGACGCAATAATGATGGTATCTGTTTCCATTGGCTCCATTCAAACCTGTAACTATGGGTTTGACTAATTGATCACTCGCCTCCAACGTTCAACAAATGGTTTACAGGTTTGTGCCTCAATCTCGTAACTCGCAGCCCATTCTAATTTAATAGCTAGGTAACTCTGCCAAATTTCAAACCCACAGCAGTTGCGAGCTTCACGTTGCACATACGGTCTTTGAATTTAATAGGGCTGATTGTCTGTGGTCAGTGAAGCCTTGAACATAGAATTCACAGTCTGCCAGTATCAGCGACACAGAGCTGGCTTGTGATGTCATAGGTGTGGAACAGTGTCGGTACTGATCTGACGCACACATTTTGTGTCCTGCTTCCACAGAGATCAAGCCATTTCCCACTAATATATTCACTATTTTCTTGTTTTTATACTTATTATTGAGCACTGTTACCTAGGTGGTAGTCCACAAGTACTCCCAAATCACTTTCAATATCTGATACCACTATATTTGCTCCATTAAGATAATAAACTGCATGTCTACTTTTCCTTCACAGATGCATATCTTTACGTTTATTCATAGGAAATCTCATCTGCCATTTAGATACACATTTCTCTAATTTATGTAAATCCCTTTGGAGGTAAAGTACATAATTATCTGATTTAATTACCTTGCACAACTTAGTGTCATCAGCAAAAACGGAGACACTACTTTTGAGTCCTACTTCTACGTCATTAATAAATATGATAAAAGGATCTAATACTGAACCTTGAGGAACCCCACTTACCACATTAGTCCAATCGGAGTATGTTCCACTTACAACAACCCTTTGCTTCCTGTCTTTTAGCCAGCTCTCGATCCATGAGCAGATATTTACTGCAATTCCTGTATCCCTTAGTTTGCTAAAATGTCTCCCATGTGGCACTGTATCAAAAGCCTTTGTAAAATCTAAAAATACTACATCTACTGAGTTGACCTGGTCACATATACAGCCCTCCAGAGATCCAGCTGAACAGCAGAGCTGTAAATATTTAATAACACACAAAAAGGGGAGTTTCAGCCGGATTACAACATCCACATTCCAAATGGAAGCATATTAAGGAATAAAAAGGACAAGTAAAAGTCCAAATGAAAAGTTTAAATGTTAAAAGATAACAGCTACTCGTTGAGTAAATTGTACTTAAAAAACAGGTGCTCTCATTTATAATCAGGTACTCAACGTTTGGTCTATGTGGACTATTGGCCAGAAAAACCTACTAAGTAAAAATCATATATAACATCAAAATTAGGGTGAAGGAGGGAGAAGGAGAGGAGGGGAAGGAGGAAAGAAAAGGAAAGAGAGGTGTGGATAACTAAACACTGAGATAAATAAAAAAAGCAAACATTTACCCAAGGCGAAAAAAGACAAAAAACTCTTAACACCAAAATCACCCTCCACTTTTTTTCAATCTAAACACAAGGGGCCTCATTCTATTATCGGCCGTAAATCGTCCGTAAGGCTGCGATTCCTTGCGGGGGTTCTGTTACCTCCCAATTCTATTATACGGCCCCGCAAGGATCTCCCCTTGCGGCCGGCCGCATATCTTGGAACCGGCCGTAAGCTCCAAAATCTTTAAAGTCAAATATAAATTGAAGACTGCACTGTAAATCTTTGTAAATGCTAGGGATCATATTGGGGGACATGAGGATTAATAGCACACCAGCCCAAATCCGAGTTTACATTAACTGTTTATTTTCCGGCCGCAGCCTGGCCAGGTCTGAGGTGCTCCAAGCACTCTGGACTTTTTCCATGGATATTTGACATATTTAATAAAAATTTGTTTTTTACGGATTTGAGTATAGGGGAATGTTGTGCTATTTTTGCTAACACCTACAATCTCTTTATAGTCTCCTCAAAGTGCAGGATGGCTTTATTTGGGCTATTTTATGTGCTTAATTGGTGCTAGCGGGACCTGTTTGCTGCAAGTAAGCTGCGGCTCGCTTTTAGCCTTGCAGAGAGGGTTCCCGGAGCAATTGAATTGCAAATAGGATTTTCTTGCCGCCGATTCTCTTGCGGCCGTTTTAGATCAAAGGCTTTCCTCCGGTGCGAGCGGCCGCAAGGCGCCAGCCGCAAGCCTGCCGGAATCCCCGGCCGGAGAGGAATAGAATAGCCGGATAGCTTGCGGCCGGTCCTTGAGGCCCCGCATCTCCTACGGCCGCTAATAGAATGAGGCCCAAGGAGAGGGAAATGGACCAATACTTAAACAGAAGTATAGTTACTCAAAAATAGAAACAAACTGAGGAACTAAATAAAATGGAGGATCAGCTGATCTTATCTAAAATGAAGGAGCTATCAGCGGAATTTCAGGAAACCATAACTATGGAGTTTGAACATCAGATTATTGAAAATACTAAAGATATATAACATTTTGAAGGAAAAATGATTGATATGGAGGGGAAATTAGATAAAATTAAACAGGACTTTTCGTCTTTAAATTCACATTTTAGGCAGGAAGAAAAAAATTAAGGTTTAAATATCAAACTGATGAAGGCTGAAGATTATTCACAAATAAATAATATCAGATTACAGGAAATCACGGAATCTGCGTCTAATACTGAACTGAGAAACTTTGTGATAATTATTTTTAATTCTCTGGTCAAACCTGAATTTCAGGGAAAAGAGGATAATAGTTTAGATCTTATACATAAATTACCTCTGACAGCTAGATTAGACTCTGACACCACAAGAAATGATAGTAAAATGTCACTTTTTAAAATATAAAGAAGCCATAATGAAGGCTATTTATAAAAATAAAAAGCTGGATACTTCATATTGTAACATTCAATTATTTTTAGATATCACCCCAGCTACACTAAGTAAAAGGAGAGACTATATAGAAATCACAAAAAGCTGTAGAGGGGAGGGCCTAGTGTATAGGTGGGGGTTTCCAGTTAAACTTTCTATCAAAAGAGACTTAACCTGGTATACAACAAATTCAGTCAGTGAAGGAGAGAAACTCTTCTCAGATTGGAGGATTGAGGTGGTGAAAGAAATGAGAAATTAAACTGTAATGGATAATGTATGTAATTAGGAGGACATACACACCTAGATGGAGGAGAGGATGGAGTAAAGTAGAAAAATGGTAGTAAGAAGAAATAATAATAATGAGGATATTTTAGATTGTAAAAATCACAGTAATAATAACTGGTTATATAAAAAGAGGAACTTCCTACACTAGAGAGGTTTATAAATAAGATTACATGGGATTGATGGTAGAAAGGGGAAAAAGAAGGAAAATAAAAAAAACAGAGGGAAGGGAAAAAAAAGTAGTTAATATTAAAAAAAGAATTCATAATAAGGAATTACAGTAAGAGATTTTTCTGGTTTTGATCTGAAAATGCTTATATAAAAAAACTATTATAACCTATATAGAAGTAGTTTAATTATTACACCAAGAATAACAATATTTAAATAATTATTTAACATATATTTGACATGGGAAATAATTAGTAAACACTCCCTCGTTCCCCCCCGCCCCCCCCTCCTACTCACTTAGGTATTTACCTAACATTCAATGTCTGATGGTCAAAAATATGTATGTTCTTCCTCTCTTTTCCTTTTCCTTGTAGGTAGGATATGTTATAAATGTAAGCATACGCATACAAGTATTTAATATAGTAAAATCTTCACCGTACTGGGGAATCCTATAGAGGGTTCCAATCGTGTGGTACCGCCAGTCCCCTCAAAATGGATAGAGGTCGGTTAAGAAAGTATGTGTATGATTGGTATTTTTTAAATGTTAGTAACGAACGATGCAAGTCTGTATTTGTGGGGATATTATTAAAAGACCAATTTAGAAAAGGAATATTTTATTGTGTGAAATTACGTTAACTTTTTTTATCCCAAAATGTCCAAGGGTTAAATACTCCTTATTAGCGAAATTCTGATTTTTGGAGTGTGCCAAGCATAAGGTGGATGTGGCTTGTTTTCAAGAAACCCACTGGAAAACTGGTAGTATTCCAAGGATCTAGAACAATAATTATTATACTATTGTCAACATTTATTCTCCAAATAAGAAGCAACCACAATTTTTGAGGAACATTTTGAAAGTAATGTATAAGGTGAAGAAAGGTATTATAGTTTTCTGTGGAGATTTTAACTTGATGTTAGATCTGTTTATGGACAGATCTTCCTCTGTAAAAAAGTTGCCAGATTCAAATTCGGTATAAATAGCAAAGAAGATCAGAGATATAACATTGAACCATGACCTCTATGATGTATGGAGGACAATTAATCCACTAAAGAGAGAGACTATACGTTCTTTTCTAAAAGGTTTCTGATGTAATTAAATCGGATAATGATGTACTTTCCCTCCAAAGGGATTTACATAAAAGTGAGGAATGGGCATCTAAATGGCAGATGAGATTTAATATGAATAAATGTAAAGTTATGCATCTTGGAGGGAAAAATAGCCATGCAATTTATAATCTTAATGGAGCAAATCTAGGTGTATCAGATATTGAAAGGGATTTGGGAGTGCTTGTGGACAACCACATAGGTAACAGTGCTCAAAGCCAAGCAGCAGCTGCAAAGGCAAATAAAATATTAACATGTATTAAGAAGGGCGTAGCAAGGGAAGCAAATATAATTCTGCCACTATACAAATCTCTAGTACGCCCTCATTTGGAATATGGAGTACAATTTTGGGCACCACTTCATTAAAAGGACATTTTTGATGTGGAAAAGGTACAAAGGAGGGCAACAAAACTAATAAGGGGAATGGAGGGGCTAAGTTATGAAGAAAGACTAACTAAATTAAACCTTTTTTCTCTAGAAAAAAGGCGTCTAAGAGGAGATATGATTACCTTATATAAATACATCCAGCGTCAGTATAAAGATTTGTCAAGGGAGCGTTTTGTGCCAAGAGGTTTTCAACTGACAAGAGGACATCCCTTGAGATTAGAAGTAAAATGATTCCACCTTAAAGAAAGAAAAGGGTTCTTCACAGTATGGGTGGTTAATCTGTGGAATTCTCTACCAGAGCAGGTGGTGACAGCGGATTTGATAGATAACTTTAAAATGGGACTGGATATATTTTTAAATAAAAAGGGCATTCAATGTTACCCATGTTAATTAGAGAGGGAGCATTGATCCAGGGAGGAATCCGATCACCGGTATCTGGTGTCAGGAAATAATTTGTTTTCCCCTTTTGAGAAACGTGGCTTATTCCACACTTAAAAATTATAGCTAAGAAGAATATTATAGATCTTTATAATAGGGGAGCAACATTAACACAAGAATCAATTCAGAGAGATCCATACTTAAAATCCCTCACCTGGTTAGATATACATATATTAAATACAAAACTATCTTCTTCTGGCTATTTAAATCATTATCATCAAGACATGTCTGACTTTGAACATTTAATTTTAAAAAACAATATAACCCATAAAGTTACAAAATGTCAGAACATTCTGAGAAGGATTCAATATAGAGGTAAAACGGATAGAATTATAAAAGGGGAATTGGAACTGGATGTGGAATAGCCAGAAGAAAATTGGTGGGGAGGTTTTATGATGGCTAAAATGGCATCTCAATGCGTATCCAAAATGTATTGGAGAGGATGCAAGGTTCCGGGTACCCACGCCAATATCTGGTGGGAATGTAGATTACCACAGACACTTTGGGAACACTGTATTTTACATCTGACAAAAATTTTAAATGTGGTTCTGATTTTGGACCCAAAGTTGGTCCTATTCCATATTGTTGAACCAAATATTACTATGTCGAAAAGGTTGTTAATTACTCATTGTTTTCTCGTGGCAAAATGGCTATTGATTAAAAACTGGAAGCAGAACACAATCCCCACGTTGGTTAAATGTATCATGGAAATAAATATTATACCAAAAAAAATCTGTTAAAATGGCAAAATTGGGAATGATATGAGAAATACTATTCTAATTGATAATGGAAACAAAACGTATATAAGGATAAGGTCTGGAATTAATATTACCCCAGGGAATGTTTGAAAATGTTATGTGTAATGTTGGCAACAATTGGATGTTTTTTACTTGCTGTATGTATTTTTTTTTCTATGTCTTATGTCTTTTTATGTGCAAAAAGAAATAAAAAGATTTGAACAAAAAAAAAAAACTAATAATCAGATGGCCTGTTTCACATTGAAAGGTTCCTATAGCTTCCTTCCTAGCCTTCTTCCCATTAATATATTTAAAAATATTTTTAGGGTTAGTCTTACTCTCTTTTGCATCTAATTTTTCATTTTCTATTTTAGCCTATCTAATAGCTCTTTTGCAAGCCTTGTTGATTTCCTTGTATTTACGTAAGGCAGTCTCTGTCCCCTCTTGTGCTTTACTATGTTATGTTTATTCACCCTATATGTATTTAACTGATGATTTCAGATTCTGTCTCCACTCTCTCTCTGCATCTGTTATTTTTATTCAAACTGAGGATTCCTTCTTATGTCAGTATTGCTTCAGACTTCATAAAGAGAGCTTGAACCTCTCAAAAGCTTGTCACTATAAATAAGGCGTATGTCCAATACAAAAGGTATCATAATATACTGCAATACTCATTATTAATCTATATATATATATATATATATATATATATATATATATATATAGATTAATAATTACTAGATTACTGGACCTCAAAAAAAGAAGGCAATAAGATTGTAAGGCAGGTAATGGTGTTTGGTTGAGACATTAATTTTGTTGGTGTTCCGAGATCCTTTGGCGTTCATTGTGAGCCTAGCGCTGAGCACCTCATAGCTTGGCTCGCAATGAACGCCTTCATAATGCTTAAGATTATACATAATTACTTAGATATATAGTATTTGAGGTTGAAATAATTTTAGTCCATCAAGTTCAACCTTTTAAGATCTCCTTTGATTGCAATATGTAAATTAGTTGTTAAGTGATCCAGAGGATGGCAAAGAAAAATGTAAACATTGTCAATTGTCTCAAAAGGGGAAAACTAATTATTTCCTGACACCAGATACTGGTGATCGGATCCCTCCCTGGATCAATACTCTCTCTCTAATTAACCAGGGTAACACAGAATGCCCTTTTTATTTAAAAATATATCCAGTCCCTTTTTAAAGTTATCTATTGAATCTGTTGTCACCGCCTCCTTTAGGAAGGGAATTCCACAGATTAACCACTGTGAAGAAACCTTTTTTTTTTTTCTTTAAGGTGGAATCTCTTTACTTCTAACCTCAAATGATGTCCTCATGTCAGTTGAAAACCGCTTGGCACAAAAAAACTCTTGACAAAGCTTTATATTGACCCTGGATGTATTTAAATAGGGTAATCATATGCCCCTTAGATGCCTTTTTTCTAGAGAAAATAAGTTTAATGTGGTTGGTAGTTCTTCATAACTTAGCCCCTCTATTTCCCTTATTAGTTTTGGTGCCCTTCTCTGCACCCTTTCCAACTCTAAAATGTCCTTTTTATGAAGTGGTGTGCCCAAAATTGTACTCCATATTCCAAACGAAGACGTTCTAGGGATTTGTATAGTGGCAGAATTATATTTGTTTCCCTTGCTTCTATACCCTTCTTAATACATGCTAATATTTTATTTGCCTGTGCAGCTGCTGCTTGGCATTGATCACTGTTACTTAGGTGGTTGTCCACTTAGATTTGCTCTATTAAGATTATAAATTGTATGGCTATTTTTCCTTCCCAGGAATTTTTTTTTAAATTATTATTTTTAAATCTCATTTGCCATTTAGATGCCCATTCATCTAATTTATGTAAATTCCCTTGGAGGGAAAGTACATCATTATCTGATTTAATTCATTTACCATTTACTATGTTGCCTTGCACAACTTTGTGTCATCAGTAAAAATGGAGACACTACTTTCCAGTCCTACTTCTAAGTAATTAATAAATATGTTAAAACATAGAAGACCTAATACTGACCCCTCAGGAACCTCACTTACCACATTAGTCCAATCTGAGTATGTTCCATTTACCACAACCTTTTGCTTCCTGTCTTTTTGCCAGTTCTCGATCCATGAGCAGATTTTTACTGCAATTCCTGTATCCCTTTGTTTTCACAATAGTCTTCCATGTGGCACTGTATCAAAAGCCTTTGCAAAATCCAAAAAGAGAACATTCACTAACCTCTTCATAGAAACTAATTAGATTTGTTTGACATGACCTATCACTGTATATTATCCCTTATTAACCCTTCTAAAAGCTTTCCCACTACTGAAGTGATGCTCACTGGTCTATAATTTCCCGGATTTGCTCTTGCTCCTTTCTTAAATATAGGTATAACAACTGCTTTTCTCCAGTTACCCTGTGTTGAGTGAGTCCTGAAAAATTAGATATAATGGTTTGGCTAATACATAACCAAGTTCCCTCAGTACTCTTGGATGTGTTCCATCAGGACCTGGGGCTTTAATAACATTTTTTTTTTTCTAACCTCTTTTGGATTTCTTCTTGCGTTAACCAATTATATGGGGAAGATAGTGTAGCCGCATTATGCTGCAGTGTCGCAACCACTGGTACCTCCCTTGTGTATACTGAAGACAATAACCTATTTAGCTCCTCTGCCTTTTCCTGGTCACTATTATCAGATGGTCTGCTTCACGTTGTAATGTTCTATAGCTTCCTTCCTGACTTTCTTCCCATTAATATATTTAAAAAAATACTTTAGGGTTAGTCTGACTTTCCTTTGCAACTAACTTGTCTAATCGCCCTTTTGCATGCCATGATTTCTTTGTACTTAAGTAAAGCAGTCTCTGTCTCCTCTTGTTTGTATAATTTCTAATCTGTAACAATAATTGCATTTCCTCACTTTCAATTATACTTGGGGGTTTATAGCATACTCCTACCAATATTCTTTTGGAATTCGCTGCTCCGCTATTTAACTCTACACATAAACATTCAACATTATCGCTAGTTCCAGCAAAAATATATTTTCTGACTATAGGCTTATATTCAGGTAAGCCTGAATATAAGCCTATAGTCAGAAAATATACATAAAGACTAATCCCTCCTCCTCTTTTACCATTTGACCTATCTTTCCTAAATTTGATATAACCATCCAGATTAACAGTCCAGTCATGAGATTCACCCCACCATGTTTCAGTAATGTCTATTAAATAAAAATTTTCATTAACTGCTAATAATTCTAATGCATCCATTTTTTCCTGGCAAGCTTCTGGCATTGGCAAGTATACACCTAATGTTATGAGTTTGTATTTCCGAAGTGCCTGCCTCTGTATTTGCGTAACTTAGTAATACCTCTCTATTGACTATACTAACCCTTCCCCCATCTCCCCCCCCATTACTAGTTAATTCATTCCTTATCCCATCTATACCCTCCAGGCTTTCTACCATTCTATGAGCTCGACTCCAACAATACATGGACCGGAAACTACCAGATGTGCCAACCGGGTTCAGTAGAGGAAGAGCCACAAGAGATCAAATTGCCAATGTCCAATGGGTACAGCAAATAGAGTGTACACATCCCCGAAGGTAGTGTATACACACACTAGGAACGCTGGCAAATCTAGGTAAATGTAAATAGGTATATACCCAACATAATGAATAAGGTGAATTATACTCAACATAAATTAGTGCCAAAGTAAGGCCTGAATAGCCAACTTCAAAATACATACGTACTCCCACTTATATGTGATATACTCAATATGATACATAAAAAAGTCTTATCTCAAAGTCCTGTGGTAAAGAGTGTCCAGTCCTGTAGATTCTATGAGTGTTGACACATCTGTTAGGACTCCTGTGTTGAAATATTGTACTGTATTATTGTCCAGATACTGCAGGAGGTGTGCTGCCCTCTACACGAGCATTGTTCACATAGTGCCCTCAGCAAACATACAAAGCAAGGAAGAAAGGGGGCGGGGGGGGGGGGTGGAGAAGCGCACCACCTCTTTGTGCAAAATAACTGGTATCATCCTTTGTAAAAGTCAATACTGAGCTAAAGAAGGTAAAAAAGTCAATACTGAGCTAAAGAAGTCCTTCATTAATCATCAATTATTTATTTATTATTTAGCTACCTTCCTACATATTTTTTAATTTCATTTTATAGGTTTAATTTATTGTGTATTGCCATTATGTCACTTCTATACTTGGTTCCATTATACAAGTGAAACCCCTCCCACTGTGTTCACGCATATCTTTTGTACCCCCATTTGGTATGTTTTTAGGTATTTACATATATATTGTATTAAGAAGTAGGTTGTTTAGTACGCTACATGCATCTGTGTGTGGGCACATGAATGGGAATTGTTGATATGGCCTATAGCCTTTCACATATTTTACAGAGATTCCTTTTGCACATAGATATATGTGTGTGATCATATACTGTATGTGGGATTATTTCAAGGACAGGGGCATGTAGGCTTAATTCCATTCATTACATTATTTTCACACATTTTGACACATGAGTTCTTTTTTGTGTGCCATATATATGGGGTACACTGATTCCATTTTTTATTATCTTGCCGTGATCTGATTGTGGGACATGCCCCTAACCCACCCCTTTGAGGAGTTTGTTTACTTTCAGGGAAAGGGGAGTAACAGGCAGGCGATGCCATGTTTACTAAGGTCATGTGACTGCCATGAAAGCGTTACATGATGCAGGGAACCATGTGAATAGGAAGTGAAACCATGTGACCCGGAAGGGACGTGTAATCACTTCCTGGTAAACTTTCCTGTGCCAAAAGGATCGGGCTATTTAAACCACTCCTTGTGCCTCACCTATTAACCACTGAAGAAGTCCAAAATTGGACGAAACACGTTCGGTTGCACATATATTTGCTTATGTTTGGCATATATATATATATATATATATATATATATATATATATATATATATATATATATATTTTACTTTTTTAATAGTTACATAGTTACATAGTAATTAAGGTTGAAAAAAGACTTTCAGTCCATCAAGTTCAACCTTTTAAGATCTCCTCTGATCTGCAATATGCGGATTAGTTATTAATTAATTTGTTGATTAAATAATTATTAATAGTATAGTATTGGAGGGTGAATAAAGAGTTAGTCCATCAAATTCAACCTTTTTAGATCTCTATTGATCTTTTTAATGTGGACTATTAATTATTAATTGTTAATTGATCCAGAGGAAGGCAAACAGGAAAGAAAACCTGATTGAAACAATTGTCTCAGAAGAGGGAAAAAAGCAAAATTCCTTCCTGACCCCAGAAACTGGCGATCAGATTTCTCCCTGGATCAATATTCCTTCGCTAGTTATCTAGGATAGCCTTGAATGCCCTCTTTAATCAAAAATATATCTAACCCCTTTTTGAAGTTGTCTATCGAATTCGCTGTTACCACCTCCTTTGGTAGAGAATTCCACAGTTTAACCACCCTAACTGTGAAGAACCCTTTTCTTTGCTTAAGGTGAAAACTTTTTTCCTCTAACCTCAAAGGGTGTCCTCTTGTCAGTTGAAAATCTCTTGCTACAAAAAGTTCACTTGACAAAGCCTTATATTGACCCTGGATGTATTTAAATAAGGTAATCATATCCCCTCGTAAACGCCTTTTTTCTAGCAAAAATAAGTTTAATTTGGTTAGTCTTTTTTCATAATTTAGCCCCTCCATTCCCCTTATTAGTTTTGTAGCCCTTCTCTGTACTTTTTCCAGCTCTAAAATGTCTTTTTTATGAAGTGGTGCCCAAAGTTGTACTCCTTATTCCAAATGAGGGCATACTAGGGCTTTGTATAGTGGCAGAATTATATTTGATTCCCTTGCTTTTATACCCTTCCTAATACATGCTAATATTTTACTTGCCTTTGCAGCTGCTGCTTGGCTTTGAGCGCAGTTACCTAGGTGGCTGTCCACTAGTACTCCCAAATCCTTTCAATATCTGATACCCCTAGATTTGCTCCATTAAGATTATAGATTGAATGGCTATTTTTCCTTCCCAAATGCATAACCTTGCATTTATTTGTATTAAATCTCATCTGCCATTTAGCCGCCCCTTTTCTCTAATTTATGCAAATCCCTTTGTAGGGAACGTACATCATTATCTGATTTTATTACCTTGCACAACTTAGTGTCATCAGCAAAAATGGAGACACTACTTTCGAGTTCTACTTCTATGTCGTTAATAAATATGTTAAAAAGGAGAGGACCTACTGCTACCTATGATCTTGTTCAAATAGACATATGCTTGTATTCTGTCCCTTATTAACCCTTCTAAAAGCTTCCCAACTACCGTTGTGAGGCTCACTGGTCTATAATTCCCCGGATTTGCTCTAGATCCCTTCTTAAATATAGGTATCACCTCTGCTTTTCTCCAGTCATCCGGTAGAGACCCTGTAGTGAGTGAGTCTTGAAAGATTAGATATAATGGTTTGGCTATTACAGAACCCAGCTCCCTCAGTACCCTTGGATGTATTCCATCAGGACCTGGGGCTTTATTAACATTTATTTTCTCCAATCTCTTTTGGATATCTTCCTGCATTAACCAATTATTTAGTGATGGTAGTGTAGCCCCATTATGTTGTGGTGTCTCAACCACTGGTACCTCCCTTGTGTATACTGACAAAAATAACCTATTTAGGTCATCTGCCTTTTCCTGATCACTAATTATCAGATGGCCTGTGTCACATTGTAATGTTCCTATAGCTTCCTTCCTGGCCTTCTTCCCATTAAAATATTTAAAAAATATTTTAGGGTTAGTCTTACTTTCCATTGCAACTGACTTCTCATTTTCTATTTTAGCCAGTCTAATAGCCCTTTTGCAAGCCTTGTTGATTTCCTTATAGTCACATAAAGTACATCTGTTCCCTCCTTCTTGTATAATATAAATGCATGGTTCTTTTTCCTCATCATGATCTTTAAGTCAGTGTTAAGCCACATGGGATGTGATTTTCTCCTATTCATTTTATTTCCACATGGTACATGCTGATTAGTATGCTTATTCAGTAAGGATTCGAATGATGTCCATTTATTTTCAGTATTTTTCCCTGTAAGTACTTTCTCCCAGTCTATATGTAGTATTGCTGCCCGTAACCCATTAAAGTTAGCCCTTTCAAAATTTAGAGTTTTTGTTGGCCTCTTACAACTCTTTTGTATTCAATCTCAAATGATACTGTGTAATCACTGTTCCCCAAGGGTTCCTATTATATTATCTGTTTTTTGGTGAGTACTATTACCACTTTAGTGCAATTTTCAGTCTATCTGGACAGTCTCATTTAGACATTTGTGTCTGACCTGCAACACTACTACTAGTTGTATATATCTATGTAAAGCTATATATACTGTATATACTACTTTTTAATAAAGACATCTTCAACGTTAACCTACCAGTACACATATGAGTCTTTTTTGGTAGTATAGCTGCAATATACTTTCCCAACTGGGACACTACGTGTGGAGATGGCAGAGCAGGTTTTTGTCTGGTCGGTATTGGGATGGGAAACCATCAAAGAATACCAGGAGCTGTATGCTGTGGCCCACTGGAGAAGGAACTGGCAACCCACTCCAGTATCTCTGCCATGAATACCATGTGTATCAGCATGACCATGGACATAATGATGTTCTGGTGAGTTATGGTTCATAAGGTCAAGGAGAGTAAAAAAAGACTGAACAGTCCAAATATATATATATATATATTTATAGATATATTTTTTTATTTTGTACCAAATATTACTATTTTTTTTTGTATATTTACATGTAATCATATTCTGATTAATTAATATTTATTTGTTATATAGGAACCATAACCATTCCTTCTTGTCTGTCTGCAATCTAATTAACAGTTAGTCAAGCATGATGAGCTGGGAATCATAATGGAAGTTGTATGCAAATATCAGCCAGACATGGCATGTGCAGAATTTATTAAACTCACAGAAAAATACAGGGTAAGACAGGAATTGAGGGCAAATAAGTCAAGAACCAATATAATTAGTCTTTATTCTGTATACCTTTCTTTAAAAATAATAAAAAATAATAAAAAAAATATTACGTGGACCTGTGTCCAATACTCAGCAAAGCAGCAATTAATTGTATCCATATTTTAATTACTTTTTCTTTCAGCTCTTCAAGGTGCTTTGCAGGCCCTGCATTAGATTACCCAATCTAATCATTTGTCACTGCACACGTTTCTTAAACTTAACATTTCTGGTAAATAAGAATTCACCCACACATCATTGTGAGAAACATAATGCTTTTTTCACTGCAGTGCAGAAAAGCAAAACCTTAATTTTTTATTAAATTTACACAAAAATTAGGTTTTCACTGATATGCATGTATAAAATAGCATTATAGCTTTCTTTTAAAAGACACTTGTCTATAAATATAGATCTTCAATAATATTAAGTATAATTAAATATTTATGAAGCTGTTGCTTGAAGCATTAAATATATTGCAAGCACAATTAAATCACTGAAAGCTTCCCATTATAACATTTCTACACATGTTAAAGTTTAGGGGCATGTCTTAAATTGGATAATTTGCATTTTTTTCAGATCACAAAGAAATGTGTTATTATAAAAATCAAGACCGCGTAGACCTTTACCAGTGAAGTATGTCAAAGAAAAGATTGTTATGGAAGAATAATTGTATCATGTACTATTTTTACTGACACCAGTGACTTCCAGCCAAGCACGGGGGAAAACTGAAGAAAAAGTTCAAATTACATTTCAAAACTTGATTTATGCATAATACTAGGCTAATTGATCAAAAAGTTGACATTTTATCACAGGCATTATTTAACAACCATCTTCTTGACATCAAGTACAGAAAGTGGAAAAATATTTAATTGCTATTAGCCAGAATTTACCAGTCTCCTGGGATTTATATATATATATAAATATATATATATATATATATATATATATATATCACATATTATAACTGTCTAACTACGATTCGCCGTCACGCTGCGTTGCGTAGTGCGTACGACTTATCGATGAGCGCGCCTGGCGAGCCTCGCGCAGCGAGCCGAGCAGTTAAACCGTAGTGTTGCGTAGTGCGTACGACTTAGCGATGAGTGCCACAGGCGCGAGGCACGCCGTTAAACCGTACCAGTTTGCCGATCGTACGACTTTGCGATGAGCGCCGCAGGCGCTCATTGCAAATGAGCCTCGCGTAGCAAGGCGAGCCGGTAAACCGTAGCACTTAGAAAAAAAATACGAGGTAAAAAAAATTACGAGATAAGCGGCGGAACCAAAACAATAAAAAAAAACACTAAATACACACTAAAAAATTAAATAAAGGTCACTTACAGCATGGGGAACCAGGCAGGACGTCTGGAAGTGAGTTGGAACTCCAATTTAGATCGATTTAGCCGAGTTACAAAGATCGAAAATCGACTAAGCGAGAAAAAAATGGCCGCCGAAAAAAATGAAAACGAGGCTATACTACTACGAACTGCGTAAAACACAGCCATAGACGTATGTGTTAGAAAAACAACGAGATAAAGGATGCGGATTAACCGCACAATGAGTAAAAAGACAGTAGCGAGTACATTATATGAAACGCAATTACAGATTTACGCATTAACACAGACTTCCCGCCTTTGTCTCGCGTCACATAGGATTTCCCGCCGGAACAACGCATTTGGCTCGCGCAACTGCGGATTTCCCGCCTAAAACAATGCATTTGTCTCGCGCACAAAGTCTATATATAGGGCACACTTGACACATAACTGACACTTTCTCCTCAGGTGATGACAGTCTGACTGGACGTTTTCTGATGCCGGGAAATCTCAAGAGATTGTTAGCTCTTCAGTATACTGCTTCAGCATTATTACATTACAAAAAGGTAAATATATCATTTATAATTATTAATTAATAAATTGGTACTTACTTAATAAATAAAAAATAAGAAATTGAATTAATAGAAAAATAATATTATGCTTACGTGTGTGAAACAATTGTTAATAACATTCATAATGTACATTAATTAATTAATTAATTAATGATTAATATCAAAATTAGTTAACGTTTAACAATGTGAATACAAAAGCAACACATTGATTCATTAATTATTAATGTACATTAATTTAAGAATTATTTTGTTATATATCGTGATTACCTGTGTGAAAAAATTGTTAATAACATTCATAATGTACATTAATTAGCCCTCCCTTTGAAAAAGTCACGTCTAAGTGACGAAACGTGCGTCAGGGTTGCGTCTGATGTCAGACGCTTACACTGAGAATAGGTAGTGCTTCCAGCTAAGCTCCGTGAATAGGGAGTTCATAGTCACCTTCATGTGCCCTAATTTGCAGTACACGGGAGAGCCTGGTACTACATAGGAGGAATCTGTGTATCTATGCAATAAGGAACGCATTTAATAAATCTGGAATTTTTAAGACCTGACATTAATGCGACACCCGGAATGGGGGTTATAAGAAATGCTATAGATACAATAGAGGGATGGAAATGTGGGTAATTTTGTTAAAAGACCCTTTTACCAGCTAAAACCTCTATATTGTAAATAATCTCCAATAGTGAGTCACTATAACAGCTGGAAAAAAACTGTTATAGAGATTCAAAGGGCATTTGGTTTATATAACAATAATTAGAACGTTGGATATGCCAACTTCAGAATTATATAAAGTGGAATACGTATCTAAAAGAATTTGAAGGTGGCAGAACACCAAGATATAAATACAATATCTCTAACACTGATAAAAAGAGATATATACTTAAAATAGTCTGGAAGCTAAACCTAACAAAATCACACACTTAGTAAGATAAAACAAGAGGAAATAAGATCACGTACTGATCCCTCAAATATTAATAATTTACTTATCAAAAGTGTGGAAAATAAGGGATTCAATATTAAAATGTTTTTAAGGAATTACTTCCTATTTCCCTTGATTTTAAAGAGTTTTTAATCGACGTTGTCTCCTAAGAATGTAAATAAAACTTTATTATTTTTGTTTTCTCTAATTCTCTATTTGAATATATGTGAAACAGGTGTTAAGCACCAAGAGAAAGTAAATACACTTCCCATTACTAATATATACATTAATTAAATAGCAACACATTTATTCATTAATTATTAATGTACATTAATTTAAGAATTATTTTGGGATATATCGTGATTACCTGTGTGAAAAAATTGTTAATAACATTCATAATGTACATTAATTAATTAATGAATGATTAATATCAAAATTAATTAACGTATAAGAATGTGAATAAAAAAGCAATAGATTGATTAATTAATTATTAATGTACATTAATTTTATAATTATTTTGTTATATATCGTGATTACCTGTGGGAAAGAATTGTAAATAACATTCATAATGTGTCATTACTAATCATTAATATCAAAAAAGGTTAACGTTTAAGAAAGTGCATAAAAAAAGGAACACGTTGATTAATTAATTATTAATGTATGTACATTATTTAAATAATTCAGTTCTTATATATTTTGTATAAAATAAACCAAAAATAAAAATTAAAGGCTATATACTCATGCTTATATGTTGATGTTAGATTTAGTCACACATTAGTTTAATATTAATGAACATTAATTGATTCTTATTTCATTAGTAATGTACATTATTTTAAGAATTCAGTTGTAACATACTCATTTTAAAAGACCACTCAAAAAAAAAAAGGGAAGAGACTCATGCTTAGGTCTTGACGTTATATTTAGTTAGACATTAATTTAAGATTAATACAGATTGATTCTTATTTAAAGACTAATAGTAATATTGAGTGTATGTTTATAATCTATGCTTACATATGTGTGTTCATGCTCTTTGATTGATATATTTATTTCATGTTTTTAATCTATGCAAAAATATGTTTGTTAAGCCTCATTGATTGATACAGATGAAGCAACAGATTATACATTAATTTGACTGCAGTGAATTGTAGCTGAATGACCAGAGATAGTGACGTTTGCACACATTGAACATCATAAGGATAATCTGGACAGGTACAGAATTTTAATTAGATTACTACAGCAAGATATTAAAAAATATGATTTTAGGTTTTTAATGTAGCCGAATATATGTCTGTTGATGTTCATTTAATGATATCGATAAAGCAAAAGTTTTAAAATATTTTTTAATTTGATTTTACAGTTTATTTGGATCTGCAAGGGAATAAACAGACAGTGTGACGTTTGCAGCCTTTCAACAACATCAACAGCATCCTCACAGGTATAAAATGTAATTTTGTAGTGATGCATAGAAAAAGCCTATATATGATATATTTGGTGAAAATTGATATTTTTTGAAAATGGAGAGTACTTATTGAGTCATTAATGTATGATATTTAGTCATAACTTGAAAAAAGTTGAAAAGACAATACTAATTAATAATAATATTTAAAGAAAATAAGAAGCTTACAACACTTGCAAAAAAAAGAAATTGATGGTATGCTGTGAATTCAATCAAGAAGGAATGGAATTGAAGGATTAATAATATAAAGATAGATATGTGCAGCTATTTCCATTTCATATATGTCAATAAAATACTTTGAAAAATAATTTAATTTCTTTCAGTCTAAAGTGCAATATTTGAAAATGTTTTATTATTTTATTCATCTACTTTAATGGAACAGTACAAAAATGAAAAAAAATGTATACAAAACAAATAACAAACAATAATTACATGTCTATTTACAATTACAGAATAAAATGGTGGATAATGGAGAAGACAAAATTGAACGCAAAAGAAGATTGGCAAGGGAAAGGAAGCAAAGGTGGAGAGATGCTCAGACACCAGAAACTTCACAACGCTTGCGAGAAGAAGATCGACAGAGACTTTTAAATAAAAGAAAGATGAGTAAGAAAGGCGCAAGTGAGTGTGTTGGGGTTTCCAAGAAACGTAAAAGTAAACAAAAACATCTCTGTGAACCAGTGTCCAATGATTCTATTTTGCAGAATGACTTAAATGTAGACACACAAGAAAAACATGTACATATAGAAAGTGGGTCTGATATCTGTGTTGAAGAAATGCATGACAATGTGTTTACTACTGCAGTAGAAGTAGATACTCATTATTGTGGGTTACTTAATGTGGTTTGTCAGTTTTGTGGGGCCTATCATTTTATAAAGGAAAGACCTACTGACGGAAATTTCATTAGTTGCTGTCAGAAAGGAAAGGTGAAACTTCCAGTAAGACACCCATTTCCATATTATTTAGAATGCATTATGAGCGATCCAACATTTCCAAATTATAATAATTTCAAACAAAACATAAGGTCTTATAACAGTGCAATTTCATTTGCTTCAATGGGTGCAACATTAGCAGAAAATTTACCAGGACATGGTCCTTACTGTTTTAGAGTTCAAGGTCAAATATACCACCAAACTTCACATTTACACCCACAAAAAGGAGAGCAAAGGAAATTTGCACAGTTATATGTCTTAGATACGATGGAAGCTGTGGAACAAAGAATGACACTTCCAGAAAATAGACAGTGTTTGCGCATAGTCTTTGAACAGCTGGATAGAATTATGCAAAAAAAACCATATAGTCAAGCATACAAACAATTAGCACAGCTTGAAAAAGAACAACAGGAACATGCTGAAAGACATCAATTGCCTACACCAAGAGTCAATATGGTGTTAAAAAGAGATCGCAACACTGATCAAAGAAGATATAATTTACCTACTGTAAATGAGGTTGCCATGGTGTTTAAAAATGAAGATGGGGAGTCACCTTTTCAGCGGGATATTAGAATATGTCCACGCAATGAAGAACAACCATTTATCAACATCAATATATTAAGCTGTAATTTAGATCCAATGACATATCCCATTTTCTTTCCAAATAGGGAACCAGGATGGGAACCAAAATTAAAATTGGAAAGTTATCCCAATACTAAACTTCGTATTAGATCTTATATTTCCATGCTGGAATATAAAGTGGCACAAACTGCTATCCGGAATTGTTTTAATCCAATTTTACATGGAGGCAAACTCACTCAACAATGGATTATTGATTCATATTTACAAGTTGAAGCCAATAATCTAAATTTCATTAAATATCAACAAAATAAATTACGAGTAGAACAGTAACGAAAATCCAATTTTACATGATGAACTATCAAATTAATGGATTATGTGGCAGATTTAGCTTCCAACAGAGACATTCCAGCTGGAAGAGCAATTATTTTGCCATCCTCTTTCCAAGCATCTCCTCGCAATATGCGAGAAAGTTATAATGATGCCATGGCTATTGTTACAAAATTTGGAAAACCAGATTTATTTATTACATTCACGTGTAATCCACAATGGCCAGAGATCAAGGAAAATTTGAATCTGGGACAAACTACTTCTGACCGACCAGATTTAGTGACAAGAGTATTTAAAATCAAACTCAATTCATGATACATGATATCACTAAAGCACACTTATTTGGACAATGTGTGGCTTTTGTTTACACCATTGAATTTCAAAAAAGAGGATTGCCACGTGCTCACATACTTTTAATACTGCAGGAAAAAGACAAGTTGAACACTGCAGAGAGAGTGGATTCAGTAATTTCTGCACAAGTGCCAGACCAAGAAAAATATACAAAACTTTGGGAGATTGTTACTCATAGAATGATTCATGGCCCATGTGGAGAAATTAATCCGATTTCACCATGTATGAAAAATAAAAAATGTACTAAAGAATTTCCAAAACAATTTCAAATGCAAACTTATGCAAATTGTGATGGATATCCTTTGTATAAAAGAACACAAGGACAAACAGCTATTACCCGTGGCCAAAAGGTTGATAATAGATTTGTCCTTCCATACAATCCACATTTGCTCATCAAGTACAATGCACACATCAATGTGGAAGCTTGCACTTCGATTAAATCAATTAAGTATGTGTATAAATATATATACAAAGGATATGATGCAGCTACTGTTGTACAAGGTGCTGGAAATGAAAACGAAAATCCAATTTCACATGATGAACTATCAAATTATTTAGATGCTCCGTATGTGAGTGCTCCTGAAGCAATGTGGCGCCTTTTGAAATTTGAGATGCATGATCGGTCACATGCTATCTATCGTTTAGCTGTACATTTGCCTCAAAGTCAGATGGTTTGCTTTACACAAGGAAATTAAAGAACTGCATTATATCAAAGTGAAGACAAAGATACCACATTTACTACGTGGTTTAAATTAAACTGTCAGGATAGGCAGGCCAGACAATTTTCATACATAGAGATACCATATACACATAAAATCATACCACGCATTTATACCGTCAGTCCAAGGGATATTGAACGTTTCAGCTTAAGATTACTTCTGATACATGTTCCCGGTGCACAGAGTTTTGAGAATTTACGTACAGTGAATGACATAGTTTATGATACATTCCTATTAGCTGCAAGACATCAAAATTTCATAGCTGATCCCATACAGAATGGGAGAGGTGTCTGGAAGAAGCAGCACTATGTCAAATGCCTAAGCAAATGAGACAACAATTTGCATTCATTTGTATATTTTGCAATGTACCTGATGCTTTCACTTTGTGGGAAACATTTAAATTAAACATGTCAGAAGATTTCTTGAAACGTTACAGAGAACCAATAGCTCTGTTAAAAACATTGATGGAAATCCACGAAATATTGTTGGCTCATGGATTAAATTGTGCAAGTTTTAATTTACCTGATCCAGGACTTATAGATGACATAAATTTTGATGATTATGACACTGAGCTTCAAAAACCAAAAACCCAAGAAAAACTGGCAACTTTAAATATTTTACAGGTAGAAGCATCTCATGCCATCACAAATGCTACAGATGATGAAATGGTCAAAGACCGGTATTTCTATCTAGACGGACCAGGTGGATCAGGAAAAACTTATCTGTACAATTGTTTGATGAGTTATATTCGATCACAGGGTCAGATAGCTATGCCATTTGCAACAACTGGAATTGCTGCACTTTTGTTAGATGGTGGTAGAACTGTGCATAGTGGATTTAAGCTGCCAGTTCCCATTTTGGAAACATCAGTGTCAGATATTTGACTCAATTCCATACAAGCAAAAAAAATTAAACTAACTAAACTAATTATCATAGATGAGGCAACAATGATGTAATTTGCTTAGGCAATGTATTGACAGATTCTTAAAAGAAGTGATGCATAATAAGTTGCCATTTGGTGGAAAGGTGATGCTGTTAGGAGGCGATTTTAGGCAAACATTACCTGTTGTGCCACACGTAAATAGAACAGAGATCATTGAAACATGTATCAAGACCAGTAAACTGTGGCAAATATTTACACATCTCAAATTAGAATTAAATATGAGATCTGAAGTTCAAAATGAATTCAATGACTGGCTCATTAAAATCGGAGATGGAAAACATCCAGAAATACAGCATTTACCAAATGATACCATTGAAATTCCATCAGAAATGGTTTGCAATGAATCACTCATATCAGCCATATTTCTAAACACTCTTAATAATGAGGATTACACAGACATTGCAAACAAAGTGATATTAACATCAAAAAATATCGATGCCTTGAATGTAAATAACAAAATTTAAAAATATATCAATGCACCACAAAAAAATTATTACAGTGCAGATTCAATTATGTCAGATGATAAAGACAGTGAATCGAATTTTAGTATCGAATTTATTAATTCGTTAACACCATCTGTAATGCCCCCACGTATTTTACAATTGAAAAAAGGCGCAATTGTTATGTTATTGCGGAATATGAATACAAAAAAAGGACTTTGTAATGGGACAAGATTAATTGTGCATGAGTTAAAAGATAATTTTATACATGCAGAAATTATAACTGGTACCCATAAAGGTGAACGAGTTTTTATACCAAGCATTGATTTAGCTCCAAGTGAGAGTGGTTTGCCCTTTGTCCTTCAACAGAGACAATTTCCAGTTATCATGGCATTTGCTATGACCATCAATAAATCCCAAGGACAAACTTTTAAGTCAGTTGGGATTTTTTTTAAAGGAACCAGTTTTTGCACATGGACAACTCTATGTGGCTTTTTCAACGTGCACTAATCCAAAAGAAATTAAAGTGCATGTTGAAGAAAACGAAACTCAAGGTCATTTATTGGACGATGGATATGTTTACACCAAAAACATTGTCTACTATGAGGTCTTGGAAAGATAGAGGACAATGGTTTCATTTTAATGCCAAAATTTTATGGGACTCAATATGATTGCACAAAAAAAAAAAATTCACGTAAAACATCTAAAGAATGGACAAAAAAAAAAAAAGAGAACAGTGGTTTGACTTTCAGTACAAAATTAAAGTACTCTGGGACTCTTTAAATAGGGGACCACTATTTCACTTATGAAAATCTATGTGATATTTGCAGAATAGACAAACTAAATTAAAAAAAAAAAAAAAATAACAACAAAAACAACAGTAAAATATCCTTAAACAGATTTGAATGGGTTCAAAGTTTAAGATTGACATGATTGGCCCCACAAAACTATTAACTGAATTTTTCAGGATTTACAAGAGTTAAATGTTATTGTTTGTTAAATGTTATTGTTTGATGTTACAATTTCAGATGTTAAATATGTTTTTTTTTATTTTTATAAAAGTTTGTTAAATATATATGTGGTATAGTCAAATATGTATTGTTAGTATAAAGTTGAAGTATTTAATAATAATTGGAAATGTATTATTTAAAGACAAAGTATTGATTCAGGGAGAAATCCGATCGCCAGTTACTGGGGTCAGGAAGGAATTAGTTTTTTTCCCTCTTTGATACAATTGGACAAGTTTCAATAGGGGTTTTTTATTGTTTGCCTTCCTCTGCATTCAATGCTAATTTAGTTTAACAAGAGTTTTACAAATATGTTACAAATGATAAAAAGCATGTTATTGTTAAAACTATTTACTTACTCTAAGTTAATATAGTCCGCAGTTACTCAGTGATAAATATGTATTGAAAAGTGTTAGTATTGTTAACAAAATGTTGAACAAAGGTTTTATATACAAGTTGCATGTTACAAAGTTTAATGTTTGTAAAATATAAGTTGAAAGTTACAAAAATAAAAAGTTAAAAAAATTAATGTGTTTTTATTTTTGGAAAAAAAAAGGGACAAATGTAGGTGACTCATTTTGTGTTGCAAACAAATTTCACAAAATTTAATTTTTATTGACCGTCATTTTTTGACGGGCAAGTCGCTAGTATATATATAGTTATCGTAATTGCGAGTTTCTGTGTAACGCTTGCAAAGTTATGGGCTTGCACCAAAGGTACTAATCGCGAAGCCCGTAACAATAGGCCCACAAGATAGAGGGGGATAGAGGCCAGAAATGTCCAAGTAAAGTGCTTCCGAGTTACGGCTTTGAAAATGTTGCAACAGTTAAAACCGTAATTTACAGGTTTAACGGTCGCAATGTTTTTAAGGCCGGTCCTCTCTCACGGCTGCATCTTGCTCTTGGATCTGTACTTCATCTTTCTTTCTGTGCACAGCAAGCATATGCAATATCTCTGCTTGAAAGGAGCTCTCAGACTTTTGGTTTTGCTGGAATATTTCCAGCTGTTCAGCAACTTCAAGCTGACACCCAACAGATAGGCTAGTGCACCCCTTAGTAGCATCTTGAATCCTAGATTCCTGGAAAACACTTTTATTTTCGGCATCCTCAGCCTTCATCCATAATATTTATTTTTTTAGTGGCTTCTCTATTTGCTTTGCCTCCGAGGCGTCCAGCTTTTCATCTTCCTCGGCTTCCGTCAGTCACAGTTTCTCCTCATTAGCTTGTTGTAAATCCAGTTCACTCTGCTTGTACTGGATCTTTTGCTGCATGTTCAACTGAGGAACCTCCTCTGACTCTTCTATCAGGTCCTCCCTGAAATTTTTTGGCTGCTCAGCCATGTTTTCTTCACTCTTCTGTCTCTCCTGTACAGGCTCCTTCCCTATGCCTTGCATATGAGCTTCCTGCAAATTTTGCTATGCATTAAATGTAGCATCTTGTACGCACAGTTCCTTCTGGTCAGTGCTAGTCTCTTCTCTCTACTTGGGGGAACTCTCCCACTGCTCCTAATTAGACATCTGTGGCTTCTTCCTATAGGACACTCTGTTGTCTTCAAACACAGGCTTCCTTCTCCATTCAGGAATATAATTTGGCATCATCCTGATAACCTTAATTTTAGTAGCAATTTCCCCGTCTTCTACTTCAGGCTTTTTCAGTTCCACTGGGATAGAGTTCATCTGCACTCCTTGCTTTACTTGTTTCCCGTTTTTTTCTCTTTATCCATAGCGCTTTGTTTTATGGCCAACTGAGACAGAACGCTGGGATACTTCATAGTTTTATACGGACAAATCTCCATGCTCTGCTTCATATGTCCTCTTAGAGACAGTGGTTTGTCTTTCACCATCTCAATCTCCAGACTCTTTTCTTCTTTATCTTTCACTTTAGTAAGGTTTCCAGTGTCTTCATCATTGTTAGGACATTCTTCCTTTGTAAGAACACTGGCTATATTTTTATCCACTTGGTCTCTCCTTTCTCTAGGTCAGAGATCTTTGTCAGGCACTTTCTTTCTCTAGTACTCTCCACTAAGGACAGGTGGCTGTGTCTATCCGGGTTTCTTATGGAGTCATCTTCATTGCTCTTACCCAAAAGTTCTCTGCATCGGTTTGGACTCAAAACTTCACAAATGACTTGATCTGTATGCTTCTTACGGAGGCTGGTTTTGCACTCAGTGACAATACTTTGTCCTTTTCTCTTTGACTGTTGCTCACAACCTTAGTTGCTTTTAGATCATTAGCAGTTTCATCCAGGGGCAAAGGTTCTTTATCAGCAATTTCTGTTACTTTCACAGTAATCTCATTTGTGCCCTCTGCCGTCTCTGTGGCGCCTTCTGCCGTCTCTGTGGCGCCCTCTGCCATCTCACTTGCAGCTCCTTCTGCAGTCTCACTTGCAGCTACTTCTGCAGTCTCATTGGTGCTTTCTGCAGTCTCAGAAGTTTATTTTGCCATCTCAGCAGTCTCTTTTGCCATATCAGCAGTTTCTTTTGCCATCTCTTTTGACGTCTCAGCAGTCTCTTTTGACATCTCATCAGTCTCTTTTGACGTCTCAGCAGTCTCTCTCGCCTGCTCTGCAGTGTGTTTAGCAGCTACTGCGGTCTCTCTTGCGCTCTCTGCAGTCTTTTTTTTATGCTTTCTTGGTGACTTTTTGCACTCTATCTGCCATCCAACAGGTCTCTAACTCCTGATTCCTTTCTTCATCAGGTTTGGTTTGCCTTCCCTTAACAGGAAAATTGCTTTTTAAACTTGTATAGATGCCACTTGGATAGCGATAAGCAGGTTTATCAAAAAACTCCAAGGAGTGCAATCTCTGTACTCTTTTCACTCCTATTCTGTTAAGGATCGCTTCCTTCAGGGTACAATAATTTGCTGCCCTTTCTTCAGGCAAAACCACATATGCTTTCTGAGCTTCTCCACACAGATAGGGACCAAGGAGTGTTGCCCAGTGCTTTTTAGGCCAACTTTTCCTAGTGGCAATCTTCTCAAAGTTCAGGAGATATGTGTCAACGTCATCCTGAGATGTCATCCTCTTTAGGAAGCGATTAGGATTCATGCTTCCACTTGCTTCTGTAACCACAGTATTAGTTGCAGACTCCAGTTGCTGCAGTTTTGCTGTCTGTGCCTCCAAAAACTCTCTCATTTGGACTCTGTCCTCTTCCGTTGTCTCTGCCCTTTCTCTGTGGCCTCACACATGTGGATTATATCCTCTTCTGATTGTCTCTGCCCTTTCTCTGTGGCCTCACACATGCAGATTATATCCTCTTCTGCTTGTCTCTGCCATTTCTCTGTGGCCTCTCTCAGACATGCAGCAGCTTCTCTTAGTTGAACACCCTTTGCAGCATGGGCTCTGTCTTCTGCAATTTCTTTCAGCCCTTTCTGTTGGTTTTCTTGCTGACAAGCTCCTCTCACTTTCTGGTATGTAGTGGCATCTAACAGGGCTTTAAATAGTTCCTCTATTATAATACTGTACTGTGGGCTGTCTTGTTGAAACACAGACAATTTTCATCCCACCACTGCCACCACAATGTGACAAATTCACTGTCACGCTCAGGATCCGTGCCTTAGACTTCAGCAAAATGGAGGACTCCAGAAGCTTTGACAAGTTTGAACAGGCTTTAATGTATATTGACAGCTTACAAAAATAAACAAAACAAAAATAACACCTAGCTTCTTTGAAGCACTCACTAAACATTAGATGCAGTTCCCTCACTGAGCTGCAGTAATATGAAATACAGGCTAATCATACAGCAATATAGGCCTGTACACTTATCTGTTTTAGAGTCCACTCCCTTCAGGGTCTGCAATCTATTTACAGAGGCGCTGTGTCTCTTTCACCTCTTCTCAGTGTTGTGTCTCTCAATTGTGCTGGCTGTACACTTAAAACTGCCTCACTGGCTTTTCATGTCTCCCTGACCTCTCTCTGGCCACACAGAGCTGTCCAAGGTTTGCTCTGTCTCTGCAGAGGCTCCACGCTTCTAAACAATTCTCCAACTAGAGGTAGCAGCAGGCCCCGATTGCAGCCACACCCCTGCCTTTTGAGCAGGTTGTTAACTCTGGGGAGAAGTCTTGAAGAGCTCTCTTCTGACCCCTGGTGGCACTTCACCACAATATATATATATATATATATATATATATATCACATATATAGTCGTCAGCAAGCGGGTTGTTGCTAATGCTTGCGGTCTTGCGTAGCGAGCCCACTGCAGTTGCTGGCAAGGAGTGCCGAAGGCGCTCCTTGTGCTGGTGGAGACGAGCGCCATAGGCGCTCATCCCTACGACCCCCTACGACTTACCGACCGCAAATGCGGACCTTCGCGAAGCGAGGGCCCGCATTTGCGGAGGTGGAGGCTCCCACATCAGCTGCAAGGAGCCGCAGGCTCATTGCAGGCCGCAAATGCGGACCTTCACGAATCGAGGGGCCGCATTTGCGGAGGTGGAGGCTCTACTGCACCTCACAATCGGTTAAAAACAACCACACAATCGGGACTTTGAAAAAAAAACATAAACACGCAATGACTAACTATGGACTTACACAAAAAAAATACAAAAAGCAGAGCGGCAACTATTAAATAACACAAACACACAAAAATAAAATAAAAACGTTACCCACACCAAGGGGTTTTAGAAGGAATTGAGGATCTGGATTTTTTTGCCATTCTTCATGAATTTCCATGCAGCCAAAATGTATTTAACATATTTGGGTTATGAAATGGCACTTTTCCCATAGGAAACTTTGCTGACTTGTAGAGAAAGCTAATTTGAACGGATTTGATTGACATTTTTGCAGTTTAAGTATGATTAGACATCGAATGATGGGTGGGGTTTGCTTCAGGGGGGCAGATCCGGAAATGAATCATCCACCAGAGTGAGCTGGTGTTAGGAAGGTTGGGAGGTCATGGAGGATGGCGACTCCTGAGTCGAGTTGGTGATCTTATCCCACCTTATGCCCATGCTAAACCTACTCCCTTTTTACATCCCACATATCTCTAACTGTACTTGACCCCATTAGGGATGCTTGGGCCCAGTGTTCTGTGAGCAGAGCGTCGAACATCTGGGTGAGCAGACGGAGAAGCAGCGGCTGCAGAGTCAGTGTGGGAGCGCCAAGTGTGTGCTCTTGGGCTGGAGCGTTTGCCCCGTGAGAGGAGTCGGCCGACTGGAGTTGGCGCGAACCTGAAGACGCCACGCCGGATGGAGCTTTGTGCAGTGAGTGGAACTTCCCTTTGAGCTGAAGGCACAAATCTGCGGGATGCTGTGCCTGATAGAAGTCGGGAGCAGAGAGTGGGATCTCCCACTGCGCTGGAGTCAATCCAGAGAGACAGAGGTTTGGAGGTTGTGGGGCGCCAGTTAGTCGTTATCAACACGTCATAAAGATAAGTCCCTTCATACCCAGTGTACATGAATCTATATGAATAACATGCTATTGTAGCTACCTTTAAACTGGCTATAAAACAAGCTGAAAAGTATAGAAAAATATAAAGGGATTGGTGACAAGGAGGAGAGTGGGTTATTGGGCGATGTTAAAAAGCTTACTGTTAAAAAAACAAAACAAAATAAAAACATTATAAAGTGTTTACTAGAGCAGCGTGGGATACTGGAAAATTTTGAACAGTGACTTGCAAATACAAACCTTGACTTGTGAATAAGGATACCAGAGGAGTCTGTCCAGTCTAAAAAGATAGTACTTATTTTTGTATACCTTTAAGTGATGTCTAATAAAAACTCAACATGAAAGACAAGAGAAATGGGGCTTTTAAATAATCTGCTTTTTTCCCCAAAAAAAGAAAGCTGACATACTTGAAGTATCCCAGGGAGAATCATTAATTTCAGACCAAATCTCTAATCGATCTTTGGGAAAGATATCTCAGTCTTCCTGAGAGGGATTTAAACATAAAAGTGGACGAACAGTTAATATGATAAAAGATGAAAGATCTCTTACATGATTTTCAACTGAATATTACTTCAGAATTAACAATTAACTTCAGAATTAACAATACAAAATCAATTAATGAAGTCAATATAAGAATATAAGCCGTGGAGGCTAAATTTGATAAATTAATCATTGACAATAATTCCCTTCGAAAATAGGTTACATCTTTAGAATACAAAATTAGTTAAATAACAAAATAAGCAACTTAGAAGATTGTCCAAGAAAGTATAACCTCCGAATTAGAGGGATACCTGAAAACATAGCTGACAGAGACCTGCGTAAATTTGCCAGAGACATGTTCCATAAACTAGTTCCTGACTTACCCACAGAGGACAGCAAAAAAGATGCCATACACAGGATTTCACTTCCAAAAGGTCTTGATAAATACCCAGGGATGTTATTGTGAGATTTCCCCTTCTACCTCCTGGCTATTGTCACTGTCAGCTATATTAAGTAAATATTGGATACTTGATACGAGAAAATCTTTATCGATTTGTCTTCATATACTCTGGCTAAGAGAAAATAATTTGTTTCTCTAACACAAATTCTGAGGAAAGAAGAAATTAAATATAAATGGAGATCTCCAAAAGCCTCTTAATATTGAAAGACTCAACTTGGCATAAAGTTAACTCCATTCATGATGGACTGTCCTTGTTGCTGAGTTGGAATTTGAATATTGGGAAAATTGTTGTTAGTGACAGAAAACCAAAACTTGTACTTAAAACACCAGAATGGGAAATTGTAAAATTGATATATAAGTGAGAAAGTTTAGCTTTAATAAGCAGAGCCTTAGAGAGATACAGATTTAGACGCAGCACTTGGGATTTGTTGGTCTAATATAGACTTTTTTATGACTGTTTAAATTAGATTGTTACTGTTACTGTTATTAGAAATTACTGTTTTTGTAGAATTGTTAATTTAAGTTTAACACTATACCACAAAGAGTTATTAAAATACATAGAGTTGCTAGCTAAGCAAGATAATATTCACATGTAAAATCATCTGCCTAGTGGATTAGTACTTAAAACTGGTTGTACTTTGAAGAGATAAATTAGTAAGTGGCCACATGATAAATTAAAATGGTATATAGAATTAAGATTATTTCACTTAATTTAAGTATAATGTATAGATATCTGAATCAGATAGATTTAAAGAATGTGTTATTAAGAGGAAAAAAGAAATGTAAAATATTGAAAGTCATAAGATAATTGTAAGTTTAATGTTTACTTTAGGATCACATTAGAATTTCTTTAGGTCACTGCTTGTTTAAAGGTTCATACTTATACACAATAGACCTCCCAACTAAGATTGTGATACAATCACCTTATATTTCCTTAGATCGGCATAATAGCCATGTATGATTGTGTGTTTGGTTGATGAGAGAATGGTGGAGATTTCTGAAAAAAATATCTTTAAAAGTAGGGAAAGAGAAGCTGAAGAATTTGTTTAGCTTTAATTGTTATGGGCCTTGCGGAAAAAATAAATAAGGATTGAGGATACAATCTGTTGGAAATATATAAAGGTATTAGTTATTTGCCATTAATAATTTACCATGGTAATTCAAATAATATCTCATAATGTTAACAGTTTAAATTCCCCAACCAAAAGAAAGATAGCTCATATAAATTATAATAAATGTAAAGCAGATATCCTCTGCCTGCAAGAGACACACTTGAGGAGAGATGCTCTTCCTTATATGAATAATAAGAACTTTAACATAAGGGTAGACTCAACATTTAATAATAAATCAAGGGGAGTGTCTATTTTTTTAAATAAAAGATTAAAGAGGAATACAGTAATATAGACCCTCAGGGAAGATACAGTATTTGGTTAAGTTCTATTAACTGCAGGAGCAAAACTTTGGTTAATCTATATCTTCCTAATAAAAAACAAATTCGATTCCTTAAGAGATTATTGAAATAAATAATAAACAAAAAAAAAAGGGTCTCCTGTTCATTTGTGGTGATTTCAATATGGTCATAGACCCGCTGATAGACAAAGCAGATAGTTTAAAAACTAAATCAGAATCCCAGTTAGAAAAAACATCTAATAAGTTCGAAAAAAATAAATAATTAGTTTGCATCTACCAGATTTATGGAGACTTCTAAATCTGTATAATAAAGACTTCACATTTTATTAAAATCGTTTTAGGATCCTATTCAAGACTGGATTATGTTTTTGCGGATCTACAAACTTTGAGAATAGTTGAAGAAACAGGAATATATTTAACTACATAGTCAGAGCATTCTATGGTTAGTATTATAATAGATGATTTAATTGAAGAATATAACAAACAAAAAAAAAAAAAGAATAGATCCAATTCTACTTAAAAATCTGGATTCAGCTAATTTTTTGAGAAAATAAATAAAACAATTCTTCAGTGTAAATAAAGATTCAGTTGAGGTGGGACTGGAAAGTAGTGTCTCCATTTTTGCTGATGACACAAAGTTGTGCTTTCCTCTGGATTAATTAACTAATAATTTAAAAAATAAAAATAAATAGTAATTAAATCAGATAATGATGTGCTTTCCCTCCAAAGGGATTTACATATAATTGAGGTATGGGCATCTAAATGGCAGATGAGATTTAATACATGTAAAGTTATGCATCTGGGAAGGAAAAATAGCCATGCAATTTATAATCTTAATGGAGCAAATATAGGGGTATCAGATATTGAAAGGGATTTGGGAGTGCTTGTGGACAAGGTAACAGTGCTCAAAGCCAATCAGCAGCTGCACAGACAAATACAATATTAGCATGTATTAAGAAGGGTATAGAAGCAAGGGAAGCAGATACAATTCTGCCACTATACAAATCTCTAGTACGTCCTCATTTGGAATATGGAGTACAATTTTGGGCACCACTTCATAAAAAGGACATTTTAGAGCTGGAAAATGTACAGAGGAGGGCAACAAAACTAATAAGTGGAATGGAGGGGCTAAGAAAGAC
This sequence comes from Discoglossus pictus, assembly GCA_027410445.1. NCBI lineage: Eukaryota > Metazoa > Chordata > Amphibia > Anura > Alytidae > Discoglossus > Discoglossus pictus. Next base: position 61,819,168 of record CM050175.1, on the reverse strand, counting down.
AAACCAAATTAAGCTTATTTTTTTCTAGAAAAAAGGCATCTAAGAGGAGATATGATTACCTTATATAAATACATCCATGGTCAGTATAAAGATTTGTCAAGGGAGCTTTTTGTGCCAAGAGGTTTTCAACTGACAAGAGGAGATCCCTTGAAGTTACATAGTTACATAGTTACATAGTAATTAAGGTTGAAAAAAGACTTTCAGTCCATCAAGTTCAACCTGTTAAGATCTCCTCTGATCTGCAATATGCGGATTAGTTATTAATTAAATTATTGATTAAATAATTATTAATAGTATAGTATTGGAGGATGAATAAAGAGTTAGTTTATCAAGTTCAACCTTTTTAGATCTCTATTAAGTTAGAAGTAAAAAGATTCCACCTTAAAGAAAGAAAAGGGTTCTTCACAGTATGGGTGGTTAATCTGTGGAATTCTCTACCAGAGGAGGTGGTGACAGCGGATTCGATAGATAACTTTAAAAGGGGACTGGATTTATTTATAATTAAAAAGGGAATTCAGGTTTATCCTGGATAATTAGAGAGAGTATTGATCCAGGAAGGAATCCGATCGAAAGTATCTAGAGTCAGGAAGGAATTCATTTTTTTCCCTTTGAGATGATTGGCTATGTTTCACTTGGGTTTTTTCTGTTTGCTTTCCTCTAGATTAATTAACTAATAATTAAAAAAATAAAAATAAATAGTTGATTAATAATTAATTAACAATTAATTAACAACTAATTAATTAATAACTAATCCAGATATTGCAGATCAGAAAAAATCTTAAAAGGTTGAACTTGATGGACTGAAAGCGTTTTTTCAACCTTAATTACTATGGCCCTCATTCAATTGCGATTTGGTCAATTGAATAGGACCCTAAATAAGCACATAGCATATTTTTTTTAAAGAAGTTTTTAGTTAGTGAAAACATTGCTTTTGGATAGATGCTTACTAACTAAAAACTTATTTAAAAAATATATGTTATGTGCGATATTAGGGCCCTATTCAATTGGCCAAATTGCAATTGAATGAGGGCCTATGTAATTATGTATCTATGTAAGTGTGTTTGGCTTTGCTGGATTTTTTTTTTTGTTCAGCCGTTTTCAAATTATTATAGTTTTCAAATGTAATGCTCAGTAGAGACTTTGTCTTGCGACCAATTAACTAATTTAAGCCGTTTTGAACATTTGCAGAGAACGGCAGGCATATCTTAACTTATGCAGCATTGTTTTGACATTTGCTTGATTGGCAGGAAAATATTTTAACTGTATTCACTGGATGCTGCCATCCCAAATATCAGACCTAATATAATTTAATTTAATTTTACATTAGCCAGTTATAGTAAAGCAACTTCAATCATTTATTTTTCTTTTTCATTATATACTGTCACTGTCACCGAAAAATGCCTATGGACGTGAACGTGGAACTTCGCAGCCCACAAATCGTTTGATCTGTCCAGCCCGTAACCGCTACAATTCCAATCATGCTATTAAATTGCAATGAAGTCACTTGCGAGCAAGCCTGTACCACGCAAATGTAGCCCAAAGCCCAACGTTTGCTGGAGGGGACTCGCAAGGGGGGTAAAGTAAAGTGATTTTGTGCAATATCCGATCCCGGCAATCAATGTGTTAATACATATACTGTAACTTGCATGTAATAGAATATCATATTCACAGCTTTATCAATATTGAATCATGTCTGGAATGTGGGTCCGTTTGTACCTCGTAATTGAAACCCGCAAGACCTAGAAAACAAACGCCCCTTTTTCAGTGACGTAATGATGATGATCTCTTTTACCATTGGTGCCATCTAAACCCGTAACTATGGGTTTGACCAATTGATCCTGCACAGGGCCGCACATCCAACGTTCTACGAACAAGTTACGGGTTTGCGTCTCAAGCTTATAACTCGCAGCCCCTCTAATTTAATAGCACAGTAACTCAGCTAGATTTCAAGCCTGCAGCAGTTGCGGGTCTTACGTTGCGGATACGGGGCTCAAATTTAATATGGCTGGTGGACAAATAAATGTTAACCTAGGGTCCTTCGTGCAAAAGAATGCAAATGGTCTGCCAGTATTTTCTGATAACATGCTCCTTTTATCTTTCCTATCTATCTATTCCTTGTGCTTTTAGAGCCAGCACCCACCAAAACATCAGTGTGCCACCACCATGCTTCACTATAGTTCTTGTTAACCCATCTCCAAACATAGCGCTTATGGTTGTGACCATAAAGCTCTTTTTTGGTCTCGTCAATCCAAATTTACAGTGTTCAGAAGCTGTGAGGCGTGTCAAGGTGTTGTCGGGAATATTGTAACCAGGCTTTTTTGTGGCATTGGTGCAGTAAAGGCTTCTTTCTGGCAACTGGACCATGCAACTCATTTTTGTTCAAGTATCGTTGTATTGTGCTCCTTGAAACAACCACACAGTCTTTTTCCAGAGCACCCTGTATTTCGCCTGAGGTTACCTGTTGCTTTTTCTTTGTATTCCGAACAATTCTTCTGGCAGTTGTTGTTGAAACCGTTCTTGGTCTACCTGACCTTGGCTTGGTATCAAGAGATCCCCGTATTTTCCACTTTTTAATAAGTGATTGAACAGTACTGATTGGCATTTTCAAGACTTTGCATTTATTTTTATATCCTTTTCCATCTTTATGAAGTTTCATTACCTTGTTACCCAGATCTTTTGACAGTGCTTTTCTGCTCCCTATGGCTCAGTATCTAGCCTGCGCAGTGCATCCACATGAGAGCTAACAAACTTATTGACTATTTATACACATGCATTAATTGCAATTTAAAAAGCCACAGGTGTGGTAAATTAACCTTCAATTGCTATTTTAACCTGTGTTTGTCACCTTGTGTGTCTGTAACAAGGCCAAACCTTCAAGGGTATGTAAACTTTTGATCAGGGCCATTTGGGTGATTTCTGTTATCGTTACGATTTAAAAAGGAGCCAAACAACTATGTGATAATAAATGGCTTCATATTATCACAAATACATTTTTCTGCATGATCAGTCATATTTCCATAATAAATGCAAAGATTTTTCAATTTCTGCCAGGGTATGCAAACTTTTGAGCACAATTGTATAAGTAGATGGTTAAAAATAACGTCTAGGTGATTTTCGGTCATTGCTGTGTTTGCCCTAACGTGAACATTTATAACACTGTTACATTTGTATTTGTCCTGCACATTCTATGTATACCACTTTGAAGGATTGGGTGTATCTGACTAAGTGGAAGAAGAATGGGAGAGAGAAAGGGTGGAAAATAGGAGGAGTAACAGAGGGGAAGAGTAAAAGGAGAATTGGCTGGCAAAGCACCGAGAAAATGTAGAATATTGGAGAGGAAGGAGTTGAAGGGGAAGAGAATGGTGTGGAATAGGCTTGAGATTAGGGGGGAACAGGAGGTGAGGTAAGAAACGGAGAGCAGGAGGAGATCAGGAGAAAAAAATAAATCCAGCAAATCTAAATTGTTATTACGTGAGGGAAAATTGCCACTCCCAAAACCATAAACCTGCCTGTGTCCAATTACATAACAAATGTTTTTTTTTTCTTTCCCACCTCTCCATCCACTCATAGCCAAAACACACATCCTATTGATCCAGCTCTAAGAAGATGAAATATCATCCTTTAGATCATAAAAATGCTAACCATTGAGGAAGAAAACACAATATAATCTCAGTAACAAAACACACCCCTGCATTTTTGGAGGGGTTATATTCACCTTTATAGCTCTGTCCTGTCATGTTATGAAAAAAATATGCTTTGGCACCTCACTAATTACAAGCCACACTCACGCCCCTATTCAATTGCAACAGGTACAGAGTGATTCAATTCAGCAAGGGCGCAAATACAGGGCGGAGCCTCAAGCCTGCAAACCCTTCCCGCAAGCTGTTAGTGGGCTGTAATAGAAGTGTGACACAAGCCTCAGAGCCAATAGAAAGTGGGCGTAAATGATTGACAGAGAGAGATTATAAAGTTGCGTTACACACACCCATGCATTGACTGTGTTGTAGATTCTGATGAAGTAGCATGCAGGTCCCAGATTTGGTGGTTGGTTATTGAGAGAGAGAGAGCGCAGGCAAATTATCAAAGCAGGAAGTTACAGTTGCATTAATTCATAATAAACTTTGATTCAGCAGATTCCAGCCTCCATGTCAGGTGAATATCACATACACCAACATGCCAACACATATACATTATACACACTACACATGTACATAATAACCAACAAAGACACTGACATGTCAGCTCTATGAAATTAACAAGGGATAGATTGGTCAGTCATGCGTCATTACAACAACAGTAACCCACCAATAGAGAGTCCATGTATGGATGTGCCCACTGCAGCGAATGCAGTTACAGACTGCAGCCAGAATCAAGAAAGCGATAGGAGCCAAGAACAATCAAGATCAAGAACCAATGAATAGATCACATCTAGCAAATGATAGAATCATCCAGGTTCAAGGCTAAATGTCAGATAGTTAGGAATGAATACAAACCAATGTATTACTCATCATACATAACACATATACCTTCTTTTCTCTTTTCAAGCTTCCAGGATGTCTGGGTCCAGTGGTGAGCCAGAGGTGGGGGCGTGTGCTCCATCGGAGCAGGACCTAGGGGACAAAGCACCCGTCCAGCAGGAACCAATGCAGGAATCGAGAGGAGCCGAGGACCCTGGTTTTGAGGAGGAGGACATCATCTGGGCAGTGGGGTCACCTGCAGGACCCTCAGCCACACCGGTGGCATTTGACCCCACTGTCCCCCTCCTCCAAAGGCTGAGTCTGTCACCAAGGCCCTCATACTGGAGGGACGACTGGGGCTTGCCACCTCCTTCTTAGCAGTGCATCGGTCTGACTCCCACCACCACCATCAGGCCCACCACCACAACTACCCCTTTGGAGCCAGGCTCTAGCCGGGCCACAGGCCCTCCTTACTGGGCCACCACCGCCACCTCCTCACCCAGCAATGCCCCCCCCCCAACATGGACCTTTATCCCAGCCACCAACAAGCCAGGGCTGCTCAGGTGGAGATGCTGGCCATCCGGCACCAGCAACTGGAGTGTCTTCAAGGGATCCATGCCAGCATTTCTGCCGCATTACGAGGTCATGAACAGCCTGGCCAGGTGAAATATTGAGGAAAGAAGGCACCACCTAATGACTGAATCATACCTTGATGGCTGCTAAGGATGGGGGCGGGCCAGAGTGCAATCCAGCAAGTGACTACAGATGCCATGCACCCCGCTCTGGTACCCAGCCCCGTCTCCTCTACCCCGGAGTTATCCCCTGTGCAACTGCAACCCAGCCCCTCCTCTCTTCTCCCCATGCCTCCACCACCAGCACCACTGCATATGCCGCTGCTTCATGAGGGATGCCTCCCCCTGCCCCCCTACCCCCCTCCCACCACCACCAGACAGACAGCGGCCAGCCACAGAGTAATTGGGTCCTCATGTAAGGTGGAGGAGGATGTAGGGGCTGCACACATTTTTTTGCCTTCCCAATAACATTCCTCAGTGACAATCTATTGGTCCAAATATTAACATCATCTAGCGGTGGTGGTGGTGGGAGTATAGGATCATGGCCTTATGTGATGGTGATATTTTCAACGCAGATGGCTACATCCCATCCCATGGTCCATGATCCTCTTCTCTGTGGACATGTATGGTTCTGTACAACATTTCACTAATTGATGATCTGGCTGTGTCCTCTCTGTATTAATGGCTATGTGTCCCGTATTGCTGATATGAGTATCTTTTAACACGTGCTAACACCTGTATAGCTGATATGATATCAATGTTGTTAACGATATCATATGGAGAAGGTGATAGCACACCTTGACCACTGACGCTGGTCACAGCTAAGCATTTATTGTGAGATGACACATCATTATTAATGTTCATGGCCAGTGAGATATCCCAAGAACTAGCTAATGGTTAGTAATGCTTGCAGATGGAAATCAGGTGAGTTTATATATTGTTACAGTTACAGTATTTAGCACTGTACTAAACATGCATCTTTTTTTTTGTGTTATGTTTTATCCTCCTCCGCTATTTTCCTGTACATGTGAAACTGGTTTGGATGAGATAGTCCAGATGTCTATGCATCTGTTTAAATTGAGCAGATGATAACCAAAAGTAAGTGATATGCACATTACTGGTTACTTCAATTAAATGGAGCAATTTCTGATGATCCATTTTTTCATCAGATTCCGGTTGCAGTGGTGTAGTTACCACATGTGACCCTAGTAGGTGCAGTAACGGATCTACTGGCACCCCGACCGGGTACCTCCATTGATGGATGCGTCCTAGTTTGCGTTGAGGCCTACAAGCACCGCACCGGACACCAAAACCACCACAGACTCCAAGGATAGTACATCAGGAACAAGGGTTCAGTTGGTACAGCTCAAGGGAGTATGCAAAAGCATAGCAATCCCCAGTATGATATAGAGATCCCCTCCAATAACGAGACGAGGCTACATTTTGAAGGGTCAAGAAGAACTATTCTTTAATGACAGGGAATCTCCTTTTATGCAATGGTGCCCTCTGAAGGGCTACACCCACATAATTATCACAGCCAATTAGATACATGGTTCAACCCCCACGTCTCCTCCCCTCAGATAACGGGTAACACAATTAAAACAGACACAATTTTAACCACATTCTGGATGTACCCGAAAAACAGGGGGTACACCTTTAAGTCCAGCAACGTTCAATAGCTCTCACCCAGGGGAACAACATATTAAAAAATGGCATGAATCAGACCAGGGGTTCAAAAGTTAGTAAAAGTATCTTTTTCACATAACACACAGACATTTCACATATTTTCCATAGTTGGCCACACAATACACATTTAGGGACAATAGGTGAGTCACACCTCCCTGAGGCAACTTGATATAATCAGACAATGATTAAATCAGCCTTCTTTGTTCTTATGTTTGAGAATGAAAAGACCTCCTTATCTGTAACAGGATTATCTCTCCTGCCAAAGTCTGCCCTAGTCTGGGTCAATATTCTGCAGAGCATAAACCACCATACATACAGTATATTACTAGGATCATATTTTAACCATAATAATCATAAACAGGGTAAAACAGTGATGGGTTCCGTTACACACCTCCCCCGTGACCATAAGCCGGCATACAAGGTCTGATCCCAACGGATCGGCCTGAAGATGTCCGGACAAAAGTATTTGTTGGTCAATTCTCTAGTTTGACAACCCATCAGCATTACTGCAATTCACATTTACTCACATTTCACATATCCCCAGATAGCTGCGATCTGAGCGCACAAAACTACCGAATAGCGCTCAGATCCTCTTCACACAGTTCAATTGCCAGGTAGCTAAAGTCTTTCCCATAGTCTTTCATTATATGAATGGGCTCCATGGCATAGTTATCTGGGGTATCACCGCTCCCACAGGGCAAGTACCGAATGACCCCCCTGTATGTAAAGGGCCAGAATGAGTGACATACACTCTGGTATGGCCGAATACTGTGTTTAAAGGGCAATATGTCCCAGGGCCATAGTCGCAGGGCAGGAGGCTGGCAAACAGTCCTCTCCAAGCCAAAGTGGCGAAGGGCACTTCGTCACAGGTGCCATGCATCATGATTATTCTAGACTATGACATAACCCCCTTTTCCCAAAAAGCACTTGCCGTTCCGGGGTCCAGCCACACCACACCCATGATATTAACGAACATGAGTGTGCTCTGTGTATGAAATAAAGCTTTGTGTCAGTGTTTTTTCAATGGTTGGGGTTTTGGGACATCCACCACATTTGTGTGACATTCCTATTTCTGTAAACTAATGAGCCCTAGTTACAGTGCAATAGAAATAATACATATAATTATTAGCAGTAAATGAGAAATGGGATTTAATAGGCATTACTGAAACATGGTGGGATGAATCTCATGACTGCACTGTTAATCTGGATGGTTATAACCTATTTAGGAAAGATAGGGGCAATGGTAAAAGGGGAGGAGGGATTTGTCTTGATGTTAAGCCTACATTTAAGCCTAAAGTCAGAGAAGGTATTTATGCTGGAACTAGTGATAATATTGAATGTTTATGGGTAGAGTTAAATAGCGGAGCAGCAAATTCCAAAATAATATTGGTAGGATTATGCTATAAACCTCCAAATATAATTAAAAGTGAGGAATTGCAATTATCATTACAGATTGGAAATGGAGCTAAGCATGGGCAAGTTCTAATAATGGGAGACTTTAATTACCCTGAAATAAACTAGATAAATGAGACCAACAGTTCAGCTAAGGGAAGCAGGTTATTGAGTACACTCAGGCTCATCTGACCCAGGTTATACAAGAGCCTACTAGAAAATGAAGCTATCTTAGATTTAGTAATCACAAATAATATTGATATGGTATCAAATGTTGAAATAGGGCAACCTTTGGGAAACAGTCATCACAACACAGTTTCATTTGAGATTGAATTAAAAAAAAAAAACTATAAGGGGCCAACAAAAACTCTAGATTTTAAAAGGGCAGATTTTAATGGTCTAAGAGCAGCAATACAAAGTATAGACTGGGACAAAGCACTGAACATAAATGGACAACATTCAAATCCATAGTAAATATACATACACATCGGCATATACCATGTGGGAATAAAAGTAAAAGGAGTAAATTACATCCAACATGGCTTAACAATGATTTAAAGATCAAGATACAGAGTAAAAAACAGGCATTTAAATTATACAAACAAGAGGGGACAGAGACTGCTTTACGTGAGTACAAGGAAATTACCAAGGCTTGCAAATGGACAACATATAAATCCTTACTAAATATACATACACATCGGCATATACTGTGTGGGAATAAAAGTAAAAGGAGTAAATCACAACCCATGTGGCTTAACAATGATTTAAAGATCAAGATACGGAGTAAAAAACAGGCATTTAAATTATGCAAACAAGAGGGGAGCGAGACTGCTATACGGGAATACAAGGAAATCAACAAGGCTTGCAAAAGCGCTATTAGGCTGGCTAAAATAGAAAATAAAAAAATTAGTTGCAAAGGAAAGTAAGTCTAACCCTAAAATATATTTTAAGTATATAAACGGGAAGAAGGCGGGGAAGGAAGCTATAGGAACATTACAATGTGAAATGGGCCACCTGACAATTTGTGACCAGGAAAAGGCAGATGAGGTAAATAGGATATTTTCTTCGGTATATACAAGGGAGGTATCAGTGCAACATAATGGGGCTACACTACCATCAGTAAATAATTTGTTAGCGCAGGAAGAAATCCATAAGAGGTTAGAAAAAAATAATGTTAATAAAGCTCCAGGTTCTGATGGAATACATCCACGGGTACTGAGGGAACTGGGTTCTGTAATAGCCAAACCATTATATCTAATTTTTCAAGATTCACTCAACACAGGGTCTCTACCAGATGACTGGAGAAAAGCAGAGGTGATACCTATATTTAAGAAAGAAGCAATAGCAAACCCAGAAAATTATAGACCTGTAAGCCCCACTTCTGTAGTGAGAAAGCTTTTAGAAGGGTTAATAAGGGATAATATACAATAATATGTCTATTCAAACAGGATTATAAGTAGGAGCCAACATGGATTTATGAGGGATAGGTCATGTTAAACAAATCTAATTAGTTTCTATGAGGAGGTTAGTAGAAACCTGGATCAAGGCAACTCAGTGGATGTTGTCTTTTTAGATTTTGCAAAGGCTTTTGATACAGTGCAACATGGGAGACTATGGTGCAAACTAAGGGATACAGGGATTGCAGTAAATATATGCACATGAATTGAGAGCTGGCTAAAAGACAGGAAGCAAAGGGTTGTTGTAAATGGAACATAATCAGATTGCACTAATGTGGTAAGTGGGGTTCCTCAAGGCTCAGTATTAGGTCCTCTCCTTTTTAACATATTTATTAACAGCTTAGATGTAGGACTGGAAAGTATTGTCTCCATTTTTGCTGATGACAGAAAGTTGTGCAAGGTAATTAAATCAGAAAATGATGTACTTTCCATCCAAAGGGATTTGCATACATTAGAGAAATGGGCAATTAAATGTCAGATGAGATTTATTACAAATAAATGTAAGGTAATGCATCTGGGAAGGAAAAATAACCATGCAATTTAAAAACTTAATGAAACAAATCTAGGGTTATCAGATATTGAAAGGGATTCGGGAGTGCTTGCGGACAACCACCTACATAACAGTTCTCAATGACAAGCAGCAGCTGCAAAAGGAAATAAAATATTAGCATGTATTAAGAAGGGACGCAAGGGAAGCAAATATAATTCTTCCACTATACAAATCCCTAGTACGCCCTCATTTGGAATATGGAGTACAGTTTTGGGAACCACTTCATAAAAAGGACATTTTAGAACTGGAAAAAGGGCAACAAAACTAATGGGAATGGAGGGGCTAAGTTATGAAGAAAGACTAATCAAACTAAACTTATTTTCTCTAGAGAAAAGGTGTCTAAGAGGGGATATGATTACCCTATATAAATACATCCAGGGTCAGTATAAAGATTTGTCAAGGGAGCGTTTTGTGCCAAGAGGTTTTCAATTGACATCCGTTGAGGTTGGAAATAAAAAGATTCCACCTTAAAGAAAGAAAAGTGTTTTTCACGGTAAGGGTATTCTGTGGAATTCTCTACCAAGGGAGGTGGTGACAGCGGTTTCAATAGATAACTTTAAAAAGGGATTGGATATATTGATTGAGTATTGAGTATTGATTCAGGCAAATATCCGAACGCCTGAATCTGGGGTCAGGAAGGAACTTTTTTTTCCCCCTTTTGAGACAATTGTCAAAGTTTTACTTGGGGTTTTTTATGTTTGTTTTCCTCTGTATCAATTAACAACTAATCCGCATATTGAGGATCAGATGAGCTCTTAAACGGTTGAACTTGATGGGCTAAAAGTCTTTTTGTAACCTCAATTACTATGTAACTATGTAACTTTTCATTTTGGCATATGCATGGCCATTCTAACATATGAGAATACAAAATATTTTTTAAGCCCTATTTGTTCCTTGGGAATTGTTGTGCAATGAATTATAATGCCTTCTATTGCTTTCCCTATATTTTAAAGGCCATTGGTGTGTTTTAATTATCTTTTGCATTGTTACAAACTAGTCTGTAAACCATTTTTGAGTCCTATTTGGAACTCGTAAAATGTTTGGCTACATTTGATGTTTGCAGGTTTAAAGGCAATTGCGCCCTTGGGGAATTGTAGCAATTGAATAACGATTTGCGATTTTAGCATTTGTAACATTTGCATGCTTGAAAGATCAAAGGCTTAAATGAGGCGGAGATACGATTTTAACAACCGCACACTTTTTAAGGCTGTAAGCCACAAATTGTTTGCGGCTAGCTAAGAGACGCCAATTGAATAGCAAATTAGTTTGCAGGCTACATTACAGGCTCCAGTAACCAACAATTGCTCAGTTGAATAGGGGCTATAGTGTATTTCAAAAGGAAAGAGAGGTAGAGGAGAGATTAAGGCAATGGTGAGCAACTCTGTCCTATGAGCACCGCCAACCATCCATGATTTCTGCATCTCTCTAATTGTGTATTCATGTCTCTGCATCAATCAGTTTCATTTGTATTGATTCAACTGTGATCAAGTAGAGAAATATTGAAATCCTGGACTGTTGGTGGCATTTGAGTTACCCATCACTGGATTAAGAGAAAGATCTAAACAGAGCAGATTGAGTGCAGGGAGACCAGAGCTACTCAGAGAGAGAACATGGTCAGTGGTATTCTTGTCATTAACTCACTAAAAAAAATAAAAAAGGGAATGGTGCAGAGGCGTGCTTCTACAGGTTGTGATCAAAATTATTCAGCTGAAAAGGATAAATTAGCCACAGTTGTTCCACAAAGCAATTTAGACCCATGTATTCTGAGCCATGTCCATAACCCCTTGCCGACCACTCTAATTTCTTTATTATCATTCCATTTTAGCAAGATTATAGATTTTTCTATGCTAAACAAATTACAATGACAATTTCAGTCATCTTTGTTTCTATTTGCTTCCTTTTTTCAAACTGTAGTTTTTGATTTCATTCAGTTTCAGATAAAAGTTTTATAATTCAATTATTTTAGTATACATTTAATGTGCATATCAAATATATTTACTTCATATTAATACTCACATTTATAATCAACTATTATGCACAACCAATAATGATTATTCATTAAGTGTTTCAGTTTCATTATGGAACATTCTTTTAGTTTAATTCAAGTTAAAGTTTAATATTTCCTACCCCATTTTTTTGGAATACAGCAGAAAATGCCAATTCCACAAACTTAGCTTAATTTCGTAATCAGTTCATATGTCAATAATGTTATATTTTCTACCATACAAAGAGTAAAAAGAAACAAATTAGCAACTCAATTTATATTTAAGCTATTTGGAATTATCTTGGAGCAACAGAAAAAATAGTACCATCTTAAATTATTGCCTTTTAAAATTTGCATTTATTGCTTTTAAAACTCACACATATTCTACCTACCCCCAATCCTATTGTTGCAGAATCAGAGCACTCAATCCGCCAAAGTCTCCAAAGCTAACTCCATAAAAATTATGAAGTTATTCCTCACTCCACATTCCACACCACAACTCAAACTGCTACAAAACAAGGGTATCCCACAGCCAGTCAAAAGCAGAATGGCTGAGCCATATTGTTTATTTCCCTTCTATGAGGAAAGTTCTATAGACAGTTTTATAATGTACTGGCTACCATGGAAGTACGATTGAACAGACTGTAAAACGCACTAATTCCATGTTTAATGAGCCCTATACCACCAAATCTACCAACCTATCATTGATCACTACACATGCCCATACGTTATGTTTCCTACCAACTCAAAAAGGACATCATACAGGGGAAATATGTCACCTTCATTTTATTATGAATATTAACATTTAACTATGATACCCTGAAAGCTAATGACCATCATCTCTCAAATAAATTAACTGTTTGTGATTTTTGAGAGCATTTAGCTGATTCACAGAAATCCTATATTACATTACAGCATCCCAGTTTATTAAGGAGAAAGCTCAGGCCTGACAAAGGGAAACTTGTACTCCTCAATTTTACCCATGAGACTGGGACTGAGTTTACAAGTGGATTTACCTTACAAGTAAAGGCTGATAAACTGCAGAGTGCACTAATTGTGCCCAGGTGAGAGGGGTGTGGCTTGACTGTTTAACTTGTATGAAAGGTTTGTGAGCTGGTTTGGGGCCTGTTTACAAGTGGATTTACCTTACAAGTAAAGGCTGATAAACTGCAGAGTGTACTAATTGTGCCCAGGTGAGAGGGGTGTGGTTTGACTGTTAAACTTGTATAAAAGGTTTGTTAGCTGGTTTGGGGCCTGTCTACAAGTGAATTTACCTTACAAGTAAAGGCTGATAAACTGCAGAGTACACTAAGTGTGCCCAGGTGAGAGGGGTGTGGCTTGACTGTTAAACTAGGGAAAAGGGTTTGTGAGCTGGTTTGGGGCCTGTTTACAAGTGGATTTACCTTACAAGTAAAGGCTGATAAACTGCAGAGTGCACTAATTGTGCCCAGGTGAGAGGGGTGTGGCTTGAAGGTTTAACTTGTATGAAAGGTTTGTGAGCTGGTTTCGGGCCTGTTTACAAGTGGATTTACCCTACAAGTAAAGTCTGATAAACTGCAGAGTGTACTAATTGTGCCCAGGTGAGAGGGGTGTGGTTTGACTGTTAAACTTGTATAAAAGGTTTGTTAGCTGGTTTGGGGCCTGTTTACAAGTGAATTTACCTTACAAGTAAAGGCTGATAAACTGCAGAGTGCACTAATTGTGCCCAGGTGAGAGGGGTGTGGCTTGACTGTTAAACTAGGGAAAAAGGTTTGTGAGCTAGTTTGGGGCCTGTTTACAAGTGGATTTACCTTACAAGTAAAGGCTGATAAATTGCAGAGTGCACTAATTCTGCCCAGGTGAGAAGGCCGAAGTTAATATAAACAGGAGAAGGGGAACTTGTGAGCTTGCGAACATTTTCAGTATCAAGTGCAATTCTAGTAAAAGCCTAGGAGTTAAATAAAAGGAGGGACTTCAAAGAAAAGGGAGGGCAGATTTATAGTGCAAAGGAGGAAAACTTTAAATAAATATATTATTTTATATTCTTTATTTTTCCCACTGAAATTTTGTAGACAATAATAATAATTATGAGTCGGTCCAGTGGCAACCTTATTCAGTGTACATCCTGTCATATGTATGCAATACTGGAACAGATGATCCAGGGTCCATACATCTGTGAGAGGTGTGAGCATGTTGCCTCTCTGGAAGCTCAAATTGGAGATCTGGAGAGGAGAATTGCAGCACTTAGTGATATTGCTCAACTAGAAAGTGGGTTGGTGCTCACTGAGCACAGTTTAGCTGGGCCTAGCATGGAGGGTGGAGATGGGGCTAGTGAGGATGTCCAGGGAGGTAGCTGGGTTACAGTTACAAGGGGAAGCAGGGGGAACAGGAGGATGCCGGCCAGTTCTGAGTTGGTAAACACCAACAGATTTGCCGGATTGAGTGAAACTGTTGGGGATGTCCATTCAGGAATGGTAATGCCAGATAGAGCTTTTCCCTCTAACAGCCGGGCGAACAGCTCTACTGGAGGAGAGGGAGGGCAGAATAGGCAGAACAACAGACAGGTTTTGGTTGAAGGGGACTCTTAGGAAGGTAGACAGGGTGATTTGTCACCCAGATCCCAGCAATCGAACAGTTTGCTGTCTCCCGGGTGCTTGGGTTCGTCATGTTGTGGATCGGGTAGACAAATTATTGGTGTCATTGGTACATATTGGTACTAATGACAAAGTTAGTGGAAGATGGAGTGTCCTAAAGAATGATTTTAGAGAACTAGGTAATAAGCTGAAGGCAAGGACCTCCAAGGTAGTATTTTCTGAGATTCTACCAGTGCCACGTGCTAGCCCAGGGAGGCAGAAGGAGATTAGGGAGGTTAATGCGTGGCTAAAGAAGTGGTGCACTAAGGAGGGGTTTGGCTTTTTAGAGCACTGGGCTGACTTCTCACTTCGGTACAATCTCTACAGTAGGGATGGATTGCACCTTAATGATGAGGGAGCTTTTGTACTAGGGGATAGGATGGTAGAAAGGCTGGAGGAGTTTTTAAACTTGTAGGTGAGGGGGAGGGACTAGATATAAGTAATGGGGTAGAAAGTGTAGAGGGTATAAGGGATGAATTAACAACTCATAGGGGAGGAGATGGGGGAGGGGTAGTATAATCAATAGGGAGGTAGTACTAAGTAATTCAAGTACAGTGGCAGGAACTTCAAAACAACAGACTCATAACATGAGGTGTATGCTTGCTAATGCCAGAAGCTTGCCAGGAAAAATGGGAGAGTTAGAATTATTAGCAATTAATGAAAAATGGGATTTAATAGGCATTACCGAAACGTGGTGGGATGAATCTCATGACTGGACTGGTAATCTGGATGGTTATAACCTATTTAGGAAAGATAGAGGCAATGGTAAACTAGGAGGAGGGATTTGTCTGTATGTTAAGCCTGAATTTAAGGCTATAGTCAGAGAAGATATTTATGGTGGACCTAGTGATAAAGTTGAATGTTTGAGGGTAGAGATAAATAGCGGAGCAGCAAATTCCAAAAGAATATTAGTAGGAGTATGCTATAAACACCCAAATATAGCTGAAAGTGAGGAAATACAATTATTGTTACAGATTGGAAATGCAGCTAAGCACGGCAAGTTCTAATAATGGGAGATTTTAATTACCATGAAATAAACTGGATAAATGAGACCAGCAGTTCAGCTAAGGGGGGCAGGTTCTTGAGTACACGCAGGGATCATTATCTGGCCCAGGTTATACAGGAGCCTACTAGAAATGAAGCTATCTTAGATTTACTCATCACAAATAATATTGATATAGTATCAAATGTTGAAATAGGGCAACCCTTGGGAAACAGTGATCACAACACAGTCTCATTTGAGATTGAATTAAAAAAACAACATTTTAAGGGGCCAACAAAAACTCTTAATTTTAAAAGGATAGATTTTAACGGTCTAAGGGCAGCAATACAAAGTATAGACTGGGACAGAGAACTGATAGGTAAAAACACTGAACACTAATGGACAACATATAAATCCTTACTAAATATACATACACATCGGCATATACTGTGTGGGAATAAAAGTAAAAGGAGTAAATCACAACCCATGTGGCTTAACAATGATTTAAAGATCAAGATACGGAGTAAAAAACAGGCATTTAAATTATGCAAACAAGAGGGGAGCGAGACTGCTATACGGGAATACAAGGAAATCAACAAGGCTTGCAAAAGAGCGATTAGACTGGCTAAAATAGAAAATGAAAAATTTATTGCAAAGGAGAGTAAGACTAACCCTAAAATATTTTTTAAGTATATTAATGGGAAGAAGGCGAGGACGGAAGCTATAGGAACATTAGAATGTGAAACAGGCTGTCTGAAAATTAGTGAGCAGGAAAAGGCAGATGAGCTAAATAGGTTCTTTTCTTCGGTATACACAAGGGAGGTACAAGTGGTTGGGACACTGCAACATAATGGGGCTACACTACCTTTGCCAAATAATTGGTTAACACAGGAAGTAATCCAAAAGAGGTTGGAAAAAATGAATGTTAATAAAGCCCCGGGTCCTGATGGAATACATCCACGGGTACTAAGGGAACTGGTTTCTGTAATAGCCAAACCATTATATTTAATTTTTCAAGATTCACTCAACACAGGGTCTCTACCAGAGGACTGGAGAAAAGCTGATGTGATACCTATATTTAAATAGGGAGCAAGAGCAAATCGGGGGAATTATAGACCAGTGAGCCTCACTTCTGTAGTGGGGAAGCTTTTAGAAGGGTTAATAAGGGATAATATACAAGAATATGTCTATTTGAACAGGATTATAAGTAGGAGTCAACATGGATTTATGAGGGATAGGTCATGTCAAACAAATCTCAGTTTCTATGAGGAGGTTAGTAGGAACCTGGATCACGGCAACTCAGTGGATGTAGTCTTTTTGGATTTTGCAAAGGCTTTTGATACAGTGCCACATGGGAGACTATTGCGCAAAGGGATACAGGAATTGCAGTAAATATCTGCTCATGGATTGAGAGCTGGCTAAAAGACAGGAAGCAAAGGGTTGTTGTAAATGGAACATACTCTGATTGGACTAATGTGGTAAGTGGGGTTCCTCAGGGTTCAGTATTAGGTCCTCTCCTTTTTAACATATTTATTAATGACTTAGAGGTAGGATTGGAGTGTGGGGTCTCCATTTTCGCTGATGACACAAAGTTGTGCAAGGTAATTAAATCAGATAATGATGTGCTTTCCCTCCAAGGGGATTTACATAAAATTGAGGAATGGGCATCTAAATGGCAGATGAGATTTAATACGAAGAAATGTAAGGTTATGCATCTGGGAAGGAAAAATAGCCATGCAATTTATAATCTTAATGGAGCAAATCTAGGTGTATCAGATATTGAAAGGGATTTGGGAGTGCTTGTGGACAACCACCTAGGTAACAGTGCTCAAAGCCAAGCAGCAGCTGCAAAGGCAAATAAAATATTAGCATGTATTAAGAAGGGTATAGAAGCCAGGGAAGCAAATATAATTCTGCCACTATACAAATCTCTAGTACGTCCTCATTTGGAATATGGAGTACAATTTTGGGCACCACTTCATAAAAAGGACATTTTAGAGCTGGAAAAGGTACAGAGAAGGGCTAATAAGGGGAACGGAGGGGCTACGTTATGAAGAAAGACTAACCAAATTAAACTTATTTTCTCTAGAAAAAAGGCGTCTAAGAGGAGATATGATTACCTTATATAAATACATCCAGGGTCAGTATAAAGATTTGTCGGGGGAGCTTTTTGTGCCAAGAGGTTTTCAACTGACAAGAGGACATCCCTTGAGGTTAGAAGCAAAAAGATTCCACCTCAAAGAAAGAAAAGGGTTCTTCACAGTAAGGGTGGTTAATCTGTGGAATTCTCTACCAGAGGAGGTGGTGACAGCGGATTCGATAGATAACTTTAAAAGGGGACTAGATTTATTTCTAATTAAAAAGGGAATTCAGGGTTATCATGGATAATTAGAGAGACAGTATTGATCCAAATTTTTTACATTTCCCTTTGAGACAATTGGCTAAGTCTCGCTAGTGTTTTTTGTTTTTTTTTCTAAATGCCTTCCCCTGGACTAATTAATAATTAAAAAAAACAAAAAAACATTAAATAATTGATTAATAATTAATTAACAACTAATGAATTAATAGTTAATCATATTGCAGATCAGAGGAGATCTTAAAAGGTTGAACTTGATGGACTGAAAGTCTTTTTTCAACCTTAAATACTATGTTACTATGTTACTATGTTACTGATCCAGAATCAGCAGGACAGGAGGTCTCCCTAGCTTGGAAGGAGAGGGCTTTGCTGGGTAAGGATCCTCCCAAGATTATGCTGGACTTGCTAGCTGGGATCTACTGTTGCCCCTTTACTACCTTGAAGGTAGATGTGTTTCATCACACACATACACAAATGTACACAAAGGTGTGGTATTGAAGAATATAAATATGTTGTTTCCATAATTCAATAAAGGTTCAGTAATCGTTTTCACATATCCACAGTGTGAGACTATTTCTGTGTGTTGTATTCTGACTTGGGGAGTGGTCTTGCCATGGGCCACTAGTACCCTGTATGCAGTATTCTCTGCCTGTACCTTTTCAGAAGCCATCTTTTGTGCCACAGAGAACAGGAACTACACCATTCTGCTGGGGTAGGTTTGAACTATCAAGCCCCCTTGAAGAAGCAGATTGTGACAATCATGAGTATCCTTTAAATGTGCTAACACAAGTATAGTAGATGAATATGATATCAATGTTGCTAAACAATATCAGATGGTGAAGGTGATAGTACACCTGGACCACTAACTATGGTTACAGCTAAGCAGTTATTGTGAGATGTCACATCATTATTAATGGTCATGGCTAGTGATATATATTATGACAACTACCTAATTGTCAGTAATGCTTGCAGATGGAGATCAAGTAAGTTGGTATATTGTTACAGTTACTGTATTTAGCACTGTACTGTACATGCAAGTTGTTTTAGTTTTTTATCCTCCTCCACCTTTTTTAAGATTGAACCACTTTTTTCCCTTGTTTTGGGAACACACTGTATGTGTGTAACTGGATTGGATTACATAGTCCAGGAGTGTATGCATCTGTGTAATTGAGCAGACGAAGACCAGTTGTAAGTGCTATGCACATTACTGGTTACTTTGATTAGATTGAGTGATTTATGATGATCCTTTTTTTCATCAGATTATGTTTACTGTGGTGTAGTGACCATATTTCACCCTACTAGATGCTATGCATCATCATCAATATGCAGTATTACATTTCCCCTTTAGGCGTAGTTTCAAAGTGGTCAAACGTATTAGTCATGACTACTTTAGGTTTGATTTTCAGCACTGGGATATTATGCTTGCAGAACATTCTTGGTGAGGTTTGTGAGTTAATATACAAATACCATGTGATACTATTCAGTATTAGCATTTCCCTGAAGGGTTGATTACAGAATGACAGGTGATATTATGAACTAATTGATACAAGAACTCTTGATATGATGGTACAACATGATAATGGGTATGCATACTGCGACATGGCCAACAGCAATGACGTGGGACTTTACGAGATGGGCATAGCCGAGATTGGCTCTGATGGAGGTGAGTTGGCTGTTGCTCCATGTTCCTCTGCACAGTCTCCATGTGTATTTGGGGCCCTTCCTCATGGCTTGTACTACATTAGTGTGGTGTATGTTCCCTAATACTTGATATATGTCATGTGGCGGTGTCATTTTGCCACTGTTTATTCTTTCAATATGGATCTGATGAGTGACATATATGAATTAATATATTATTATTTTTAGGGTCCACATTTGAGCCTCTGTGAGTGTAAGGGATCATTTGTGAGGCAGTTTCATGTTTTTGTGTTGCAATTTAGTCATGTAGTGTGTCTTTAATTGCTTCATGCATTTTGCAGGAACACTTTTCATATTGGCATATACATGACCGTTTAAAATTATTAAAGGGAATAAAATATTTTTGAGGCCTATTTGTTCCTTAGGGGTTGTTGTGCAATTAATTCTAATGCCTTCAATTGCTTCCACAGTATTTTAAAGTACATAATGTATTTATATTTGCTTTTGCAGTGTTAAGAAGAAGTATTTAAGCCACTTGGGAGTCCTATTTGGAACCCATAATATTTTTTGCTACATTTGCCATTTACAGGTTTCAAAGCAATTGCGGGCTTGTGGAATTGTTGTAATTAGATATTGATTTGCAATTTTGTATCGATTGTAACTTTTGCAGCAATGAAAGATCAAAGACGGAGATGGAATGGAGTTGCAATTTTGACAACCCGCAGAATTTTTTAGCCTGTAATCAACAAATCGAGGTAGCGAGTCGGTAGCTAGAAGAGGCCAATTGAATAGCAAATTTTATGGGCTACATTACGGGCTCCATTAACAATTTGCTGAACTGAAGGGGGGCCTTAGTCTACCCAATGACAAGTCATCCTTCATTTTCAATGCAATACTTCCAAACTATTATTGATGTTTGGTGCCCGCTCTTTATTGGGCTTAAAAAGGTGACCAGACCAATCCTACCGGCAGGTTGACTCAGTTCTGTATCCCCACACACAGGAAGGCTTAGCAGAATTCTAGGACAAGTTACAGATTTTTTGGGCCAAGTTACGGGATTCCAGGTCAAGTTGCAGAAATGATTCACTGATAGAAAAATAAAAATAAAAGCCTTGCCTCTAAATGAAACACACCACGTACATATGTCACACATAGAGCATAATATTTATTATTTGTTTAACCTTTCTATAATTGAAGTTTTATCCAATACCCTAAACACATAAAATTTGACACCTTTTTGTGTCTAATTGTCCCATATAGGCTAGGACTTCTACCAGGGGCATGGTGCCAGCCTGTCTATCCCTCCCATCTACGTGCCAGTGAGTGTACGACTCAAAATGTCAGAGCCCTAGGTCAGTGTCTGGGCACAGAAGGGATTTGCCAGGGTATTGTGACACTGGAAGGAGAGTCTGGGTGATGGGTCGGTCTCTAACCTGAGTGGGGAACCATGGATCCAGGGTGGAAAGGTTTTGATCCTGGGGGGAAGGACTCCATCTAACCTGGGAACTCAGTGGAGGGTAGTGTACTTGCTAGCGAGCTGGTCATTGTGGGGAGGACGTAGTGTAGGGGAATCCATTTCCTAGCCAACCTCCTCTCGGGTAGAGATACCTTTATTTAGTTGGAGAGGAGTCAGCTAGGAGGGTGAGATGGCTCCAGAGTGTGTTTACTTTTGGTGGCGGACCATAACTTTCATAACATTCCTAACAATTCAGGCTCCCTATTAGATTGTATAAGGGGGGAGCAGGAACAATGGTGGAGGTCAAGTATTTACCAATTAGTGGTTAACCTTTATCTACTGAAACAAAGTGTTTTAATTGCTGTCTGACAGCCTAGTTAACTAAACTTGATGACTCAGATCCATGGATCCCCTATAGAAGTCTATGGAGTCCGATCTACCACTTTCCATAAGTTCAAATTCACCAAGGAATATAGCCCAACCCTGGGACTGGGAGCAAACTGGGTATCACAGTTTGCTACTGGAAGTGACTACTGGTTGCCCTTAAAGTGATATTATTATAAAAAATATTTTTATTGAGCCATTGCAATATACACACTGTGAAACACACGATACACATAAATACCCGGTATTGGCAATTGTAAAATTGACCCAGAGCACTTTTGGACTCAAGTGACCCAGTGGAAATAGTCCAGGCATATAACCAAGAGCTTGGGGGGGACAATAGAAAATATAAACAGGTTTACTATCACATTATGGACCTATACCCCTACCAAGCGACATAGCCCTTAAGTGGAAATGTCTTAGTGGCCATTATGTTAGCCTTAGTCCACCTGATCCACGTGGCTAGAGTACATGGTGATCAAGTCACCACGTCCAAAAGGCAAGTATTTCTGGGTGTTGTGACAGTGTTCAGTCCATACATCTTATTCAATCATCTAATGTTGCTCATTTTAATTGCTACCTATCAATGCTGCACTATCCATTAACATTTTCATATTTTACACAATTGAAGAATTGGAGCTACTTTAGTTGCTTCTACGAATAATATAATATACCAGTACATATCAATAAACAATTAGAAAGATGGAGATGAATGTTTTTAAGTTTTTTATAAAATATTTTATAAACTGTAAAAATAAAGGATTACATTCTTTAATTAAGTGCCATTCTATTTGTCCTCCCTAAGCAGATTTGTCACATATTACATTACTATAAGGTCACTCAAGCTCATTCCTTTCATACATGAGTCTCAACTTACTGTCATGAGCCCACAAAGTTTAGTTTTTTCAAAGAATATGTTATAATTGTTATCATTTATCTACAAGTGTGGTGAATAAGCTTCATATATTGCAAACTGTAACCTGGTGACACTTCACTATAAATGTCATATCAAGGATGTGGTAAGGGTTTATTGGAGAACACTCTAACAGCTATTACAACTGTAATTTAGACGAGCTACAGGCCACTTCTGCTTATGCAATTCCTATAATAAACTAATCACTGCACAAAGTCAACACATTCAGAGGGAAAGCACACTTAAGGCATACATTGTTCAAAGCACAGTCCTATAAACAGTTTAATTAGATCCATTATACCCTCAGCACCATTAGTTATGCACATTTAACATAAATTAATATTGCAATATAAAGGGATATCTTAATTGTTTGACTGAAAGCATCAACATGTTATGATTGTTTTCAGTTTATTTTTCTTTTAATAAATTACAATATATGAGTCAGAGAGTGATATCTCTCTCTAGTTGCTATCTCTACAAAATCAAAATTTTTCTTCATACTTCATCAAAATATAATATTATGAACAACAAGTAATTAAAATGGTAATTGGTGCAGGTCAGATTAAAGTGACAGCTGTGACTTGGTTATCTATAAAAAGAACATGTCCCCCTTAATCACCCATTACTGTCACTCCCCGAGTTGGTTTCTTCTGGTTGCCATTTATTGTGAAACCGATAGAGAAATTCATCTAGTATTTTAATTGGTCTAGTGTGATCAACCCCTAAAAGAGCAGCAGAATCATTTGTTTAAATCTGTGCAATGGTGAGCAACAATAACATACAATTTGTGAGGATACATATTTAGAAATACAATTTAAGGCCCCTGTAGCCACTAGTGTGAATAGCATATTTGTTTAAACCACTAGTGTAATTTGTATGTTTGATTAAACAAATCCCTTATAATTTACAGGAGATTGCACAATCTGAAAATATAAAAGATTTGATGGGGTTAAAATAAATGTGTGTAAAAAAACCTTGCACTCACCAGGTGTTTGTTGAAAAATAAAATGCTAAATTATTTTATTTAAACATACATATAGCCTTACATTTAGTGTAAGAATAAAGTCAAGTATAAAAGCTACAAATGTGATTATATTTCCGTACATTAATAAATATCTAGTATAGAAATATCCTTTTCCACTATGTACAAGAGGACTATATTCACTGACCTGCTCTGACCTGACTCATTCATCCCCTGAAGGATGGTAATTTAAAAAATGACACATTGAGCTGGTTGGAAATGTTTAATTAAACCTTCTAGTAAGAACCTGAGTTCATCTGAACCACAACTGTAAGATTGTCTTAACCCAGTGACATGGTATAGATAAGGGGTGAGAGAAAGTATATATTTTTTTAGTTCACTTTGGAATATCAATCCATGCTATTTATTCTGATCACTCACAATACTAGCTTTCAGAGAGGCTCAGTTTTTGTTTTACCCTAATAGTATAAGTGGCCCTTGCCAGTAGAAGCATTACATCAGCACATTTATCAATCCCTGTGCAATTTAGCACAGGTTACTGTACTCTCCAAACTGTATAAAGCTTGTGGGTATGGGCTAGAGCAGAGCAGTGCTGAAATATAATTATATCAAGGTCACTGCTTTGTAACAAGGGCCACTAGTCTTGATAATGGGCAAAATATTTAGAAAATGTTATATTCAACTGTGCTCCACTAGGAGCTATTTTTATTTCTGCTTATCTGCTATTGAAGAAACATTAAATGTACAGACACTTTCACCTACTACAATGCATATGTATCAGAGTTTACCTAAAGGAGATCTCATTAGTTTATAATGATTTATTCTTACTCAAATGGCAACTCACACAAACAACAAAACATGACAATGGCTGACCACAACACAGAATAATTGCAGCTAATATTTAGATAAATTAAATACTCTACTAACATTTGTTTTTAAAACAGCCCTTTATAAATATGGAACTTTTTAAGAATTATCTTCCCTTTAGCCAATGGTGTGACTTGCATATTTATTTAAACCAGTCACACCCACTCACATCAATATACCACTTCTATCACTAAATACAATGTTAAGTACATCAGGGTTTACTAATGAAGGAAAAAAAAGTTTTGCTACAGTAAAGTTGCTTATTCCACTGTCTATATTATACTCTGTTTTAGTTTTACACCTTTTGATAAAAAAAAAGTTTTAGATAATAGCATAGACAGTGTTAGGCTTTTATCAGACAGTAATATGGTAATTGAGGCTTAAAATGTACTTTTAGTTCATAAAGTTTAACCTTTTTAGACCTCTTCTGATCATTAAAATATTAATTATTAATTGATTGAGAATCAGGCATACAAAAAACACCTTTAAAACATTGCCCCTCACCCACCAGCCCCTATTCAGATTCAATTTATAGAGCCATCGACTTCCTATTTTCACATTATATTATCTCACCATTTATATTCAGGTTTAACATACAGACAAATCCCTCCTCCACTTTTACCATTTCCCCTGTATTTCCTAAATAGGTTATAACCATCCAGATTAACAGTCCAGTAATGAGATTCATCCCACTATGTTTCAGTAATGCCTATTAAATCCCGTTTTTCATTAACTGCTAATAATTCGAACTGGACAATTTTTCCTGGCAAGCTTCTGGCATTAGCGAGCATACACGTTATGTTATGTGTTTGTAGTTTTGAATTGCCTGCCTCTGTACTTGAGTTATATAATAATAATTGCCTATTGACTATACTAACCATCCCCCCATCTCCTACCCCATAAGTAGTTAATTCATCCCTTATACCCTCTACACTTTATACCCCATTACATTAATCTAGTCCCTCTTCCCCAACTACAAGTTAAAAAACTCCTCCAGTCCTTATACCATCCTACCCCCTACCACACAAGCTCCTTCATCGTTAAAATGCAATCCATCCCTGCTATAGAGATTGAACCCAAGTGAGAAGTCAGCCAAGTGCACAGAAAACCCCTCCTTAGGTTGCCATTTTTTTTAAAGAGAATATCTAGCATTGCCATTCCTGAATGAACACCCCCAAACATTTTCACTCAATCTGGTAAATCTGTTGGTGTTTGACAACTCAGAACTAGTATGTCTCCTCCTCATATTCCCCTGGCTAACCCTTGAAACTATAACCCAGCTACCTCCCTGGATATCCTAACAAGCCACATCTCCACCCTGCATGCTTGGCCCAACTAAACTGTGCTGAGTTAGCACAAACTCCCTTTAAAGTGGTGCAATATCATTAAGTAATCCCTCTCCAATTTGAGCTTCAAGAGAGGCAACATGCTCACACCTATCACAGAGGTATGGACTCTGGATCAGCTGTTCCAGTGCATGCATGTAGCCACTAGTTTGACCCATCATTATGAATTTTCAATAATACAGTGAGAAAACAAATCAATATATTGGTATAACGCTTAATTTCTCCTTTGTTTTTCCCCTTTCCTTTATCCTTCCTTCTGTTTCTTTCTTTTTTCTGCTCTACAATGTAACCCCTTTTTTTAAACTCCGTCCTTTTATTTAAACTTCCACACTCATAATAGAACTGCACTTACAGTAGAACTGTTTGCTAGCTCACAAGTTTACTCCTTCCCCTGTTTAAATGAGATTCGGAATACTCACCTGTACACACAGCAAAGAAACAAACTTTACTTCAAAAGTAAATCACATTTGCAAATCAACTGGCCTACAGTGCCTTGCAAAAGTATTCACCCCCTTGAGTTTTTACCTATTTTGTTACATTACAGCCTTAAGTTCAATGTTTTGTTAATCTGAATCTTATGTGATGGATCAGAACACAATATTCTAAATTGGTTAAGTGAAATGAGAAAAATATATAGATCAAACTATTTTTTAGAAATAGAAAACAGAAAATTGGCATGTGTGTATGTATTCATTTGCACAAATTATTGACTTTAGGGGGATGAATAGTTATGCACATTGACCTTTTCTGTTATTTTGTCCCATTTGTTGTTTGCTTCACAATAAAAAAACAAACAAAAAAATCCTTTTTTAAAGTTGTGGGCATGTTCTGTAAATTAAATGATGCAATCCTCAAACAATCCATGTTAATTCCAGGTTGTGAGGCAACAAAACACGAAAAATGCCAAGGGGGGTGAATACTTTTGCAAGGCACTGTATTTCAAATTTTCAGCAACTAATATACATTTATTTGTGTACCTTGCTGAAAACTATTCTACATTACTATCTACACAGTACTGCATTTGCAAGTTTTTAAAATGTTTCATCTTACAGTTGTGATTATTTCTTTGAAAACTGTATAGGTTAACATCTTTCTGTTAAATGTAATTAATTAATTTTTATTCTGTTAAAATGAACAATTTTAACCAATAAGAATGCGGCTGAACACGTTTACAATAGTAACTTTTGGAGTCCTTGACTAAACTGACTGTTATTGTATTTAAAACTTGCAAATTAAGTTATTTTTGTTCATTACCAATAGAATTAATACATGCACTTGCAGTTATAATGCACAGAATGGAATATTTACTGTGTTACTATTAGATGTACACTAGATGGAGCAAAGGAACAATATGACAGGGGATAGCAAAAGTGTTGGGTGCAATTCATTCTTTCCGATGGGATTAATTTTCCTTTGATTCTAATTTGGGACTGTTAGGTGCAATCCCTCAGTCTAGACTTTAGAAGAAGAAAAATATGAACCCCATTCAATTAAGCGTTTGGATTGAGGTTGCAAGCTAATTTGCTATCCAATTGCATTTTTTTGCAGGATCGGAACGGCTTTTGTGTTATGGCTTTGAGAAATTGGGGCAGATTAAATTTGTAAATTACAGCCTCCAGAAGCCTTTTATTTGTCACTTTTGCAACGCTAAAATCGCGAATCACTATTTAATTGCTCAATTTCTCCAATCTCGCAAAGGTATTCACACACGGCAAATGAAGGAGAAAATTCAACGAGTGCTAGAGAGGACCCACAACGGGGTTAAACACCAATTTGTAGAACTGTAAATGCAAATATTAAATCAATCCTGCACTGTAAATATTGGAGAAAGCAATGAAATACATTATAATTAATTGCACAAGAGTTTCAAGACCACAAATCTGCAGGAAATAATATTTATTTTTTATGTTTAATTTCGGGGTTAAATCGATCACAGATATGAATGAGTTAATACATATCACCCCCCATATGGACTAGAACAGTATTGGCATTAAATTCTATAATTCTTTATTTTGCGGTTTTGCGAGTCTGATTGCATACTAGACCCCCGAACCTAATTGAATGACATGAAACCTCCATATTTTACTGCTGTAATTCTGAGTCTCAGAGTCTCAGTTCCTATTAGCTGATTCAAAATGGGAGGTTATGGGCTTGCTTAATTGATCATGTTCCCGCCTTCAACTGCTCCGAACCAGTGCATGATTTAGGGTTTTGGCTTCGGGTCCGCAACTTGCGGCCTTAAGCAATTGAATAACCTCGCAATCGGAGAGGCCGCAACTCACAGACATTCGGCTGTCTGTGATCGAGTTACGGGCTTCCAATTAATTATGGCCCTATGTCTTCATAGAGCTCAATAACTCGACTGGTACAGATCATAAATAGAATTTACGGAAGTATTAACACTATTGCAAATGCAGTTTGCAGAGACATTAAAAGTTTAATGATTTAATCTTTGTATCACTATTTTTTGATACACAATAAATAATATAATACTATGTATTTTAGCCTGCAATTGCTATGCGCTAGTCCCCATGCCCAGTGAGCGATAACTCTTTATCAGTAATAGATATCATGCAGAGGTAGAGTATCAATAATGGGCCAAAAATATGAAACTCAATCTCAGTCTTAGTTTACTAAACCATTTTTAAAACATTCAACTACAAACATACTTATTTTTAAATGTGGGTTGCAGTAAACTCAACCTAAAGCTACCATGTCAGAAAGTTAACTCTAAATGTTTAACTCCACCCCATCTAATCCACCTTTACAGAGCCAGTTCTCAGTAGTGTATCAGATGCATTATGGAGAGACAATATCCTGGAATAAGACTAGTGATTACCACAGAAGCCATCACATAAAGCACAAATGGTATGAGGAGGAGTAGAGTTTACATTTGCCTGCCGTGTATGAGGTCGCAACATCCCAAAAATTAGTGCTTAAGTACACTAATTATACTTTTTTTTATATGTGTTTACTGGTTCTATTGTGAAACTAAGAATTACCAAGCCTCTTTAAACTGTATGTAATTAATGCAGTCCCCTTCTGGATTGATTGTCATGGTGAAAGGGGTTGTGTACTTCAATGAAGCTGTGAGCTATAACTTGTAGGGTCACCCAAGATGGACATAGCAGGGAGGTCAGACAAATCACATTCCACTAGAGAAGGAACTGGCAACCCTCTCCGTTATAATTGCCATGAAAAACTTATGGATAAGCATAAACGAAGGCATAACGATCAATGTCCCTGACATGCTGCGATCCATAGAGTCATGGAGAGCAGGACACAACTGAACGTCATAACAATTAATACAGTAGACATGTGCTGTAGATGCGACCCAGAAAGTTTTGCAATTATTTAATTTTTTTGCAAAGCAATACTTTTAAAAGAGCATAGGGCTTCCATTGTATCATGCATTTTAAAGGCTACATTATGAACATGAGAAAAGTTTTTGTTGTAAATAATTGGAAATTCTAGCAAAATTATTTCTTATCGCTGCATAAGTTGATGCATGTTATTGTTCAGTCTCAGTAAGTAAAATTTCTCCCTCTATCATTCTTACAGGTCCTCACTGAACAGCCAGCCTTTGCAAAAATAAATGATATTCATAATTTTGGAAGAGGGAATTGTATTCTTTTAATCAGGACATTTTTTAGATAATATGGGACCTGACCTGATGCTATAGAGCAGCGGTTCCCAAACTTCCAACACACATACTGGAGGGAAACTGGGCCAGGTGAGAGGGAGAAGAAAGAAAAATAGATGACCTGACAACAGGTGAGATAAGAAATTAGTGATGAGTTACAAAATGAGAGTGGGGAAGTGTTTAGCAGGATTTTGGAGATAGGAAGTGGAGAAGTAAAATATAATGTAGAAGGAAGTGGCATGTATGAGAAAGAGCATGGGGAAGAAATTAAGTAGTCAAAAACTCTATACTCTATTGCATGTTTTTCCACCCTCTTTTTCTCTATGGCCTATTTGCTTTGTTGGCATCTTCTCCCTTCTGTCTACATAGCACATCATGGTGGTTAACACAACAGGACTGGAAGAGGAAGCAGCCCTTGGTCATCCCAGGATATATGTATTTTCAGAGACACAAAGGATAATGTGCACACCTTACTTATAAGTATCCAAATTGGGCTAAGCTCCATGTATGTTAAATACTGCATAGAGAAGAATAAAGGATACATTTCAGGGCTCTCTCTCAATCATACTAGTCAGTAAGCTTATTTTAAGTAAAACTTAACTTGAATTAAGAATAGACCAAAACAATAAAATAAAGTAAGGAGGGGGTTTAGGATGAGGATGGGGGGGTTGAGGAGGGGGGGTTGAGGATGAGGATGGGGGGTTGAGGATGATAATGGAGGGGGAGAGAAAGAGCCACGGGGGGGAAAGAGAGCCACCGGGGGGGGGGGGGGGAAGAGAGCCCGGGGGGGGGGGGGGGAAGGAGAGCCACGGGGGGGAAGAGAGACAAAGGGGGGAAGAGAGACATTGGCGGGAAAGAGAGACACGGGGGGAGGAAGAGAGACACGGGGGAAAAAGAGACACGGGGGGAAAGAGAGACACGGAGTGGTAACTCGAGTATAAGCCGAGGGGGGGCTTTTTTTGTAGTGATTTGCTATACTGTCACTTTAAATGCTTCTTGTGGACTTAGCAAGAGTTTAAAAACGATTTGCGAGTGGTATTTGTACTCGTAAACCTATCTTTTGCTTTTTGCAGTTACAGCAGCGCTCTGCGAGTGATCCGTAAAATCTTATTAGCATAGGGTTTGTATGTCAAAGTGTAAGGGAGTAATTTATTTTCAGTGCAAAAATCAATGGATTTCACCAGGGCCCAGTAGACGCATCAAGATATATTTTATCTAATTAAAAAACTAGCTATATGACTTTTTTCTGATTACTTATGCTCTTAGTCAGACTTATTGTTTTCCAACAATATCAGTTTTTATTGTGCAGTGGCAATTTATATGTGATCAGGATTTGTGTAACATATGCTCATTACCCTCCCATAGAATAATATAAATAATACTAGCGACTTGCCCGTCAAAAATGACAGCAATAAAATTTTAAGACTGGCAATGCTGTTTGCGACACAATGCGAGGCCCTCTGACTTGCGGGCATTACTCATCACGGTGGTGCTACAAAAAGTATTCCCACTGTTGTAATTTACCCTTACATCCAACAGATGGTGCTGTAAGAATGCAATTTATATTTCCACATCCAAATGATGGTGCTCTAATAAGTTATTGTTATGACTCCTTTGCGCCAATAGAGGGTAGTGTAACAATTCCGTAATGTGTTATTATTTTATAGATTATTAAATCCAATGTATCTAATGCATCCAGGGGTCTTTTCCCACTACCATATTAACATTAGGGAGAGTCATTGCAGGCTAACTCCCTGCGTTGCTCATCGCAAGTAGTCAGAATTGCGAGTTTGGCTGCTTATCACAGTGTAATTTAACATTGGTGTGACGGACACATTTGCATATTTGACAACTATTATAGTTAATGACTCACTATCAAATGCATTTAATAAACAAGTAATAGCTTGTTGTGTGAATGAATAGTTGTATTGTTAAAATGGCTGTTATGGGTAAATGTCTGTGATTTGCTTAGCAAAAGCGATATACATGAACAGAAAAGTGAAAAATGGGTGCGTGCATATTTTGTGCACGCACTTGCAGGGGCTCCTCCACTTTACTGCCCAGGGGCTCCAAAAAGTTAGATTTGGGCCTAGTCACTGGGTGGGACCAGTGCGACAGTCTCAGGGAGGTTTTACCTTTAACACCTGTGTGTGAGCAGCAGAGGTGGTACTAATAATAACTTAGGGTGGCGTTAATGCCATCAATACCCTGCATGCTTCCAAGCTCCATGATGGTCTAGCCACTGGGGGAGGTGGAGAAAAGCAGTTCTGCTTCTGCTGAAAGACAGTAAATCTGTGCGGTAATGAGACTGCTGTAGAAAAGTATGTTGCAGGCTTTGAAAAATATGTGATGTACTCCTGCCCTAAAGATGTTGGGTAAACAAGCAATTCTGTGCAAGTTGTCAAAAACTCAACTTGACTTTAAAAGTTGTTAACACAGAACTTAGATATTTAATGTTCATAAGAACAGGGCCTTTAACTAATTTGTACCAATGTATAAGAAAAACACTATTATATTGTCTTTTTTATACTGTATTCAATTGTATTCAATTGTGTTATGTAAACTGCTTAAACTCATGGAAACTGGGCAACTACAACTGCCCTTTACATCTGCTGTGGGAGGGAGGCAAATTTTTTTTGACTTTTGCTAGTTGTCTTATTTGGGGTCAGAAATTCCTTCCTGGTCCCTTAAAATGGCAACACGATTATTGCCTGGATAAATATTCTACCCACCTGTCCATAACTGCATGGTCTATTTTTTTTAAAATGTATTAAACTTCCTAAACTCATGAAATGTATCTATTAGATTTGCTTCAAAATCACAATGTGATGCTATCTCTAGCAAGTCAGATCTTCATAAACGTAAGTAGAAAAGAGGTATTGTAGTCAATGGAAGATTTACATCTGAGGTGCCGCTAGGAAAAGATTTTGCAGGTGTTTCCCTACACAGATACAAAGCACAGAGTAAGAAAAATATCTAAGAAAGTCTTGGCACTTTTTGCAATGCAAAATAATGTGCCCACTTGCAGACAAGCACCCTGGGCATCTGCCTAATTGCATGCTCAAGAACCCTATTGGTAGCCAAACACATAAATTGGTAGCCACACTAAATACTTTTTATTTGCAGGTGAGAATTAAAATATCACACATGGTAAAATATACACTTCACCAAATAATGTGAAATGTTAATGTATTTTAAATATATCTTTATGCTGTATAAAAAAAGTATGCTGCTAAAACAGGGCTACTGTTTGTAACATGCTAATGTTCTAAACAGACATCAATACACTTTATTGCTGTTGAGCGAAAAAAAAAAAAATACATCAGTCATTACTAATTCCTCTCTCCCTAACAAATCCCAAAGGAAATATCCTGGCTCTGTTACCATAACAGCAGAAATATCCTGCCATTTCTCAACTAGAGTTAGTGTTAAAAGTCATTCTTTAATATAGCTGCAGCATTTTGAGACCTAGATATCCAATATAGGAATTAATCAGGAATAAAAATCAATACTGCACCTTACAAGATCTCTATACAGAGCTTCTCTTAAAGGATGCAGGCTTTGTAAAAAACAAACAAACAAAAAAAAAAAACTGTACATCTGTTTAATAGCCCTGTGTCTTAGAACAATGCAGGCATTCAGAAATGGTAAGTCAATTTCTCAATTTCTATGCTATTTAATGTCTATGGTTTGGATTTTCTTACACAAATGACAACAGCAGTTTTGTGAATAGTTTGGGTAAAATCAAAAGGAAATCAAGGCTGCCTTTATTCTTGAATCCCATATGAACCTCCATGGTCCCTATACAATTATCAAAAACAATACATTAAAACATTTCCATAAAAATAAAAAGCATTACAATGAAAAAATAAAAAGATCTACTATTAAAATTGAAATTAATTAAAAGGTCCAGAAGACATCATGTGTGCCCTTGCACACTTTCTTCTTACAGTTAGGGTTTAGTGTTATGGGTTAGAGTTTAAGATTTAGGGTCAGAGTAGTTGCAGATAACAGGTTCTACATACTAAAAGAGTGGTGCGAGCAGCAGTGTGCAACAGTAGTCTGGTGGCGCACTGGCATGTGGCGGCAAGTTAACCGGAAAAATCAGATAGTGGGTGGAAAAAGATATGTAAAAAATGTTTCCTTCTTAACACTGCTGCTAAAAAAACTGTAGTATGACTTGTAGATTTCTGCTGACTGAGACTCATGCCTTTCCCTCCCTCTACGTTACGGGCAAGTCTTGGGTTTTGCATGAGCGACATGGCTAAGTGTTACGTGCTTCGGACTCGTTTTTTAAACATTTACGTTTTAACCGCCGCAATTTTTTCCTCGCTTAACAGATTTTCAACCCCCGAAAAACGGTAATCAAGGTTCAAATTAGTTTGCTACCTCACTCACAGGCTCTCTGGCACTCCCCCTGAGCTGTGTGTGAGGTTTTTAAGTTATTTTGTCACTTATTTTTCTTTTTAAGTCGGTCATTCGAGTTACTTGCTTGAAAATTTTTCGGCCGTTAAAATAATAATTTTTCCAAAGTCCAACGTCCTTTAGAGCTGATTGCGGGCATCACCATGGGCGCCTTCAATCTCTTTCCATCCTCCATCGGTGGTGCGACCTCGAGTAGATGACAACTATGACGGAGCAGAGGACCCTTAGAGGCACCCTGAAAGGGCACTAAAGCGAGGGCTGCAATGAGCTCCTTTGGTGCACATTGCAGAAAAGTAGTGTGAGCCTCTTGATGAGCGCCTGTGGCGCTCATCGCGAGACCTTGTGCTCCTTTAATCCGTTTGCATCCTCCATCAGTGGAGCGTCCTCAAGCATATACCAACAATACCAGGACAGAGGACCCTTAGAGGCACCCTGAAATGGCACTATTGCGAGGGCTGCAATGAGCGCCTTTGGTGCACATTGCCGCAAAATAGTGCGTGCTCCGGCGCTCATTGCAGCCAAGTCATGCGAGCCTCATGATAAGAGCCTTGTGATCCTTTAATCCGTTTGCATCACCCATCGGTGGAGCGTCCTCAGGCATATACCAACTATGACAGGACAGAAGACCCTTAGAGGGACACTGAAAGGGCACAATTGAGAGGCCTGCAATGAGCGCCTTTGGCGCTCATTGCAGCAAAGTGGTGCAAGCGAAAGTCATGCAAGCTTCTGTTCTCATTGCGCATGCCCAAGCCGTAACTTTTAACATAGCGTCACCAACAAACTCACAGTACAACAACTATATATGTGATATTTGGAAGAAGATATATATATATATATATATATACTGTATATATATAGTTACATAGTAATTAAGGTTGAAAAAAGACTTTCAGTCCATCAAGTTCAACCTTTTAAGATCTCCTCTGATCTGTAATATGCAGATTAGTTATTAATTAATTAGTTGTTAATTAATTAATAATAGTATAATATTTGAGGTTGAATAAAGACTGTTAGTCCATCAAGTTCAACCTTTTTAGTTCTCGCTTGATCTTTTTAATATGTGGACTATTTGTTATTAATTGTTAATTTATCCAGAGGAAGGCAAACAGAAAAAAAAAAACATTGAAACTTTGCCAATTGTCTCATAAGGGGAAAAAAAAGCAAAATTCCTTCCTGACCCCAGAAACTGGAGATCAAATTTCTCCCTTCGCTAAATATCTAGGATAACCTTGAATGCCCTCTTTATTCAAAAATATATCTAACCCCTTTTTGAAGTTATCTATCAAATCGCTGTCACCAACTCCTTTGGTAGAGAATTCCACAGTTTAACCACCATAACTGTGAAAAACACTTTTCTTTGTTTAAGGTGAAATCTTTTTTCCTCAAGGGATGTCCTCTTGTCAGTTGAAAATCTCTTGCTATAAAAAGATTTATAGATTTGCTCCATTAAGATTATAAATTGCATGGCTATGTTTCCCTCCCAAATGCATAACCTTACATTTATTTGTATTAAATCTCATCTGAAATTTAGATGTCCATTGCTCACTTTTATGTAAATCCCTTTGGAGGGAAAGCACATCATTACCTGATTTAATTACCTTGCACAACTGCGTGTCATCAGCGAAAATGGAGACACCACACTCCAATCCTACCTCTAAGTCATTAATAAATATGTTAAGAAGGAGAGGACCGAATACTGAACCCTGAGGAACCCCACTTACCACATAAGTCCAATTGGAGTAGGTTCCAACAACCCTTTGCTTCCTCTCTTTTAGCCAACTCTCAATCCATGAGCAAATATTTACTGCAATTTCTGTATCTCTTAGTTTGCACAATAGTCTCCCATGTGGCACTGTATCAAAAGCGGATTATTTGTTAATTCATTGTTAATTAATTATAAATCAACTATTTTTTTTATTTTTTTTAATTATTATCTAATTAATCCAGAGGAAGGCAAACAGAAAAAAAAAACAAGTGAAATTTAGCCAATCGTCTCAAAGGGAATTTTTTTTTAATTCCTTCCTGACCCCAGATACTTCAACCACCATAACTGTGAAAAACACTTTTCTT
Source organism: Discoglossus pictus (assembly GCA_027410445.1). NCBI lineage: Eukaryota > Metazoa > Chordata > Amphibia > Anura > Alytidae > Discoglossus > Discoglossus pictus. The sequence goes on along the minus strand of CM050175.1, from coordinate 61,783,396 downwards.
TGTTTAAGGTGAAATCTTTTTTCCTCAAGGGATGTCCTCTTGTCAGTTGAAAATCTCTTGCTATAAAAAGTTCACTTGACAAAGCCTTATATTGACCCTGGATGTATTTAAATAAGGTAATCATATCCCCTCGTAGACGCCTTTTTTCTAGAGAAAATAAGTTTCATTTGGTTAGTCTTTCTTCATGACTTAGCCCCTCCATTCCCCTTATTAGTTTTGTTGCCCTTCTCTGTACTTTTTCCAGCTCTAAAATGTCCTTTTAATGAAGTGGTGCCCAAAATTGTACTCCATATTCCAAATGAGGACGTACCAGAGATTTGTATAGTGGCAGAATTATATTTGCTTCCCTTGTATCTATACCCTTCTTAATAGATGCTAATATTTTACTTGCCTTTGCAGCTGCTGCTTGGCATTGAGCACTGCTACCTAGGTGGTTGTCCACTAGTACTCCCAAATCCCTTTCAATATCTGATACCTCTAGATTTGCTCCATTAAGATTATAAATTGCATGGCTATGTTTCCCTCCCAAATGCATAACCTTACATTTATTTGTATTAAATCTCATCTGAAATTTAGATGTCCATTGCTCACTTTTATGTAAATCCCTTTGGAGGGAAAGCACATCATTACCTGATTTAATTACCTTGCACAACTGCGTGTCATCAGCGAAAATGGAGACACCACACTCCAATCCTACCTCTAAGTCATTAATAAATATGTTAAGAAGGAGAGGACCGAATACTGAACCCTGAGGAACCCCACTTACCACATAAGTCCAATTGGAGTAGGTTCCAACAACCCTTTGCTTCCTCTCTTTTAGCCAGCTCTCAATCCATGAGCAAATATTTACTGCAATTTCTGTATCTCTTAGTTTGCACAATAGTCTCCCATGTGGCACTGTATCAAAAGCAGATTATTTGTTAATTCATTGTTAATTAATTATAAATTGTCAAGACCGGCCAATTTGGGGGGGCCACGCTCACCCCAAATCTCTCTCTCTCCACGGTCGCAACTTTTTGTTCAGATCTCGACACCAGCAGACACTGCAGATGACAGCATCATTACTGCAGAGACATGCACCCCTATTCTTAGGATCTAAGAAACACACCCATGTACCTTGGATTAGTACAAGCAGACTCTGACACCACCTGTGTTTAGTGTGTCCAAAGTCAGACTGGCCACTTCTTTATTGTTACAAAGATATATAAAAAAAAAACAGAAAGATGACACAAAACACCAAAGACTGCCCCCAGTTCTAGCCCATCCTCCTAGGCAAATAGCTTGCTATTCCCCCTCACCCACATGATTTCCTGATGTAGAAAGGCATCTAACTTTCTTCTAATTACTCCTTTTGTTTCTCCTCTTACAGAGCCATAAAACTAGTTACCCCTTTCATGAATAAAGCCAGAGCCTTCACACGTGGCCGATCGCAGGGCCATATAAATTCCGCTATCCTATTTCTAACACAGATACAGTTTTGCAATGTTAGTCAATTACAGCACCACATGCACTTATTACATCCATGATATAAATGTTAAGCAAATTGTTAGTACCTTCTAACCGCACATATAATAACAGATAAACCCCAAATAGTCCAGTGGGCCCTTCTGTTCATAACAGCTAGTTTCCCCCATCCTAGTGTGGCCTAGGAATTCGTCCTGACGGACAAATTTCTAGCCACACTGATCTCACTTGTGCAAGTGATGGTGATTGTAATAGCCTCACAGTACACATTTCTTCCAATTCCAATGGGCACACAATTTTGGGCATAGCCTCCATGGCTCAATTGCCAACCGCCTTCCTTGGGCCATGGCACATGCCCCCTTACTCCCCATCCATTGGGGAAAACAATTTAATTGGGCAGCTGCATCTAAAACAGTCCTTGGGCCTATTCGTTCACCAAGTACAAAGGGTCCCAGGGTGGTACAAAGTCCAGGTGACAGTTCCCAAGGTGACATGGCTCGCCCCCCTCCCAAAAACCAGGGCCAGTGCCCTCCTCTTCCCAATGTCTGAGGGGAAACATTTTCCTTGGGAGTCCCATAAACTAACACCTCCAGGGAGGAACATACCAGTCTGATACTGAACCCAGCATCCATGATGGTGTTCTGGAATGGAGGCTCCACTTTCACCTGCACCGCAGTCTGGGCATGGTAACCCCTCTCACCTGCAGCAATGGTCTGGGCATGGGACTCCATTTTTCCATCTCCTTGGACCATAGTTGGTGCGTTGTATTCCATCTCGCCTCCCTTGGGATCTTTGATCACTGTGTTACATAGTTACATAGTTACATAGTAATTAAGGTTGAAAAAAGACTTTCAGTCCATCAAGTTCAACCTGTTAAGATCTCCTCTGATCTGCAATATGCGGATTAGTTATTAATTAAATTATTGATTAAATAATTATTAATAGTATAGTATTGGAGAATGAATAAAGAGTTAGTCCATCAAGTTCAACCTTTTTAAATCTCTATTGATCTTTTTAATTTGGACTATTTATTATTATTGTTAATTGTTAATTATTGTTAATTGATCCAGAGGAAGGCAAACATAAAAAAAAAACCCATTGAAACTTTGCCAATTGTCTCATAAGGGGAAAAAAAAGCAAAATTCCTTCCTGACCCCAGAAACTGGCGATCAAATTTCTCCCTGGATCAATATTCCTTGCTAGTTATCTAGGATAGCCTTGAATGCCCTCTTTATTCAGAAATATATCTAACCCCTTTTTGAAGTTGTCTATCGAATTCGCTGTCACCACCTCCTTTGGTAGAGAATTCCACAGTTTAACCACCCTAACTGTGAAGAACCCTTTTCTTTGTTTAAGGTGAAATCTTTTTTCCTCTAACCTCAAAGGATGTCCTCTTGTCAGTTGAAAATCTCTTGCTACAAAAAGTTCACTTGACAAAGCCTTATATTGACCCTGGATGTATTTAAATAACGTAATCATATCTCCTCTTAGACGCCTTTTTTCTAGCGAAAATAAGTTTAATTTTGCTAGTCTTTCTTCATAACTTAGCCCCTCCATTCCCCTTATTAGTTTTGTAGCCCTTCTCTGTACTTTTTCCAGCTCTAAAATGTCTTTTTTGTGAGGTGGTGCCCAAAATTGTACTCCATATTCCAAATGAGGGCGTACTAGAGATTTGTATAGTGGCAGAATTATATCTTCTTCCCTGGCTTCTATACCCTTCCTAATACATGCTAATATTTTATTTGCCTTTGCAGCCGCTGCTTGGCTTTGAGCGCTGTTACCTAGGTGGTTGTCCACTAGTACTCCCAAATCCCTTTCAATATCTGATACCCCTAGATTTGCTCCATTAAGATTATAGATTGCTTGGCTATTGTTCCTTCCCAAATGCATAACCTTACATTTATTTGTATTAAATCTCATCTGCCATTTAGCCGCCCATTTCTCTAATTTATGCAAATCCTTTTGTAGGGAAAGTACATCATTATCTGATTTTATTACCTTGCACAACTTAGTGTCATCAGCAAAAATGGAGACACTACATTCGAGTCCTACTTCAATGTCATTAATAAATATGTTAAAAAGGAGAGGACCCAATACTGAGCCCTGAGGAACCCCACTTATCACATTAGACCAATCGGAGTATGTTCCATTTACAACAACCCTTTGCTTCCTGTCTTTTAGCCAGCTCTCGATCCATGAGCAGATATTTACTGCAATTCCTGTATCCCTTAGTTTGCTCACTAGTCTTCCATGTGGCACTGTATCAAATGCCTTTGAAAAATCTAAAAAGACTACATCCACTGAGGTACCCTGATCCAAGTTCCTACTAACCTCCTCATAAAAACTAATTAGATTGGTCTGACACGACCTTTCCTTCATAAATCCATGTTGACTGCTACCTATGATCCTGTTCAAATAGACATATTCTTGTATTCTGTCCCTTATTAATCCTTCTAAAAGCTTCCCAACTACAGAAGTGAGGCTCACTGGTCTATAATTCCCCGGATTTGCTCTAGATCCCTTCTTAAATATAGGTATCACCTCTGCTTTTCTCCAGTCATCTGGTAGAGACCCTGTAGTGAGCGAGTCTTTAAAGATTAGATATAATGGTTTGGCTATTACAGAACCCAGCTCCCTCAGTACCCTTGGATGTATTCCATCAGGACCTGGGGCTTTATTAACATTTATTTTCTCCAACCTCTTTTGTATTTCTTCCTGCATTAACCAATTATTTAGTGAAGGTAGTGTAGCCCCATTATGTTGCAGTGTCCCAACCACTGGTACCTCCCTTGTGTAAACCGACGAAAAGAACCTATTTAGCTCATCTGCCTTTTCCTGGTCACTAATTATCAGATGGCCTGTGTCACATTGTAATGGTCCTATCGATTCCTTCCTGGCCTTCTTCCCATTAATATATTTATAAAATATTTTAGGGTTAGTCTTACTTTCCATTGCAACTGACTTCTCATTTTCTATTTTAGCCAGTCTAATAGCCCTTTTGCAAGCCTTGTTGATTTCCTTATAGTCACATAAAGATGCCTCTGTTCCCTCCTTCTTGTATAATTTAAATGCATATTTCTTTTTCCTCATCATGATCTTTAAGTCATTGTTAAGCCACATGGGATGTGATTTACTCCTATTTATTTTATTTCCACATGGTACATGCTGATGAGTATGTTTATTTAGTAAGGATTTGAATGTTGTCCATTTATTTTCAGTATTCTTCCCTGTAAGTTCTTTGTCCCAGTCTATATGTTGTATTGCTGCCCGTAGCCCATTAAAGTTAGCCCTTTTAAAATTTAGAGTTTTTGTTGGCCCCTTACAACTTTGTTTTTTGTATTCAATCTCAAATGAGACTGTGTTGTGATCACTGTTCCCCAAGGGTTCCCCTATTTTTACATTTGATATTATATCAATATTACTTGTGATGACTAAATCCAAGATGGCCCCATTTCTAGTAGGTTCTTGTATTACCTGGGCTAGATAATGATCCCTGAGTGTACTCAAGAATCTGCTCCGCTTAGCTGAGCTGCTGGTCTCGTTTATCCAGTTTATATCAGGGTAATTAAAGTCTCCCATTATTAGAACTTGCCCATGCTTAGCTGCATTTCCAATCTGTAACAATAATTGTATTTCCTCACTTTCAGCTATATTTGGGGGTTTATAGCATACTCCCACCAATATGCATTTAGAATTAGCTCCTCCACTATTTAGCTCAACCCACAAGGATTCAATGATGCCATTAGTGCCAGCATAAATATCTTCTCTAACTATAGGCTTAAATTCAGGCTTAACATAAAGACAGATCCCTCCTCCTCTTTTACCATTTCCCCTATCTTTCCTAAATAGGTTATAACCATCCAGATTAACAGTCCAGTCATGAGATTCATCCCACCATGTTTCCGTAATGCCTATTAAGCCCCATTTTTCTTGTACTGCTAATATTTCTAGCTCATCCATTTTCCCAGGCAAACTTCTTGCGTTTGCAATCATACACTTTATGTTGCTATGGCTCTGCTGATGTGAAGTGCCTGCCACTGTATTTGAGGCCCCTATTAATATCTCCCTACTTTCTATTGTAACCCTCCCCCTTCTCCTCCCCCATGGGTAAATAATTCATCCCTTTCCCTCTCTACCCTATTTACCCCAATACTTCTATATAGTCCCTCCCCCCCACCTACAAGTTTAAAAACTCCCCCAGCCGTTCTACCATCCTATTCCCTAGCACAAAAGCGCCCTCATCATTAAGGTGCAATCCATCCCTGCTATAGAGATTGTACCCAAGTGAGAAGTCAGCCCAGTGCTCTAAAAACCCAAAACCCTCTGCACTGCACCACTTTTTTAGCCACGCATTAACCTCCCTAAGCTCCTTCTGCCTCCCTGGGCTAGCACGTGGCACTGGTAGTATCTCAGAAAATACTACCTTGGAGGTCCTTGCTTTAAGCTTATTCCCTAATTCTCTAAAATCATTCTTTAGGACGCTCCATCTTCCACTAACTTTGTCATTGGTACCAATGTGTACCAAGACCGCCGGTTCATTACCAGCCCCTCCCAATAATTTATCCACCCGATCCACAACATGCCGAACCCGAGCACCCGGGAGACAGCAAACTGTTCGATTGCTGGGATCTGGGTGACAAATTACCCTGTCTACCTTCCTAATAATAGAGTCCCCTACCACCAAAACATGTCTGTTGCTCTGCCTATTCTGCCCTCCCTCTTCTCCAGTAGAGCTGTTCGCCCGGCTGTTAGAGGGAACAGCTCTATCTGGCATTGCCATTCCTGAATGGACATCGCCAACAGTTTCACTCAATCTGGCAAATCTGTTGTTGTTTGCTAACTCAGAACTGGCCTGCCTCCTCCTGTACCCTCTGATTCCCCTTCTAACTGTAACCCAGCTACCTCCCTGGCCATCCTCACTAGCCCCAGCTCCTCCCTCCATACTAGGCCCAGCTAAACTGTGCTCCGTGAGCACCAACTCCCTTTCCAGTGGAGCAATATCACTAAGTGCTGCAATTCTCCTTTCCAGATCTTCAATTTGAGCTTCCAAAGAGGCAACATGCTCACACCTGTCACAGAGGTATGGACCCTAGATCATCTGTTCCAGTAGTGCATACATTTGACAGGATGTACACTGAATAAGGTTGCCACTGGACTGACTCATAATTATTATTATTGTCTACGAAATTTCAGTGGGAAAAATAAAGAATATAATATAATATATTTATATAAAGTTTTCCTCCTTTGCACTATAAATCTGCCCTCCCTTTTCTTTGAAGGCCCTCCTTTTATTTAAACTCCTAGGCTTTTACTAGAATTGCACTTGATACTGAAAATGTTCGCAAGCTCACAAGTTCCCCTTCTCCGGTTTCTATTAACTTCTGCCTTCTCGCCTGGGCACAATTAGTGCACTCTGCAATTTATCAGCCTTTACTTGTAAGGTAAATCCACTTGTAAACAGGCCCCAAACCAGCTCACAAATCCTTTATCCTAGTTTAACAGTCAAGCCACACCCCTCTCACCTGGGCACACTTAGTGCACTCTGCAATTTATCAGCCTTTACTTGTAAGGTAAATCCACTTGTAAACAGGCCCCAAACCAGCTCACAAACCTTTTATACAAGTTTAACAGTCAAGCCACACCCCTCTCACCTGGGCACAATTAGTGCACTCTGCAGTTTATCAGCCTTTACTTTTTCAGGTAAATCCACTTGTAAACAGTTCCCTGGCAGGACCTCACAGCTCTCATCCAGACATCCTCTTGGGCCATCAGTTTTACAGACATTCTCTGTCTTCTCAATTGCCTTGTTATTAGCAATTGTGCCCCAGCCATTTGGGTCTGGCTGGCCCCCTTGGTCTGACACAGTCCCAAGGTTGTTCTCGGTGTTCGCCCCTGTACCCATGGCTGGTTCCTGGACTGTAGTTATCCACGGGAACCCCATGTTAGGTTCACGATCCATCTCTGGTTCTTTCCAGAACTCTCCCAGGCCCTCCATCTGGCCTGCTATTCCTGTCTGAGACTCAGACTCCACCGGTTTTGAGATGTACCCATAATGTATGGTACCCTCCTCATCTGTCCCAGTTGTAGCAAAAATTTACTGGGCCTTGTCCATTTGTATCTCCACATTGGTATTGTCCTGGTCAGAGTCCACAATATCCTCTCCCCAGACCTCTGGTAACCAATCATTTTCCTCCCTGTCCACCTGACAGGGTTCCTCCCAACTGGATGGCCAAAACCCCTCCATGGATGCCTCATCCAGCAATTCAACATACTCAGCCTCCAGCTGCAGCTCTTGCTGAATCAGGGGTTCCAGCAAATTAGCCTCCGGGGACCATGGTTCTAATCCCAGACCATGACAGCGTTTAAGAAATAAGTTATTTTTCCTCCTTACAGTCCCCATGCCACATTCAGGATCACCAAAGACGATCTCCCAGAGCCCATCTATTAGCTCCAATTGAACATAGAGATCCTCTTCAAGGGCACCAACAGGCCCTATCCTGGCATGATACTGTTTCTCTAAGGCAATCTCTTTCCATACTAGTTTCTTCAGCCAGCATGACAGCTCATGGTCCTGCCACAATCCCAGGAACGCCATCCATTGCTTTAGAAGGGCCATTCCTCTGCAGTCCTTTGCCTCTGTCACCTGGCTCTCTTTCTCTACTGGGGATAAGCATTCCCCCTCCACAGGAGCTGAGACAGGGCCATTGCTTACCCTTCTCCTGTTCCCCTGTACCTCCTGTGTGATTTGTATCCGGAGTTCCCTCTGCTGATCCTTAGTAAAACCTGCAGGCATTACCTCCATCCATCTTTGATACCGTCTGGACACTTCCTCCTCCTCTGCTGCAGACATCTCTTCATAAGCTGCCATCCTTCTGTGTTTTATACAGAGATCCCCACCGCTGCCAGCCAAATGTCACGACCGGCCAATTTGGGGGACCACGCTCACCCCAAATCTCTCTCTCTCCACGGTCGCAACTTTTTGTTCAGATCTCAACACCAGCAGACACTTCAGATGACAGCATCATTACTGCAGAGACACGCACCTCAGACCCCTATTCTTAGGATCTAAGAATCACACCCATGTACCTTGGATTAGTACAAGCAGACTCTGACACCACCTGTGTTTAGTGTGTCCAAAGTCAGACTGGCCACTTCTTTATTGTTACAAAGATATATAAAAAAAAAAACAGAAAGATGACACAAAACACCAAAGACTGCCCCCAGTTCTAGCCCATCCTCCTAGGCAAATAGCTTGCTATTCCCACTCACCCACATGATTTCCTGATGTAGAGAGGCATCTAACTTTCTTCTAATTACACCTTTTGTTTCTCCTCTTACAGAGCCATAAAACTAGTTACCCCTTTCATGAATAAAGCCAGAGCCTTCACAGGTGGCCGATCGCAGGGCCATATAAATTCCACTATCCTATTTCTAACACAGATACAGTTTTGCAATGTTAGTCAATTACAGCACCACATGCACTTATTACATCCATGATATAAATGTTAAGCAAATTGTTAGTACCTTCTAACCGCACATATAATAACAGATAAACCCCAAATAGCCCAGTGGGCCCTTCTGTTCATAACATAAATCAACATTTTTTTTTATTTTTTTTAAATTATTATCTAATTAATCCAGAGGAAGGCAAACAGAAAAAAAAAAAGTGAAATTTAGCCAATCGTCTCAAAGGGAAAAAAAATGTAATTCCTTCCTGACCCCAGATACTGGTGATCGGATTTCTCCCTGCATCAATTATCTCTCTCTAATTATCCAGGATAAACCTGAATTTCCTTTTTAATTAGAAATAAAACCAGTCCACTTTTAAAGTTATCTATTGAAACCGCTGTCACCACCTTCTCTGGTAGTGAATTCCACAGATTAACCACCCTTACTGTGAAGAACCCTTTTCTTTCTTTAAGGTGGAATTGTTTTACTTCTAACCTCAAGGGATATCCTCTTGTCAGTTGAAAACCTTTTGACACAAAAAGCTCCCTTGACAAATCTTTATACTGACCCTGGATGTATTTATATAAGGTAATCATATCTCCTCTTTAACGCCTTTTTTCTAGAGAAAATAAGCTTAATTTGGTTAGTCTTTCTTCATAACTGAGCCCCTCCATTCCCCTTATTAGTTTTGTAGCCCTTCCCTGTACCTTTTCCAGCTCTAAAATGTCCTTTTTATGAAGTGGTGCCCAAAATTGTACTCCATTTTCCAAGTGAGGGTGTACTAGAGATTTGTATACTGGCAGAATTATATTTGCTTCCTTTGCTTCTAAGCCTTTCTTAATACATGCTAATATTGTATTTGCCTTTACAGCTGCTGCTTGGCTTTGAGCATTGTTACCTAAGTTGTTGTCCACAAGCACTCCCAAATCCCTTTCAATATCTGATACCCCTATATTTGCTCCATTAAGATTATACATTGCATGGCTATTTTTCCTTCCCAGATGCAAAACTTTACATTTATTTGTATTAAATCTCATCTGCCATCTAGATGCCCATTCCTCAATTTTATGTAAATCCCTTTGGAGGGAAAGTACATCATTATCTGATTTAATTCTCTTGCACAACTTCCTCTAATCAGCGAAAATGGAGACACTACTTTCCAGCTCGCCTCTAAGTCATTAATAAATATGTGAAAAGGGAGAAGACCTAATACTGAATCCTGAGGAACCCCACTTACCACATTAGTCCAATCTGAGTATGTTCCATTTACAACAACGCTTTGCTTCCTGTCTTTTAGCCAGCCCTCGATCCATGAGCAGATGTTTACTGCAATTCCTGTATCTCTTAGTTTGCACAATAGTCTCCCATGTGGCACTGTATCAAAAGCCTTTGCAAAATCCAAAAAGACTACATCCACTGAATTGCCTTGATCCAGGTTTGTACTAACCTCCTCATAGAAACTAATTAGATTTGTTTGAAATGACCTATCCCTCATAAATCCATTTTGACCCCTACTTATAATCCTGTTCAAAATGACATAATCTTGTATATTATCCCGTAATAACCCTTCTAAAAGCTTCCCTACTACAGAAGTGAGGCTCACTGGTCTATAATTCCCCGGATTTGCTCTTTCACCCTTCTTAGATATAGGTATCACATCGGCTTTTCTCCAGTCATCTGGTAGAGACCCTGTGTTGAGTGAATCTTGAAAAATTAAATATAATGGCTTAGCTATTACAGAACCGAGTTCCCTCAGAACCCTTGGATGTATTCCATCAGGACCCAGGGCTTTATTAACATTTATTTTTGTCAACCTCTTTTGGATTACTTCCTGCATTAACCAATTATTCAGAGAAGGTACCAAGGAGAGGAAAGAAGAGTGGATCAGTGGTGACGAGTCAGAAACATTAACCTGTTGGGAAACTCTCATGAGGGATTTAAGGGGATGAAAGTGATTTAAATGGACTGATTGAAAGTTAATTCTAAAGCACTATTTACCTTAGTCTGTGGCTGTGTTGGTAGTGAGTGAGCTGTCCCTTTAAAAAATTAACTGGCTTTCTTCTCATATTCAGTGCATATTCTTCAGTGCAGCCAGATGAATTTCACTACACTGAGTAGCATGTTCAAGCTAATTTAAAGGGTACAATTTATAATTAACAAAGAACTAAAACAGTATCTTGTGTAGATAAAAATATCAGGCTTCTGTAAAAACTGCACATATTGAACATTTAATTCATTGAACTTAAATTTGATACTCATCTCATCATATTCTGCATTAAACATTAAAATGCTACCACTAACAATAGTAATAATTATTTAAATATTCAACATTAAAAAGGAAGAGACAATGATGTAAAATAATAAATAAGACAGTTCAGATATGGAGGCTATCTTGGCTGCTTATAAAACTTGGAGTTCTGAAAGGACCAAACAGTATGTCAGATCATCACTATATATGTTAGTTATCCATGAACAAGAATAAGCTGTTATTTTCATTCCTCTACAGTTTGATTACATATATATAAACACTTTGTTGCTGGGACCCTGGAAGTTGGGGGCAAGATGAACAGCCAATCAGCTACATGGAGATGCACAGAATTCCACTAGTATATACTAAGATGGACAACTCTCAAAGGACATATTTTCAGCATAGAATGTACACTGCCGAAGTCCTGTGAGACTATTCATAATAAGCATGATAAATTTTAATTAGTCATAGTCATTCACAACCTCACTCCCTAATATCACATACTTGTTGATACTATAGAAATGTATAGTTAGGTTATAAACTGTGAATTCAATCCACTTTGTGAACTGCATCTACATTCCTACCACACACTAAGCCAGAATAATGGAGACTAATTGTATAACTATCCCCTACAATGACATTGATGACTGGGTGCTGGGGGAAACTCAGGATACTTGCCAGCAAGTTAGTAGGTGCAGCAGTACCTGCAAATGTATTTGCACTTGATAAGAAGACTAGCCAGTCAGAGAAGAACTTGCCTGACTAAAAATGTCTACCCAGAGTAGCATCTCTAATAATTGAGCAGTGATATTACAGATTACCAATTTTTTATAACATATCCCATCACTCAGAACATACAGTTGTGCTCAAAAGTTTGCATACCCTAGCAGAAATTGTGAAAAGTTGGCATTAAATCTGAAAATCTGATTGATCATGCAAAAAAAATTATTTTATTGAAGGATAGTGATCATATGAAGCCATTTATTATCACATCGTTGTTTGGCTCCTTTGTAAATCATATTGATAACAGAAATCCAAAAAAGAAAATGCCAGTCAGTACTGTTCAATCACTTATTAAGAAGTGGAAAATTCTGGGATCTCTTGATAAAAAGCCAAGGTCAGTTAGAAAGAAAGAAGGAAAGATTTCAGCCACAACTGCCAGAAGAATTGTTTGAAATACAAAGAGAAACCCATAGGTAACCTCAGGAGAAATACAGGCTGCTCTGGAAAAATATGGTGTGGTTGTTTCAAGGAGCACAATATGACGATACTTTATAATTGTGAGCTGCATGGTCCAGTTGCCAGAAAAAAGCCTTTACTGTGCCAATGCCACAAAAAAGCCTGGTTACAATATTCCCGACAACACCTTGACATGCTTCACAGCTTCTGGCACATTGTAATTTGGAGTGACAAGACGAAAATAAGCCCTATGTTTGGAGAGGGATCAACAAGGCCTAAAGTGAAAAGAACACCATCCCCACTGTGAAGCATGGAGGTGGCTCACTGATGTGTTTTTTTTTGGGGGGGGGAGCTCTAAAGGCACAGGGAATCTTGTGAAAACTGCGCTTGGATCCCGCCCCATGCTGATGATAGGCAGACAACTTAAAACGGATAGTGTATAATCCAATCTTGGCTTTGCATAAAAGCTGTGTAATACAGCGGACATAAGCTTAAAGGAAGCCGTGTTTAAAATGGTCTATGGATTAAAGAACAAAGCATTTGTGGGCACATTTGCATGTCTCTGCTCTGTATTTCTCGGAATTCTGAGCAGGAAGAAAGTTTTTTAACTTGTTTTAGACATGCAAATGTGAGTACAAATTTACTATGTATATACTGTACTACTTTACGCTGGAGAGCTTCTGTCACTCTTTTGCCCACCATATATTAAATGGTTGTTGTGTTGAACTAACTACTCATAAGGGCCACAACACAAGCTGGGATCCCACCCCACGCTGATGATAGGCAGTAACCTTGAAACGTCTGTCTGTGGGTAGGATTCCAAGCTTGTGTATAATCCAATCTTGGCTTTGCATAAAAGCTGTGTAATGCAGCAGGCATAAGCTTAGATGAAGCCATATTTAAAATGGTCTATGGATTGAAGAACAAATCATCCATGTCCCTGCTCAGCTTCCCAGAATGCAGTGTAATAACTGTATTTCTCAGAATTCTGATCAGGAAGCAAGTTTTTTAACTTGTTTTAGACATGCAAATGTGAGCGCAAATGTACTATTTATATACTATGGTCCTCATTCAATTGCGATTTGGCCAATTGAATAGGGCTCTCTATAAGCACAGAGAATATTTTTTTACAGAAGTTTTTAGTTAGTGAATTTCTATCCAAAAGCAAGGTCTTCACTAACTAAAAACTACTGTAAAAAATATCTGTTCTTATATCGAGCCCTATTCAATTGGCCAAATCGCAATTGAATGATACTCTATATTTATATATATATATATATATATATATATATATATATATATATATATATATATATTATTTTTGCAGATTTCTTGGATAAACGATTGATCTCATAGAACTTCAGTTTCTTACTCATTATACCTATGGAAATTAAATAAACATCTTGGTTATTCGACCCTGTGCAAACTTGTTACCTTATCCATTTATTGTATATCTTACCATTACAAATGTTAGCTAGTGAGTTTACTTATAAACAGGTACTTTTTGTATGTAAAAATAATTGACAGACTAAAATATCAGTCTCATTAAAATATTCACATAACAGGTATTTTAGCAAGTTTGATGGGTAGTCAATTCTAAAGTAAAAAAAAATAAAAAATCAGTATGACTGACTCCTGGAGCAGATGTATGAGCCTGTGAAATTATGAATACCTATAAGGCTTAAAGTCTAACCCAAAATGGTTTGCTGTGATTAGCAATATTGTGTGGAATATATTTATACTAAAATGTTGTTCAAAGCCAAAGATTGCAATCCACGTTATCTCTTGTTAATACCAGGAGTCCGAATACATGATTAGCTGCACATTTACCAAAATATTGCACTTCCTTGGCTGTGGTTTCTTGCTATATAAGTTTTTCTGTAACGTGAAATAAACGAAGCAATTTGACTAAGCGTTTAGCGTCATTCTGTTTCCCAAGTGCTTGGGTCAGACACAGAGAGATGCTGTGACAAAAAAAGCTGGTCAAATTCCTGGGTGATGTCGCCTCCCAAAGCAACTAGGCCTAGGAGTTGGCCCTAACAATACCTGTGATCACCCCAAAGTAGTCAGCAACTGGTCATTTTCTATGCCATTAGACTGAGCACACTTTATTGTTTTTCAGTTGTGCAGTCGGGTCCAAGCACTTTCTCACTATAATGAAATTGAAAATATCCTATATTTTTTGTCAACTAAAAGTTGTTCAATTTGTTGAAGACATTTAGGGCAAATATAAAGTTTTTTTTTGCCTACACCTTGGCATTATAGAGAAAAACATCAAATCTAACACAAATGTTTTAAACAAGATGTAATGCACTATGTTAGTTTCATTTTGATACATTGACAAAGCGCTTCATGTTCCATTGTCACTCGCACATGGAAATAATATTCTCATTTGAGAAAAAACAAACATTAGTGAATGTTGAGAAAGCAAAATATATTTACTAAAGAAAATACACATTTAAATGAAACACAACACTAACTCACTTTCTGCTTTATCGTTTGCATTCCAGTTGGCCTTATAAACTTGTCACAGCAGTAAAAACGCATCTATTTTTTGCCATAACTGCACCGAGCTTACAATTAAAGTTTTAAGTGAGCAATAACTTTTAGAGATTAATTTCTCCATGGAATCAGCAAAAGCATTTAAAATACAAAAATACAAAAAACTGTACTAAGGGAAACAACACTTAGCCGTAAATCGGCCGTAAGGCTGCGATTCCTTGCGGGGGTTCAGTTAACTCGAGAATTCTATTATACGGCCCGCAAGGATCTCCCCTTACGGCAGGCCGCATATCTTGAAACCGGCCGTAAGCTCTGAAATCTAAAAACGCAAAAATAAATTCAAGCCTGCACTGTACAGCTCTGTAAATGCTACTGATCATATTGGGGGACATGAGGATTAAAAGTAACCCCCTCTCAAGCTTGCACATCAGCCCAAACCCGAGTTCAAATTAACTGTTTATTTTCCAGCTGCGGCGTGGGCGTGTCTGAGGTGCTCCAAGCACTCTGGACTTTTTACATGTATATTTTACGTACATTAAAAAAAATATATTTTAAGGATTTGAGTATAGGGTAATTATGTGCTATTTTTGCTAACACCGAATATCACTTTATAGACTCCGCAAAGTGCAGGATGGCTTTATTTGAGCTATTTTAGGTGCTTAATTGGTGCTAGCGAGACCTGTTCACTGCAAGTAAGCTGCGGCTCGTTTTTAGCCTTGCAGACAGGGTTCCCGGAGCAATAGAATAGCATCCAGGCTTTTCTTATGGCCGATTTCCTTGCAGCCGTTTTAGATCAAAGGCTTTCCTCCGGCGCTTGCGGCCGCAAGAGATAGCAAGGCGCCGGCCGCAAGCCTGCCGGAGTCCCCAGCCGGAGGGGAATAGAATAGCCGGACAGCTTGCGGCCCGTCCTTGCGGCCCCGCAGCGGCTGCGGCCGATAATAGAATGAGGCCCTTACAAAATAAGAGAAGCTTCCACTAAAATTGGCACTTAGGTAAGGCAGGCCCCAAATGTTTTCTCCACTCACTGTCAGTTCTTTATAGTAAGACAGCAACCCAGTCACAAATCATAACCAAGTCTAATTGCTCCTTGATCCACTAGGAAGTGGTTATGAATCTTTGCAAATTAGAACTTTGAGGGGAGAAAAAAAAAATTTGGACATGGAAACCTTGTGAGGAAGTGTTAAAAGCTTTAATGTTTTCTTTACTGATTCCTATATTTCTTTGAGATTTTTTGCTGATTTACATGAAGGATAAGAAGAGACACTTTGAATATTTAAATACATTTAATATTTAATGTACCTCTACATTTAAAAATGTAAGTAAATGCATATAAATACTATACCCTTATGAAGAGGATCTTTTCTCCAACTTTGTATCTTCCTTGAGAAAGGCGTTCCACACAGAACTTGTTGGGACATTTACAAGGGGGGTCTTCAGAAATGTGTTGAACCTGGTAAAAAATGGTTTTGTTTATTCCAAATAATGGCAGTGTAGTGAGATACAAATTAAAATTGATTAATACAGGTGTCAGTTATATTTTGCAGGAAGTGCAAATTAATTGGTAGGGAATGTTTTTGCAATTTGATACAGTGTGTCATTGGTATTAAAAAAAATAAAGTCAAAACCTAATTAAATAATGCAGCCGGCCTGTGACAAATAAAGAAAAGACAAGCTTGTAAAGTCAATCAGAGCTATATATATATATATATATATATATATATATATATATATATATATATATATATAAATATAAATATATATATATATATATATATATATACATACATATACATATATAAGTTGTGTAAGTTTTGTTTTGCATTGCAGAGATAAAGATCTGCTATTAAACCTAACCAGTGGCAGAGGTAGTCAATGGAGGGCCATTCAATTGGCGTCTTTTTGCAAGCTCCGAACGGCTTCCGAGTTATGTCCTTGAAAATTTTTTGATGGTTAAACTGGTAACTTACAGCCTCCCAAAGCCTAGAGAGGTCCTGTAAGGGGGTTAAACACCTATTCTTAGCACTGTAAATGCAAAGAAAAGATCACTACTGCACTGTAAATAACAGAAAGCAATGACAGACAATATATATACAATATAAATATAAATATTTTGATATATACATGATAACAGGCATCCCTTGTTTAATATATACTATTTGAAAGAATATGACACTGAATAATTTTCCCAGTTGTACAGAATTATGGATTACTACAAGTCTTATTATTACTATTATTATATTTATAATTATACAAATTTATAACCTCTGAATTTATAGTGAATTTGTAATGTTTTTTTTATGTACACATTAATCATCATCTATTAAATACATTAATAACTCGTATACTCCTGCAGCATGTAATCACATATTTAGTTGTGAGCGTACGAGTTGTTGCTAATGCATGGCAGGCTCGCGCAGCGAGCCACGGCCCTTGCAAAGCGAGGGCTGCGGGCGAGGGCCTCAGTTGCTGGCATGGAGCGCCGACGGCGCTCCTTGCCACCAACTGCGCCCCTCGAAAACTTTACGTCGCAACGCAAACAACACAACACACCAACTACGACCCTAGCAAACTTTACCTCGCAACGCAAACAACATACGAGACACATTAACACACATTACGACCTCGCAACACTCGGACGCAACCTGCGAACATTACAAAATTCAAAACACAATAAATACACACAGCACTTACAAAAAATAGCATACCTACAGCAAGAGGGAGCATCCGGGACCTCAAAAAATACACTTACACCTTCATTTCACTCAAAATAAAAGAGTTTACACACAAAAAATTCGCTAAGCGGCAAAAAAAATGGCTGACGAACAAAACGAAAAAGAGGCTACAACCGCAAACACCATAAAAAAAGACATGTTAGCACACATTACGACCTCGCAAAATCGGCCGCAACCCGCGAACATAAAAAAATTAAAATACAATAAATACACACAACACATACATAAAAAGCTTACCAACAGCAAGAGGGAGCATCCAGGACCTCAAAAAAGCAACTTACACCTTCATTTAACTCAAAATAAAAGAGTTTAGACACTAAAAAATTCTATAAGCGAGAGAAAAAATGGCCGCCGAACAAAACGAAAACGAGGCTACAGCACTCTAAACACGCAAAACACCACAAGAAACTCTCAAAACACCACAAGACACTCGCAAAACACCACAAAAGACCTATGGATATTCCGCTAAGACGCATACCACACATTACCGGCCATTTCCTAAATTACTGCAAGGACCTCACCGTCTTATTCACTATTACTATTCACTCTCACACCATATATCAATTTATAGTTACATAGTTACATAGTAACTAAGGTTGAAAAAAGACTTTCAGTCCATCAAGTTCAACCTGTTAAGATCTCCTCTGATCTGCAATATGCGGATTAGTTATTAATTAAATTATTGATTAAATAATTATTAATAGTATAGTATTGGAGAATGAATAAAGAGTTAGTCCATCAAGTTCAACCTTTTTAGATCTCTATTGATCTTTTTAATTTGGACTATTTATTTTTATTGTTAATTGTTAATTATTGTTAATTGATCCAGAGGAAGGCAAACATAAAAAAAAAAACCATTGAAACTTTGCCAATTGTCTCATAAGGGGGAAAAAAAGCAAAATTCCTTCCTGACCAGAAACTGGCGATCAAATTTCTCCCTGGATCAATATTCCTTGCTAGTTATCTAGGATAGCCTTGAATGCCCTCTTTATTCAGAAATATATCTAACCCCTTTTTGAAGTTGTCTATCGAATTCGCTGTCACCACCTCCTTTGGTAGAGAATTCCACAGTTTAACCACCCTAACTGTGAAGAACCCTTTTCTTTGTTTAAGGTGAAATCTTTTTTCCTCTAACCTCAACGGATGTCCTCTTGTCAGTTGAAAATCTCTTGCTACAAAAAGTTCACTTGACAAAGCCTTATATTGACCCTGGATGTATTTAAATAACGTAATCATATCTCCTCTTAGACGCCTTTTTTCTAGCGAAAATAAGTTTAATTTTGCTAGTCTTTCTTCATAACTTAGCCCCTCCATTCCCCTTATTAGTTTTGTAGCCCTTCTCTGTACTTTTTCCAGCTCTAAAATGTCTTTTTTGTGAGGTGGTGCCCAAAATTGTACTCCATATTCCAAATGAGGGCGTACTAGAGATTTGTATAGTGGCAGAATTATATCTTCTTCCCTGGCTTCTATACCCTTCCTAATACATGCTAATATTTTATTTGCCTTTGCAGCCGCTGCTTGGCTTTGAGCGCTGTTACCTAGGTGGTTGTCCACTAGTACTCCCAAATCCCTTTCAATATCTGATACCCCTAGATTTGCTCCATTAAGATTATAGATTGCTTGGCTATTGTTCCTTCCCAAATGCATAACCTTACATTTATTTGTATTAAATCTCATCTGCCATTTAGCCGCCCATTTCTCTAATTTATGCAAATCCTTTTGTAGGGAAAGTAGATCATTATCTGATTTTATTACCTTGCACAACTTAGTGTCATCAGCAAAAATGGAGACACTACATTCGAGTCCTACTTCAATGTCATTAATAAATATGTTAAAAAGGAGAGGACCCAATACTGAGCCCTGAGGAACCCCACTTATCACATTAGACCAATCGGAGTATGTTCCATTTACAACAACCCTTTGCTTCCTGTCTTTTAGCCAGCTCTCGATCCATGAGCAGATATTTACTGCAATTCCTGTATCCCTTAGTTTGCTCACTAGTCTTCCATGTGGCACTGTATCAAATGCCTTTGAAAAATCTAAAAAGACTACATCCACTGAGTTGCCCTGATCCAAGTTCCTACTAACCTCCTCATAAAAACTAATTAGATTGGTCTGACACGACCTTTCCTTCATAAATCCATGTTGACTGCTACCTATGATCCTGTTCAAATAGACATATTCTTGTATTCTGTCCCTTATTAACCCTTCTAAAAGCTTCCCAACTACAGAAGTGAGGCTCACTGGTCTATAATTCCCCGGATTTGCTCTAGATCCCTTCTTAAATATAGGTATCACCTCTGCTTTTCTCCAGTCATCTGGTAGAGACCCTGTAGTGAGCGAGTCTTTAAAGATTAGATATAATGGTTTGGCTATTACAGAACCCAGCTCCCTCAGTACCCTTGGATGTATTCCATCAGGACCTGGGGCTTTATTAACATTTATTTTCTCCAACCTCTTTTGTATTTCTTCCTGCGTTAACCAATTATTTAGTGAAGGTAGTGTAGCCCCATTATGTTGCAGTGTCCCAACCACTGGTACCTCCCTTGTGTAAACCGACGAAAAGAACCTATTTAGCTCATCTGCCTTTTCCTGGTCACTAATTATCAGATGGCCTGTGTCACATTGTAATGGTCCTATCGATTCCTTCCTGGCCTTCTTCCCATTAATATATTTATAAAATATTTTAGGGTTAGTCTTACTTTCCATTGCAACTGACTTCTCATTTTCTATTTTAGCCAGTCTAATAGCCCTTTTGCAAGCCTTGTTGATTTCCTTATAGTCACATAAAGATACCTCTGTTCCCTCCTTCTTGTATAATTTAAATGCATATTTCTTTTTTCCTCATCATGATCTTTAAGTCATTGTTAAGCCACATGGGATGTGATTTATTCCTATTTATTTTATTTCCACATGGTACATGCTGATGAGTATGTTTATTTAGTAAGGATTTGAATGTTGTCCATTTATTTTCAGTATTCTTCCCTGTAAGTTCTTTGTCCCAGTCTATATGTTGTATTGCTGCCCGTAGCCCATTAAAGTTAGCCCTTTTAAAATTTAGAGTTTTTGTTGGCCCCTTACAACTCTGTTTTTTGTATTCAATCTCAAATGAGACTGTGTTGTGATCACTGTTCCCCAAGGGTTCCCCTATTTTTACATTTGATATTATATCAATATTACTTGTGATGACTAAATCCAAGATGGCCCCATTTCTAGTAGGTTCTTGTATTACCTGGGCTAGATAATGATCCCTGAGTGTACTCAAGAACCTGCTCCCCTTAGCTGAGCTGCTGGTCTCGTTTATCCAGTTTAAATCAGGGTAATTAAAGTCTCCCATTATTAGAACTTGCCCATGCTTAGCTGCATTTCCAATCTGTAACAATAATTGTATTTCCTCACTTTCAGCTATATTTGGGGGTTTATAGCATACTCCCACCAATATGCATTTAGAATTAGCTCCTCCACTATTTAGCTCAACCCACAAGGATTCAATGATGCCGTTAATGCCAGCATAAATATCTTCTCTAACTATAGGCTTAAATTCAGGCTTAACATAAAGACAGATCCCTCCTCCTCTTTTACCATTTCCCCTATCTTTCCTAAATAGGTTATAACCATCCAGATTAACAGTCCAGTCATGAGATTCATCCCACCATGTTTCCGTAATGCCTATTAAGCCCCATTTTTCTTGTACTGCTAATATTTCTAGCTCATCCATTTTCCCAGGCAAACTTCTTGCGTTTGCAATCATACACTTTATGTTGCTATGGCTCTGCTGATGTGAAGTGCCTGCCACTGTATTTGAGGCCCCTATTAATATCTCCCTACTTTCTATTGTAACCCTACCCCTTCTCCTCCCCCATGGGTAAATAATTCATCCCTTTCCCTCTCTACCCTATTTACCCCAATACTTCTATATAGTCCCTCCCCCCCACCTACAAGTTTAAAAACTCCCCCAGCCGTTCTACCATCCTATTCCCTAGCACAAAAGCGCCCTCATCATTAAGGTGCAATCCATCCCTGCTATAGAGATTGTACCCAAGTGAGAAGTCAGCCCAGTGCTCTAAAAACCCAAAACCCTCTGCACTGCACCACTTTTTTTAGCCACGCATTAACCTCCCTAAGCTCCTTCTGCCTCCCTGGGCTAGCACGTGGCACTGGTAGTATCTCAGAAAATACTACCTTGGAGGTCCTTGCTTTAAGCTTATTCCCTAATTCTCTAAAATCATTCTTTAGGACGCTCCATCTTCCACTAACTTTGTCATTGGTACCAATGTGTACCAAGACCGCCGGTTCATTACCAGCCCCTCCCAATAATTTAGTTGCTCCATCATAGTAATTTTCTCAAACTTGTTTAAAAGCTCACTATTTAACCTTCACACCCATTGCAATGCACATTAAAACCTTCTTTCAAATTACCTACCCTATTATTTGCTTTTTTCTCATAACTGTTCAATTTCAAATTGTCATAGATCCCAGAGCTCATATCTCCAAGTCGCTAAGCCATCATCAGACTCCAATCACGCTACTTCCTCACAACAAACACTAACCCATTTTTTCATTTCAAATGACTATATTCAATAATCATGGCTGATCTCAATCATTCCGATGCAGGGAGCCTTCCTTCCCAGTGTCCTTTGTCCCCTGGAAGAGGACCATCGGTGACAGGCACTCAATCATCTCTCATGTAAGAGCTTCAAAATTGTGGTATTCAATACCCAGATTCCACCAGGAACATTTTTAGATATCCTCTGATCTGCAAAATGCAGATTAATTGTTAATTGATCCAGAAAAAGGCAAACAGAAAAAAACAGAGTGAAACTTTGACAAATGTCTCAAAAGAGAAAACATTTTTTAATTCCTTCCTGATCCCAGATACTAGTGATCGGATTTCTCCCTGGATAAATGGAGTATTTATCCAGAGAGAAATCCGATTGCTAGTTACCCTGGATGTCCTTTTTATTTAAAAATATATTCAACCACCTCCTTTGGTAGAGAATTCAATAATTTAACCAGCCTTACTGTGAAGAACTATTTTCTTTTTTTAAGGAGGAATCTTTTTACTTCTAATCTCAAATGATGCCCTCTTGTCAGTTAAAAAAATGTATTGACCCTGGATATATTTTATAAGGTATTTATATTCCCTCTTAGATGCCTTTTTTTCTAGAGAAAATAAGTTTAATTTGGTAAGTCTTGCTTAATAATGCAATCTGAGTATGTTCCATTAACAACTATCCTTTGCTTCCTGTCTTTTATCCAGCTCTTAATCCACGAGCAGATATTTACTGCAATTCATGTATTCCTTTGTTTTCACAGTAGTCTCCCATGTGGCATTGTATCAAAAGTCTTTGCAACATCCAAAAACATGTCATTAGGATGCAAATATCCGATCGACACGCACATGTAGCATATCACTTTTGTCCGAGAGGAAGCAATATGCGAAACGAGCACGTTTACCACATAGTCGCATCCTGATGATGTCACACTCTCTGGCAATATGTAAGCAAAGATTGCTTCTGACTTACTCAAGTGAGATTGATAATTGTTTATAACAGAATGCCACAGTAGGAGAGATTAATGTAGTTAGTGCACTTCATAGATTAAGGGGCAAATAGTAGGTCCCACAAGCAGCTACACCGGTCTTTGCAGGGATATATAATAAGGGAGAGTTTACTGTAAGGGTAAGTGTGGAAGGGCAGTGTAGAATAGCTGTATTTTGAGAACAGGGGACAATTAGTGGGTCTCAAACTCTGCTATAACAGCCTGTATAGGGTAATATTGTGGCAATGTGTGTTATAATACCGTATTATATATTATATTTGTGTAAGTACAGAGTGGACTTTAATATGTATACTAATACCTAACACAATATGTATATATGTAAGAGGTATCAATATTAAAACTTAATTAAGTGTGTTACATATATAATTTATTAAAACAAATATTGTATTTTAATATCTTATTGAATTTAAATACATAAGTGAATACCCTGTTATTGATCTATGCCCTTATAGTAATCATCATGAACTTAACTAACTATATATGTACTAGCGACTTGCCCATCAAAAAACGACGGTCACTAGAATTTGAATGCTGGAAATGCTGTTTGCGACACAATGTGATTCTCTAACACTCTGAATCTTTTTCTTATCTACAAAGAAGTACAAAACTGTTAATTTTTTTTTTTTTTTTTAATAATATACTGTTAAACCATATCAAACTTTGTAATTATCATGTATGGAATAATAATATAACAATCCATAAAATTTCTCAGAATACGTATTGTGAACCATTACATGAAAGTTTCTTATATTCAACTTATATTGTAAACAGTGGGTAATGTTTTTTTTTTAACAATACTAACATGAAATCGTTTAACTTTTTCTCTTCAGCCATGACAGAATGCTTTTTAACATACAAGCTTGTATTTAATCTCCTGTTAAAGCACATAGGTATTGAAACCAGAGGAAGGCAAACAGTAAAAATACCCATTGCAACTTAGCCAATTGTCTCAAAAGGGGAACAAAAATAATTCCTTCCTGACCCCATTAAATTGTGATTGGATTACTCTCTGGATGAATACTTTCTATTTAATTATACATTGAATTTTGTTAACAAATGTTTCTGCTGCAAATGACATAAATCTTTTTTAACATTCAATAAATGAATGTTGCCAACTTTTTAGCATACAATGCAATAACATTTAACCTTAATTTATTTTAAACTATATTGACCTTGAATATTGAATCCAGAGGAAGGCAAATTTCAATAAATGTAATTTCAACTTTGTAAATTTGTTGAAAGTGTTGTCCAAAAATAATTCCTTCCTGACTCCATTAACTGGCAATCGGATTCATCCCTGGATCAATAATCTATATATCATGCACCATTTTAATTTTTTCAACAAATGATGATGCTGCTACTAACATTAAACCTTAATTACGAAGAATGTATCAACTTATCAGTCCCTTTCAAACATATTTTTAAGCTTACAAACCTGAAAGAAACATATTAAATTTTAAACAGTAAAATTAATAAAATACAAGCTAACTGTTTTGTGGAGGCAATCATGTCTAAACTGACTTCCAAGACATTCTATTTTTTAATTTTTTCCTTGAAACTGGTTTCCTTTGAAAGAGCACATCAGACTTTTATTTCTGTATATGGGATGTAAGCCCTTTTTTTTTTCTTTTATTCCTTTCTTCCTTTTTTGTTGGTTATTACTGTATTTTTCTGAAATTGTTGTTTGTAACTGAAATAGTGTTCCACTAAGAAGAGGCCAAATGACCTTCAATTTCTTCCTTCAAATGAAACCCCTATTATCTGTGATTACAAAACCTTGTAGTACACAATATTTTTTGTAAAAATACGGCCATCGTGTAGTAGATCACCCTTACTTGGGTTGTCTTCAACTGAAACTTTAATCTCACCTGGATCTGTGCACCTTGAAAAAGCAACATAGAGTTGTCCATGTGCAAAAACAGGTTCTTGTAAAAAAATACCCACAGACTTAAAAGTTTGTCCTTGGGATTTATTGATGGTCATGGCAAATGCCATGATAACTGGAAATTGGAGCTAAATCAATCCTTGGTATAAAAACTAATTCACCTTTATGGGTCCCAGTCATAATTTATGCATGTATAAAACTATGTTTTAAATCTTATTCTTCTCCAATTTGAATGAGCCAATCAATGAATTCGTTTTGGCCTTCAGATCTCCTAATTAATTCTAATTTGAGATGTGTAAATATTTTTCACAGTTTACTTGTCTTGATACATGTTTCAATGATATTGGTTCTATTTCCATGTGGCACAACAGATAATGTTTGCCTAAAATATCCAACTAACAACATCACCTTTTCACCAAATGGCAAATCCATCACTTCTTTTAAGAATCTATCTTGTCTATGATAATTAATTCACTTTTAAAAAAATGTTTTGGCTTGTAAAGAATTCAGTTTAATATCTGACACTAATGTTTCCAAAATGGGAACTGCCAGTTTAAATCCACTATGCACAGTTCTACCACCGTCTAACAAAAGTGCTGCAATTCCAGTTGTTGCAAATGTGCTCGAATGTAACTCATCAAACAATTGTACAGATAAGTTTTCCTGATCCACCAGGACCGTCTTGATAAAAATAAAGATCTTTGACCATTTCATCATCTGTAGCATTTGTTATAGCATTAAATGCTTGTAATTGTAAAGTATTTAAAGTTGCCAGTTTTTCTTGTGTTTTTTGTTTTTGTAGCTCAGTGTCATAATCATCAAAGTTCATGTCATCTATAAGTCCTGGATCAGGCAAATTAAAACTTGCACAATTTAATCCATGAGCAAGCAATATTTCTTGAATTTCCATTAAAGTTTTTAAGAGTGCTACTGGCTGATTGTAACGTTTCAAAAAATCTTTGGACATATTTAATTTAAATGTTTCCCACAAAGTAAATGCATCAGGTACATTGCAAATGATGCAAATGAAAGCAAATTGTTCTCTCATTTGCTTTGGCATTTGACATAGTGCTGCTTCTTCCAGACTTCCACATTTATGTGTGCATCTCCCATTTTGTATCAACAGCTATGAAGTTTTGATGTCTTGCAGCTAAAAGGAAAGTCTCATAAATGATGTCATTCACTGTGCGTAAATGTTAAGCTAAGGCAGTTCTTTCATTGCCTGCATTAAAGTAAACAAAATTACCTTGTGGCAAATGTACAGCTAAAGGATACACAGCATGTGACCGATCATGCATCTCAAATTTCAGAAGCCGCCACATTGCTTCAGGAGCACTGGCATCAAAATAATTTGAAAGTTCGTCATGTAAAATTGGATTTTCGTTTGCTGCACCTTGCACAACAACAGTTGCTGCATCATATCCTTTGTATATATATATATATATATATATATGTATATATATATATATATATATATATATATATATATATATATATATTTATACACATATTTGATGGATTTAATAGAAATGCAAGCTTCCACATTTATGTGTGCATTGTACTTCATGAGCAAATGTGGATTGTATGGAACGACAAATCTATCATCAACCTTTTGTCCACGGATAATAGCTGTTTGTCCTTGTCTTCTTTTATGCAAAGGGTATCCATCACAATTAGCATAAGTTTGCAATTGAAATTGTTTAGGAAATTCTTATATATATTTTTTTTATTTTCCATACATGGTGAATAAGGATTCATATCTCCACATGGCCCATGAATCAATCTCAAAACGTTTTGAATATTTTTCTGGATCTGGCAATTCAGCAGTAATGACTGAAACCACTCTCTCTGCAGTATTCAAATTATCTTTTTCCTGTAGGATTAAAAGTATGTGAGCATGTGGCTGTCCTCTTTTTTTTAATTCAATGGTATAAACAAAAGCCACACATTTTCCAAATAACTGTGCTTTAGTTATATCATGTATTAATGAATTGAGTTTGATTTTGAATACTCTTGCCACTAAATCTAGTCGGTCAGAAGTAGTTTGGCCCAAATTAAAATTTTCCTTGATCTCTGGCCCTAGTGGATTACATGTGAATGTAATGAATAAATCTGGTTTGCTACATTTTGTGACAATAGCCATGGCATCATTATATCTTTCTCGCATATTGCGAGGAGATCCTTAAAAGTGGATGGCAAAATAATTGCACTTCCAGCTGAAATGTCTCTGTTGGTAGCCAATTCAGTGACATAATCCATCAATCCACAATACTGTTCCACACGAAGCTTATTTTGTTGAAATGTTATGAAATTTTGATTATTTGCTTCGACTTGTAGATAGGAATCAATAATCCATTGTTGAGTGAGTTTGCCCCCACTTAAAAATGGATTAAAAGAATCTCGAATAGCAGTTTGTGCCACTTTATATTTCAGCATAGAAATATTGCATCTAACACAAACTTTACTATTGGGATAACTTTACAATTGTAATTTTGATTCCCATCCAGGTTCACCATTTGGAAAGAAAATGGGATATGTCATTGGATCTAAATTACAACTTAATATATTTATGTTTATAAAAGGTTGTTCTTCATTGCATGGATATATTCTAATATCCCGCTGAAAAGGTGGTTCACCATCTTCATTTTTAAAGACCATGGCAACCTCATTTACTGTTGGTAAATTATACCGTCTTGGATCAGTGTTGCGATCTCTATTTAACACCATATTTACTCTTGGCATTGTCAATTGATGTCTTTGAGCATGTTCTTGTTGTTCTTTTTCAACTTGTGCTGAATGTTTGTATGCTTGACTGTATGTGTTTTTGGCCATAATTTTATCCAGCTGTTCAAAGACTATGCGCAAACATTATTTATTTTCTGGATGCGTCATTCTTTGTTTAACAGCTTCCATTATATCTAAGACATATAACTGTGCAAATTTCCTTTGCTCTCCTTGTGGGTGTAAATGTGAAGTTTGGTGGTAAATTTGTCCTTGAACTCTAAAACAGTAAGGACCAGGTCCTGGGACATTTTCTGCTAATATTGCACCCATTGAAGCAAATTAAATTGCACTGTTATAAGACCTTATGTTTTTTTTTTTAAATTGGTATAATTTGGAAATGTTGGATCACTCATGATACTTTGTAAGTAATCTGGAAATGAGTGTCTTTGTAGAAGTCTTACCTTTCCTTTCTGACAACAACTAAGAAAATGATAGGCCCCACAAAACTGACATTAAGTAATCCACAATAATGAGTGTCTACTTTTAGTGCTCTACTAAACACATTCGCATGCACTTCCTCAACATAGATATCACTACAACTTTCTATATCTACATTGGTGTCATGTATCTGAACATTGGTTTCAATAGGCATTATAGTATCATTGGGCAATGGTTCACAGACATGTTTTAGTTTACTTTTTCATTTCTTTGAAGCCCCAGCACACTAACTTTGTGATTTCTTACTAATTTTTCTTTTATTTAAAAGACTCTGTCGGTCTTCTTCTCTTAAGCGTTGGGAAGTTTCAGGTGACTGTGCATCTCTCCACCTTTGCTTCATTTCCCTTGGAGATCTTCTTTTGCGTTCAATGTTGTCTTCTCCATTATCCACCATTGTAATTGTAAATACAGGTGTAAGATTTCTTCTTTTTTTTGGGGCTCCTCTACATAGTGTTTGTAGCTGGTCTCAATCTAAAAGTAAATAGCATTAATTAAAGAATGCAAATATTTAAATAAATGAAACCATTTTTGGAGTGTTTTCTTGACATACATTAAATAGCAAAGGATTCAACATATATATATTGAGCATTTTTATTATTATTTTAGGAGTACTGAATTATCAATTCATTACTAAATGAATATACGTTAGTGAATTAATCCAAAACTGAGATCAATGTTAAACCTAAAAAGTTACTTATATTGTCATGAAGAAGATCAAACATAAACAGCTATTATCAAAGTATAGATGTGTTCTAAAAGAATGTTCAATTTTCTTAAAGATGCAATGAATATAGATATGATGTCTAATTGAGGTTCTTTAAAAGGTAATTAGTTAAGCATAAATATATATATCTTCATCTTTTTTTCTTTTTCTTGTAATGACCAATTAAACTCTCCAAACCTCATTCATCTACATTCTTTTTTTTTTTTGCAAAATGAAATCATCAAAAACCTCATTCATTTGCAAGTTGTTCCAAGCAATCTGGCACTGTATAAGCAATTTATTTTTAAATTTAAACTTTTTTTTTGGATAGATGTTCATTCCCTAAAATGTTCATTTTAAATAATATGCTATGTCGTTATATCGCTCCCTATTACATTTTTAAAATTGCAAATGAATAAGTTCCTAAATCAATATATTATATAAATATACTTTCCTGAATTAATCATTAAGTGTCATCAATCCCAAACCATAAGGGCATGCTAAAATCATATACCTGTGAACTTGCTGCTCTTTGTGTAAAAATCCTTGCAAATTCACTCTGTCTTCAGTCAGGTACAGAGATGAGTAATCTGTGAAATAACACGAAAATAAGTTTTAAACATTGAATTCCATTCCTTCTTGATTGAATGAACTTCATATATTTAAGTGCTTAGTAAAATGTACATTTTTGTAAAGTCTTCTCATCTTGTTTTTTATCTTATTATTAATTAATATTTCCAAAAACAATGTAGATAAATGAGCTGTAAGACAGATATATAAGTGCATGTTAAAAATTGTTCTTCCTTTTATTGCATTCTCCTTTTTTTTAAAATGATGACTAATTTTTATCCAATTAAAACATTATTGTACGTTAATTAATCAATAACTGTTATCCATGTTAGCAACAAAAAAATGTAGCCTTTTTTTGTTCTCTAACTCCAAAATTAAATGATCAACCTGTCACTCTCTGTGTTGAGTCACAGTTTCATCCACTCTGCAGCTGCAGAGTGGATGAAACTGTGAAATAAGATTGAAATCATTTGTAATA
Organism: Discoglossus pictus; assembly: GCA_027410445.1. Lineage (NCBI taxonomy): Eukaryota > Metazoa > Chordata > Amphibia > Anura > Alytidae > Discoglossus > Discoglossus pictus. The sequence continues at coordinate 61,753,402 of CM050175.1, read as the reverse complement.
TGTTGCTTCACAGATATATTTGCATAGATGCAAAACATGAAAGCATATTCCTCAATGTATTGTTAAATCAAACCTTTTTTTGTAATGATTACTAATTATTAATTATTTAATATATTAATATATGTTAATTAATAAATAACAGACTTTTTTGTGATTTGGTAAATCTAAAAGGGCTCTATTTAAGCAAACAGAATATTTTTTTTACAGAAGTTTGTAGTTAGTGAACTTCTATCCAAAAGCAAGGTCTTCACTAACTAAAAACTTCTGTAAAAAAAATATGCTGTGTTCTTAAATAGAGCTCTTTTAAATTTACCGAATCACAATTTAATAAGGCTGTAAGTGTTATCAATTCCAAATTAAAAAAAATTAAATTATTTTTTTTTGCTCTAAGAACCTAATTTAATGATATACCTCTCAAGATGATCCTTATGCTATTGAATGGCTGCAAACGTCACTCTCTATATTCAGTCAGCAGCAGGTATGCTAAAACAAAGCTAAGATAAGAAAAATTTGTAATATGTTGCTTTATCCCTTTCAGTCAATCAGCAGCAACACAGATATATTAGCATAGATGGAAAGCATAAAAGCAATTCTCATCAATGTATTGTTAAACCAAAACATTTTCTTGGTCCTGATTACTAATTATTAATTAATTAATATAATAATATACGTTAATTAATTAATAACTGTCATTAATTCCAACAAAGAAGACTTAAATCCTTTTTTCCCCCAAAGAACATTATTTAATGATATACCTGTAAAGGTGCTGTTTATGGTGTTGAAAGGCTGCAAACGTCTCTCTGTGTTGATTCAGCTGCAGCGTCACTGAAACTGTAAAAAAAATGGAAAGTATCTGTAATATTTGAATTAATCCCTATTAGGCAATCCGCATCATCACGGATATGTCAGTGCATCTTAAAATATACATTTTGTTTGTGGTCCTTTTTTTCTCAATTTTTTTAATATTACTAATTACAAATTATTAAATTAATGTACATTAATAATCAATTCATCACTGACTGAAATGTATTCTAAAGATGTAAGCATTAATATATTCCTAAACTAAAGGCATTGTAAAATCTTTTTTTTTGTTCATAATGATTACTAATTATTAATTAATTAAATAATGTACATTAATAATTAATGAATCAATGTGTAAATGTCTTTGCAATTTTTTTGCATTAATCATGTATTAATAAACGTTAAGCTGTTTTTTTTTTCTTAATGCTTACTAATGATTAATAATAAATTAAAGTACATTATTAATTAATTATTCAATGAATTAATATCTTACAAACAGGTAAACATGAAAGTATTGCTAAACTAAATCAAGCGTCAATTCTTGTATGGTCAATTTGTTTAAATAAACCTTTTTTTTATTAATAATTTATTAATTAATTATTGATTAATGATTATTAACATACTGTACCTTTTTTAATTTAATAATCATCAATAAGTATCCTGACGAGTTAACAATCTCTTTCGATTTTTCGGCAGCAGAAAATGTCCAGGCATACTGTCATCACCTGAGGAGAAAGTGTCAGTTGTGTGGCAAGTGTGCCCTATATATAGGCTGCGTGCGCGAAACAAAACAGTTTTCACAATGTTAATGTGTAAATGTGCAAGTTACTATTGTAAAATGGCGCCGTTAGTCTATGTTTTACGCGTTCCGCGGTTATTTTCCGTCCTTCCTATTAGTATTTTTCTACCACATACGTGGCTGGCTGTGTTTTATGCAGTTCGGGGTCGTGTAGCCTCGTTTTCATTTTTTTTGCCGGCCATTTTTTTCCTCTCTTAGGCGATTTTCAAATGGCGAAAATCATCTAAATCAAGTTGCCCCCAGATTTATTTGTAGGCTAAGTCCCGCGTGTTTCATTCACACAACACTGCTCGCCGGCCGTTAAACGGTAATTTTTTGTTTCTCGCATCTTTTTTTTTTCTAAGTCCCGCGTCTCGTATTTTTTTTTTCTAAGTCCCGCATCCCTCAACTACTTTCAACCTAAGGCTGTGTCTAATTTGTTTGTAGGCTAAGTCCCGCATATTTCATTCAACCAACACTGCTCACCTCGCTTTGCGAGGCTCGCCGCCAATGATCGCCAGTGCTCCGAGTTTAACAGCTCGCCTCGCTACACGAGGCTCGCCGGCAATGAGCGCCTTTGCCGCTCATTGCCTAAGTGCTCCAAGTTTAACGGCGAGCCCCACTACGGATCGCTGTCGTACGCACCACGCAAAGCATGAGGTCTCGTAGTTAGACAATTATAATATGTGATACTCCTGATTGATGTGTAACCCTGAAGATTATTTTTGCAATACTGATATATAATGAAATCTAAAGTGTGATTTTTATGCAACTTATATTACATTTTAATAATTGTATTTTTAATTTTTATTAATGATCTTAAGTGAATTGTAATAAAGGTTACTTTTTATAAATCCATTCTCTCAATTATTGATTTATGTCTGATACAAATAATAATTCCTGTGAGGATCATTAACAGGTTATAGTTACATAGTTACATAGTTACATAGTAATTAAGGTTGAAAAAAGACTTTCAGTCCATCAAGTTCAACCTGTTAAGATCTCCTCTGATCTGCAATATGCGGATTAGTTATTAATTAAATTATTGATTAAATAATTATTAATAGTATAGTATTGGAGGATGAATAAAGAGTTAGTCCATCAAGTTCAACCTTTTTAGATCTCTATTGATCTTTTTAATGTGGACTATTTATTATTATTGTTAATTGTTAATTGATCCAGAGGAAGGCAAATAGAAAAAAAAACCCATTGAAACTTTGCCAATTGTCTCATAAGGGGAAAAAAAAGCAAAATTCCTTCCTGACCCCAGAAACTGGCGATCAAATTTCTCCCTGGATCAATATTCCTTGCTAGTTATCTAGGATAGCCTTGAATGCCCTCTTTATTCAAAAATATATCTAACCCCTTTTTGAATTCACTGTCACCACCACCTTTGGTAGAGAATTCCACAGTTTAACCACCCTAACTGTGAAGAACCCTTTTCTTTGTTTAAGGTGAAATCTTTTTTCCTCTAACCTCAAAGGATGTCCTCTTGTCAGTTGAAAATCTCTTGCTACAAAAAGTTCACTTGGCAAAGCCTTATATTGACCTTGGATGTATTTATATAACGTAATCATATCTCCTCTTAGACGCCTTTTTTCTAGCGAAAATAAGTTTAATTTTGTTAGTCTTTCTTCATAACTTAGCCCCTCCATTCCCTTTATTAGTTTTGTAGCCCTTCCATGTACTTTTTCCAGCTCTAAAATGTCTTTTTTATGAGGTGGTGCCCAAAATTGTACTCCATATTCCAAAAGAGGGCGTACTAGAGATTTGTATAGTGGCAGAATTATATCTTCTTCCTTGGCTTCTATACCCTTCCTAAAACATGCTAATATTTTATTTGCCTTTGCAGCCGCTGCTTGGCTTTGAGCGCTGTTACCTAGGTGGTTGTCCACTAGTACTCCCAAATCCCTTTCAATATCTGATACCCCTAGATTTGTTCCATTAAGATTATAGATTGCTTGGCTATTGTTCCTTCCCAAATGCATAACCTTATATTTATTTGTATTAAATCTCATCTGCCATTTAGCCGCCATTTCTCTAAATTATGCAAATCCTTTTGTAGGGAAAGTACATCGTTATCTGATTTTATTACCTTGCACAACTTAGTGTCATCAGCAAAAATGGAGACACTACATTCGAGTCCTACTTCAATGTCATTAATAAATATGTTAAAAAGGAGAGGACCTAATACTGAACCTTGAGGAACCCCACTTATCACATTAGACCAATCAGAGTATGTTCCATTTACAACAACCCTTTGCTTCCTGTCTTTTAGACAGCTCTCGATCCATGAGCAGATATTTACTGCAATTCCTGTATCCCTTAGGTTGCTCACTAGTCTTCCTTGTGGCACTGTATCAAATGCCTTTGAAAAATCTAAAAAGACTACATCCACTGAGTTGCCCTGATCCAAGTTCCTACTAACCTCCTCATAAAAACTAATTAGATTGGTCTGACACGACTTTTCCTTCATAAATCCATGTTGACTGCTACCTATGATCCTGTTCAAATAGACATATTCTTGTATTATGTCCCTTATTAACCCTTCTAAAAGCTTCCCAACTATAGAAGTTAGGCTCACTGGTCTATAATTCCCCGGATTTGCTCTAGATCCCTTCTTAAATATAGGTATCACCTCTGCTTTTCTCCAGTCATCTGGTAGAGACCCTGTAGTGAGTGAGTCTTGAAAGATTAGATATAATGGTTTGGCTATTACAGAACCCAGCTCCCTCAGTACACTTGGATGTATTCCATCAGAACCTGGGGCTTTATTAACATTTATTTTCTCCAACCTCTTTTGTATTTCTTCCTGTGTTAACCAATTATTTAGTAAAGGTAGTGTAGCCCCATTATTTTGCGGTGTCCCAACCACTGGTACCTCCCTTGTGTAAACCGACGAAAAGAACCTATTTAGCTCATCTGCCTTTTCCTGGTCACTAATTATCAGATGGCCTGTGTCACATTGTAATGGTCCTATCGATTCCTTCCTGGCCTTCTTCCCATTAATATATTTAAAAAATATTTTAGGGTTAGTCTTACTTTCCATTGCAACTGACTTCTCATTTTCTATTTTAGCCAGTCTAATAGCCCTTTTGCAAGACTTAATGATTTCCTTATAGTCACATAAAGCTGCCTCTGTTCCCTCCTTCTTGTATAATTTAAATGCATATTTATTTTTCCTCATCATGATCTTTAAGCCATTGTTAAGCCACATGGGATGTGATTTACTCCTATTCATTTTATTTCCACATGGTACATGCTGATGAGTATGTTTATTTAGTAAGGATTTGAATGTTGTCCATTTATTTTCAGTATTCTTCCCTGTAAGTTGTTTGTCCCAGTCTATATGTTGTATTGCTGCCCGTGTTAGTGTTTTTTTCTTCTCTCTTTTACTGGTTTACCAATGTTATTATCAACACTGACTTGTAGATTAATCTAGGTAATGATGCCAGGTTCTTAACTTGGCATAGAATTTGCAGACTGGAGCTACTAGTTTAGTCCTCAGGTGGTAGTACCTATTCTATGGTTTGAAGCTTCTGGCATTAGCAAGCATACACCTTATGTTGTTATGTATCTTTAATTCTGAAGTGCCCACCACTGTACTTGAGTTACTTAGCAATACCTCCCTATTTACTATACTAACACTCCCCCCTTCTCCACCCCATGTCTGGTTAGTTCATTCCTTACCCCCTAAACACTCTCTACTCCATAACTTTTATCTAGTCCCTAGTCCCTCCCCCCCCCCACCTACTAGTTTAAAAACTCCCTCAGCCTTTCGACCAACTTATCCACTAGCACACAAGCTCCCTCGTCATTAGGGTGCAATCCATCCCTGCTATAGAGATTATACCCAAGTGAGAAGTCAGCCCAGTGCTCTAAAAAATCAAACCCCTCCTGAGTGCTCTGCTTTTTTAGCCACGCATTATCCTCCCTAAGCTCATTCTGCCTCCCTGGGCAAGCCCATGGCACTGGTAGTATTCTGGAAAATACTACCTTGGATGTCCTTGCTTTTAGCTTATTCCCTAGATCTCTAAAATCAACTTTGTCAATGGTACCAAGACCGCCGGTTCATTTCTGGCCGCTCCCAATAATGTATCTACCTAATCCACAACATGCTAAACCTGAGCACCCGGGAGACAGAAAACTGTTCGATTGCTGGGATCTGGGTGACAAATAACCCTGTCTACTTTCCTAATAATAAAGTCCCCTATCACAAAAACCTGTCTGTTGCTCTGCCTAATCTGCCCTCCTTCTCCTCCAGTACAAATGTTCTCCCTGCTGTTAGAGGGAACAGCTCTATCTGGCATTGCCATTCCTGAATACATATCCCTAATAGTTTCACTCAATCTGGCAAATCTGTTGGTTTTTGTCAACTCAGAACTTGCATGTCTCTTCCTCCTATTCCCCGGCTAACCCTTGAAAATATAACCCAGCTACCTCCCTGGATATCCTCACTAGCCGCATCTCCACCCTCCATGCTAGGCCCAGCTAAACTGTGCTCCGTGAGCACCAACTCCCTTTCCCGTGGAGCATTACTTTGCAATTCTCCTCTTCAGGTCTCCAATTTGCGCTTCAAGATAGGCAACATGCTCACACCTCTCGCAGAAGTATTGGCTCTGGTTCGCTGTTCCAGCCGTTCATACATGAACTGAGTGAGGTTGTCACTGGACTGACTCATAGATACCAATTACAAAAATCCTCCAAACCTGGAATAGCAGATTGTTTTTTGTTACCAAACCTTCCGTTCATTCAATTCAATGAATTATTCACCAGACAAAAAATGTCTTTAAGGCCTGTTCTGGTCAAAAATCATTCACTCCTCTATTGCCTGATTCCACCCCTTACCTGGTCTAGCAACTACTACTAGCTGCCCTCACTTGATGACCCTCCTGGAGTCACAAACCTTTCAGATACATCACTCCCAAAGGAATCGCTCATAATCTCCTAATTACCAATCATCTGATCCATCAACTATGTGACCCTTAAGAAACTTCGCTTTCCACTCACTGACATTCAGTTACCACCTGTCTAAAAGTCTTGCTGCAAACACCAAACAGGCTTTTCATTGTGCATGGACATTTTTACAGATCTTTGATTTGCAAAACAATATAAGCCCACCTATAACCCAACCTACCTTTTTGTCAGTTGCTGCTCATTGTCAAACTGGCTTACAACTTCAACATACTACAATAAAAACCTGACAGGAGTCCAGTACTATTTATCACAAACCCGACTTCTTCACAAATCTTTTCTCTCCTCTCCACCTGTCAAACTATTTCTTAAATGTCTTTCACACATATCTACCCCTTCACCTTCTTAATCATCACAATTGACTTGTTCCAAAAAATTATCACAACCCTTTCTCATGATTCTTTCAGGCACAACATCTCACTACCCATCACTGTCACCACCAAACTGGCCTTCTACAAGGTCCTGAGGCCTATAAAGTTTACAATCTCACCTTGACAAACTAGGAATCTCACAAAAAAAACTCACTTTTCTTAAGGATCATTGCACTCTCACCCTTCAATCTTCAAAGACTAGCCACACCCACCTACTATCCCACTCGTCACCACTCTTCACACTGTGTAAAACATTCTACTTCAAAGGCCTGTTTCAAACCCTTTGCTAAGCATCTCCTATCTTTAACCACCTCTACCTACTATTTCAGAATAATTCTTACCAGAGTTGGTTACAACCATTCTGGGCACTCATACCATATTGGGGCAGCTTCAATGGCTTCCAAAAAGTACCAGTGTATGTAATGAAGGCCATGGGCCACTGGAGATCCTACGGTTTCAGCAGATACATTCCGATCCATCTATGGAAGTTCGACAAGCCTTCCAAATACTGAATCCATAAGACTTCCAGCCAGTTTGTGACCCTCTGAGCAGGCAGAGAAAGCATAGCTTTGGCCGCACCACTAGCTACTCAGGGAGAGGGATCCAACTATATATACAGTATCTCACAAATGTGAGTACACTCTCACATTTTTGTAAATATTTTATTATATATTTTCATGTGATAACACTGAAAAAATGACACTCTGCTACAATGTAAAGTAATAAGTGTACAGCCTGTATAACAGCCATTAATGTCTAATCTGTTGGCAACAAAAGTGAGTACACCCCTAAGTGGAAATGTCCAAATTGGGCCCAAAGTGTCAATGTTTTGTGTGGCCACCATTATTTTCCAGCACTGCCTTAACCCTCATGGACATGGAGTTCACCAGAGCTTCACAGGTTGCCACTGGAGTCCTCTACCACTCCTCCATGATGACATCATGGAGCTGGTGATGTTAGAGACCATGGTCTCCCCCATCTTCCATTTGAGGATGCCTCACAGATGTTCAATAGTGCATCTCAATAGTGTTTAATCTGGGCCTGCATGAGTGCTGCTAGCACTGGGGAGCTACAGTTCATTGAGGGAATCATGAATGCCAACATGTACTGTGACATACTGAAGCAGAGCATGATCCCCTGCCTTCGGTGACTGGGCAGTATTCCAACATGATAACGACCCCAAAACACACCTGCAAGATGACCACTGCCTGAAGGTAAAGGTGAGGGACTGGCCAAGCATGTCTCCAGACCTAAACCCTATTGAGCATCTGGGGGGCATCCTCAAAGGTGGGGGAGGGCAAGGTCTCTAACATTCACCAACTCTGTGATGTCATCATGGAGGAGTGGAAGAGGACTCCAGTGGCAACCAGTGAACCTCTGGTGAACTCCATACCCATGAGGGTTAAGGCAGTGCTGGAAAATAATGGTGGCACACAAAATATTGACACTTTGGACCCAAGTTGGACATTTCCCCTTTAGGGCTGTACTCACTTTTGTTGCCAACGGTATAGACAATAATGACTTGTGTTGAGTTATTTTGAGGGGACAGCAAATTTACAATATTATACAGACTGTATACTTACTACTTTACATTGCTGCAGAGTGTTGTCAAATGAAAAGAAAAGAAAATATTTATAAAAATGTGAGGGGTGTACACTTCTGGGAGATACTGTATGTATATATATATATATATATATATATATATATATATATATATATATATATATACACACACACAACGGGACCCTCCATTCATTGGCTCTGCCACTGCAGCAATCATTAATATTAATAAATAAGTATCTCTCAAAAGTCATTTTGGGAAAAACTAGCCATAGATTAGAATTTGAATAGACAACTATTGACTGGCCTGTAGTGTAGGGCAAGAAGCCTTATAAGAATTAGCCTTGGGTGCAATGGTAAATAGGAATTAATAGCAAGGCAGTTAAGAGTGAATAGTTTTTATTGCAGTGTTAAAAGATCTTGTAGGAAGAATTTACTAAGCATCCTCTCATACGAGACAAGGTAATATGGGCTGAGTTAATGTGAGAAGGGCTGTTTTTCCCCATAGAAAATAGTACATAGTAAGATAAAGGGAGATGAAGTCACCTGTGTCAAAAATATATATGAGTAGATCTTGGAAGATGATGCTAGAGATGCAAACTGAAGGGAAAAAAAATATATCCCAATTGAATATTAAGCCACATAAAGCAGGAATTTTGAGAAACGTGATATAATAACTATTAGGACTTTCAAAATGCATTTGGTTTGTTAGGAGATCTATATAAATATTAGTTTTTTTACCATCAAACATAATGGGGCTTAAAATAAGAACATTCATCGAAAACAATAGATGAACTTTCTTTATGTTTTTGCAGTTTTCAGATGCACCATTTTTAGGAAGTATTTGGATATGCTTATCACTTACCCACTAGTAAAGAAGATCTTGCTTTTGTTGAAACAGTTGAGATTTGTAGTAAAAAAATAAAATATATTTTTAGGGTCAAGTATTTCTTTTTTTCTATTTTTATTATGTTTTCCTATTCATATTATTGCGGATCAATGAAGAGTGACAATTAAAATAGTATATGTTCAACTGAATGTATCACAAATACTCACTAGTTGTAAAAACAGTAGCAATAGATGCATATTTGAGACCTTGAATTGTAAAATGTTGGAAGTAGAAAGGTGCCTTGGCTCAGTAGCTATGGTATGTATATTTATATATCATTGTTGCTCCAATTAAAATCTCTTTAAATTCAAATAATAAAAGTATTTTTCCCACTGGGGGTTCAAAGAGCTTAAAATAATAAAAAGAAAGGCCCCCATTCAATTCCAAGCCAGTAATTACATTCATACAGGCTGTATGTCTGTGGGTTGGAAATTTGCAACAGTTACAGAGCTATTTAATAGGACTAGATGGGTTTAAATAGGACCAGTTAGGGTTAAAGGAGGACAGTTGGGGTTGATGGGGTTTTGTTTGGGTTAATGGGGTACAGTTAGCGTTAATGGGGTATAGTTAGGATTAATAGTGTAGTGCTTAGACTATGTCATGAGGGTCCTGGAGGGTTCACGACCCGTAGGCGGGATTTTAGAATTTTAAATGCAGCAAGGTTCAATGTAGGGACACCAGAATCGGGGTATGTACCCCCACAGCTAGGTTAATGTGGGGACCCTCCCGGGGTCCCGATGGGGCCCTGTAGCATGGGGGGGTTAATGTTAGTTGCCCCGGAGGTACTTACTGTACCCACGCTGCATGGGGGTAACCATTAGTGTGCGCCGGCCCTTTAAGGACCTGCGGTGGGGAATTTAAAATATTGTAACAATGCTGCATGGGTCCCTATCGGGTTCCCTGCAGCAAGGGGTTGATGTGGGCACCCAGGATAGGGTTAATGTGGGGACACCCTTATGATGGGGGCTTGATTTGGGAGCATTGGGGAGGATAGGTAAGGGCTTTGCAAGCCCTTGCGACACCTCCATGGTACCAATAAGCTGGAGTTGGCTTTTTGCCATTAAAGGGCTGGGCGGAAGGGGTAATTGGAGTAATTGAATAGCGGTTTGTTATCTTTGCGGCTGCAGCTCTTGCTGGTCATAAAATATCAAAGGCTTTGAGGGAAGTAAGCTGCGGTTAGATGGATCGCAATGGAAAGTAGCTTGCAGCACGTAACCCGATCGGAGCACACAAACCGAAGGCAATTGAATAGCAACGTAGCTTGCGATCACCACTTGCGAGCCCGGATTTAAAAAAATTGTAACAATTAAATGAGGCCCATGGAGTTTAAACTTCAATCAATTAGTGTTTAGAAGTCTGATATGTGATCGTACTCGCAATTCATCAATGCAGAAATCAATAAAAATAAAAAATAAACTGTTCTAGTCCATGTGGGTGGCCTGATATGCATTAACTCCTTGATTCCTGGGGTCAATATAACACAAAAATAAAAGTGAAACTAATAATTATTTATTGCAAATTTTTAAGCTTGAGACTGTTGTGTAATTAATTATAATGCCTTTAATTGCTTTCCCAGTTTTTTAAAGTACAGTAGTGTGTTTATATTTGCTTTTACAGTGTTATTAAAGAGGTGAAGAGGTGTTTAACCCACTTGCAAGTCCTATCTAGTACTCATAGAAATGTTTAATACATTTGCCATTTATGGATTTGAAGGCATTTGCGGGCTTGTTGAATTGTTGTGATTGAATATGGATTTTGCGTTTTTAGCACTGGTAACAATTGGGGGTTTGAAACCTCAAAGGAGTATATAGGACAGAGTTACGTTTTTTGACAACCGCAGTGCTTTTGAGCCAATTAAATATCAGTACCTTTTAGGCATATATTACGGGCTCCAGTAATTATAGTTTGGCCAATTGAATAGGGTCAATGCCTGGGTAAAATCTGAGAGTGAGATGTACATTAAAAAAATATTGATAAATGAAACACTACAGTTTTATATAGCTGTATTTAAATGCATAACATATTACTTATCACATCATGTTTTCTTACCGCATCATCTAATAGTTTTCCAGTGCTCTTTTTTCCAGATGATTTTGTTGGGGAAGGCGAGGGTGACGGTGTGGGTGTTGTAAGGGTTTCTTCTTGCTCAATCTCTTTTTCCAGTTTTATGAGTCCAGGTGGCTCCACACCAAACCTTTAGTACAACAATCACAAAGAGTAAATAAAAAATAAATTAAATTTGTGTCCATGTACAACTAATTTAGTGTTGCACACTTTTACCCAAATGAAATGGTGGAATCTTGGGTTCCAGCCAAGCAGATTCTCAAAATCCAGTTGATTCTGATCTCTGTTGATTCAGATACACACAAATATAAAATTAAGTTCTCATTTATTTATCACTTATTTGTTCTTCCTGTTTAGCACAGTGTGTCCAGACTGGCTGCACTGCTCTTGTCACTAGCACATATGCAGTTTGTTGAGTTAAAGAGTTTGTACAACCTATTCTGGAACTTTCCATTTTTTCACTAGGTGGTCTGGCTGCGATTTTAGTCAATTTCTTGTTAGTGTAAATCTTATCATCTGCCAGTACCCTAACCCCAAAAACCTACTGTAAATCCTAACACTAAAATCTAACCCTAAAACCTAACTGATAACATAGCTACATAGTAATTGAGGTTGAAAAAAGACTACTAGTGCATCAAGTTCAAACTTGTTGACTTCTACTTATAAATGGACATATTCTTGTATATTATCCCTTATTAACCCTTCTAAAAGCTTTCCCACTACAGAAGTGAGGCTTACAGGTCTATAATTCCACGCATTAGCTCTTGCTCCCTTCTTAAATATAGGTATCACATCTGCTTTTCTCCAGTCATCTGGTAGCGACCCAGTGTTTAGTGAATCTTGAAAAATTAGATATAATGGTTTGGCTATTACAGAACCCAGCTCCCTCAGTGCCTGGGGCTTTATTAACATGTATTTTTTCCAACCTCTTTTGGATTTATTTGTGCGTTAACCAATTATTTGGCGAAGGTAGTGTAGCCCCAATTTGTTTCACTGGTACCTCCCTTGTGTATACCAAAGAAAAGAACCTATTTAGCTCATCATTTCTTTCCTGGTCACTAATTATCAGACGGCCTGTTTCACATTGCAAAATACCTATAGCTTCCTTCCCGGCCTTCTTCCCATTACTATATTTAACAAATATTTAGTGTTACCCTCCTTTGCAACTAACTTTTCATTTTCTATTTTAGCCAGTCTAATAGCTCTTTTGCCAGCCTTGTGGATTTTCCTGGTACTCCCGAAAAGCAGTCTCTGTAAATGCCTGTTTTTACTCTGTATCTTGATCTTTAAATCATTGTGAAGCCACATGGGAAGTGGTTTACTCTTTCCACTTTTATTCCCACATGATATGTGATGATAAGTATGTATATTTAGTAAGAATTTGAAGATTGCCATTTTATGTTCAGTACTTTTACCTATCAGTTCTTTGTCCCAACCTATATGTGTTGCTGCCCATTAAAATCTGCCCTTTTAAAATGAAGAGTTTTGTTGGCTCCTTATAGATTTGTTTTTTAATTCAAGATCAAATGAGACTGTGTTGTGATCACTGTTTCCCAAAGGATTGATACCATATCAAAAATATTTGTGATACCTAAATCCAAGATAGCCTCATTTCTAGTAGGTTCATAATTAATCTGGGCTATATAATAATCTCTGAGTGTACTCAAAAACCTGCTCCTCTTCACTAAACTGCTGGTCTCATTCATCCAGTTTATTTCAGGGTAGTTAAAACCTCCCATTAATAAAACTTGCCCATGCAATTATTGCATTTCCTCCCTTTCAATTATATTTGGGTGTTTGTAGCATACTTCTACTAATTTTCTTTTGGAATGTGCTGCTCCGCTATTTAATTCTACCCACAAACATTCAACATTATTGTTAGTTCCAACATTCTATATAGGCTTATATTCAGGCTTGGACAAAACAAGGAAGAATATTGTCTGTTTCGCTACACTCTATAGGGTTAAATAAAACAGATAATACAGGTGTCTCCCAAGAAATTTATACTACAATTTCAAACAGACAACAGAATTTATATTTGAATAGGAGCACCCTAACCCAGGGAAATATCATATATATATATTTATATATATATATATATATATATAAATTTGTTATAGATATATATATATATATATATATATATATATATATATATATATATATATATATATACTGTATATATATATATAACGTTGATTTTTCCTGGCAAACTTCTAGTATTAGCAAGCATACACCTTATGTGGTTATGAGTTTGTAGTTTTGAATTGCCTGCCACTACAATTGAGTTACTTGGCAATACATCCCTATTGACTAGAGTAACCCTCTTAAACTGTTTGATTGCTGGGATCTGGGTGACAAAACACCTTGTCTATCTTCCTAATAACAGAGTACCTTGCCTATTCCTGAATGGACATTCCCACAGTTTCACTCAATGTAGCAAATCTGTTGATATGTGCAAACCCAGAACTGGCCTGCCCCCTCCTCCTGTTACCCATGCTTCCCCTTGTAACTGTAACCCAGCTACCTCCTTGGAAATCCTCACTAGCCGCATCTCCACCCGCCATGATAGGCCCAGCTAAAATGTGCTCCCTTTCCAGTGAAATTAACTTTGCATCAGTTATTCCAGCAGTTCATACATGTGACAGGATGTACGCTGAGTGAGGTTGTCACTGGACTGACTCATAATTACAAAACAAAAGGATATATACATATATATGTATATATATATATATATATATATATATATATATATAGTTACATAGTTACATAGTAACATAGTAATTAAGGTTGAAAAAAGACTTTCAGTCCATCAAGTTCAACCTGTTAAGATCTCCTCTGATCTGCAATATGCGGATTAGTTATTAATTAAATTATTGATTAAATAATTATTAATAGTATAGTATTAGAGAATGAATAAAGAGTTAGTCCATCAAGTTCAACCTTTTTAGATCTCTATTGATCTTTTTAATTTGGACTATTTATTATTATTGTTAATTGTTAATTATTGTTAATTGTTGTTAATTGATCCAGAGGAAGGCAAACAAAAAAAAACCCATTGAAACTTTGCCAATTGTCTCATAAGGGGAAAAAAAAGCAAAATTCCTTCCTGACCCCAGAAACTGGCGATCAAATTTCTCCCTGGATCAATATTCCTTGCTAGTTATCTAGGATAGCCTTGAATGCCCTCTTTATTCAGAAATATATCTAACCCCTTTTTGAAGTTGTCTATCGAATTCGCTGTCACCACCTCCTTTGGTAGAGAATTCCACAGTTTAACCACCCTAACTGTGAAGAACCCTTTTCTTTGTTTAAGGTGAAATCTTTTTTCCTCTAACCTCAACGGATGTCCTCTTGTCAGTTGAAAATCTCTTGCTACAAAAAGTTCACTTGACAAAGCCTTATATTGACCCTGGATGTATTTAAATAACGTAATCATATCTCCTCTTAGACGCCTTTTTTCTAGCGAAAATAAGTTTAATTTTGCTAGTCTTTCTTCATAACTTAGCCCCTCCATTCCCCTTATTAGTTTTGTAGCCCTTCTCTGTACTTTTTCCAGCTCTAAAATGTCTTTTTTGTGAGGTGGTGCCCAAAATTGTACTCCATATTCCAAATGAGGGCGTACTAGAGATTTGTATAGTGGCAGAATTATATCTTCTTCCCTGGCTTCTATACCCTTCCTAATACATGCTAATATTTTATTTGCCTTTGCAGCCGCTGCTTGGCTTTGAGCGCTGTTACCTAGGTGGTTGTCCACTAGTACTCCCAAATCCCTTTCAATATCTGATACCCCTAGATTTGCTCCATTAAGATTATAGATTGCTTGGCTATTGTTCCTTCCCAAATGCATAACCTTACATTTATTTGTATTAAATCTCATCTGCCATTTAGCCGCCCATTTCTCTAATTTATGCAAATCCTTTTGTAGGGAAAGTACATCATTATCTGATTTTATTACCTTGCACAACTTAGTGTCATCAGCAAAAATGGAGACACTACATTCGAGTCCTACTTCAATGTCATTAATAAATATGTTAAAAAGGAGAGGACCCAATACTGAGCCCTGAGGAACCCCACTTACCACATTAGTCCAATCTGAGTATGTTCCATTTACAACAACCCTTTGCTTCCTGTCTTTTAGCCAGCTCTCGATCCATGAGCAGATATTTACTGCAATTCCTGTATCCCTTAGTTTGCTCACTAGTCTTCCATGTGGCACTGTATCAAATGCCTTTGAAAAATCTAAAAAGACTACATCCACTGAGTTGCCCTGATCCAAGTTCCTACTAACCTCCTCATAAAAACTAATTAGATTGGTCTGACACGACCTTTCCTTCATAAATCCATGTTGACTGCTACCTATGATCCTGTTCAAATAGACATATTCTTGTATATTATCCCTTATTAACCCTTCTAAAAGCTTCCCAACTACAGAAGTGAGGCTCACTGGTCTATAATTCCCCGAATTTGCTCTAGATCCCTTCTTAAATATAGGTATCACCTCTGCTTTTCTCCAGTCATCTGGTAGAGACCCTGTAGTGAGCGAGTCTTTAAAGATTAGATATAATGGTTTGGCTATTACAGAACCCAGCTCCCTCAGTACCCTTGGATGTATTCCATAAGGACCTGGGGCTTTATTAACATTTATTTTCTCCAACCTCTTTTGTATTTCTTCCTGCGTTAACCAATTATTTAGTGAAGGTAGTGTAGCCCCATTATGTTGCAGTGTCCCAACCACTGGTACCTCCCTTGTGTAAACCGACGAAAAGAACCTATTTAGCTCATTTGCCTTTTCCTGGTCACTAATTATCAGATGGCCTGTGTCACATTGTAATGGTCCTATCGATTCCTTCCTGGCCTTCTTCCCATTAATATATTTATAAAATATTTTAGGGTTAGTCTTACTTTCCATTGCAACTGACTTCTCATTTTCTATTTTAGCCAGTCTAATAGCCCTTTTGCAAGCCTTGTTGATTTCCTTATAGTCACATAAAGATGCCTCTGTTCCCTCCTTCTTGTATAATTTAAATGCATATTTCTTTTTCCTCATCATGATCTTTAAGTCATTGTTAAGCCACATGGGATGTGATTTACTCCTATTTATTTTATTTCCACATGGTACATGCTGATGAGTATGTTTATTTAGTAAGGATTTGAATGTTGTCCATTTATTTTCAGTATTCTTCCCTGTAAGTTCTTTGTCCCAGTCTATATGTTGTATTGCTGCCCGTAGCCCATTAAAGTTAGCCCTTTTAAAATTTAGAGTTTTTGTTGGCCCCTTACAACTCTGTTTTTTGTATTCAATCTCAAATGAGACTGTGTTGTGATCACTGTTCCCCAAGGGTTCCCCTATTTTTACATTTGATATTATATCAATATTACTTGTGATGACTAAATCCAAGATGGCCCCATTTCTAGTAGGTTCTTGTATTACCTGGGCTAGATAATGATCCCTGAGTGTACTCAAGAACCTGCTCCCCTTAGCTGAGCTGCTGGTCTCGTTTATCCAGTTTATATCAGGGTAATTAAAGTCTCCCATTATTAGAACTTGCCCATGCTTAGCTGCATTTCCAATCTGTAACAATAATTGTATTTCCTCACTTTCAGCTATATTTGGGGGTTTATAGCATACTCCCACCAATATGCATTTAGAATTAGCTCCTCCACTATTTAGCTCAACCCACAAGGATTCAATGATGCCGTTAGTGCCAGCATAAATATCTTCTCTAACTATAGGCTTAAATTCAGGCTTAACATAAAGACAGATCCCTCCTCCTCTTTTACCATTTCCCCTATCTTTCCTAAATAGGTTATAACTATCCAGATTAACAGTCCAGTCATGAGATTCATCCCACCATGTTTCCGTAATGCCTATTAAGCCCCATTTTTCTTGTACTGCTAATATTTCTAGCTCATCCATTTTCCCAGGCAAACTTCTTGCGTTTGCAATCATACACTTTATGTTGCTATGGCTCTGCTGATGTGAAGTGCCTGCCACTGTATTTGAGGCCCCTATTAATATCTCCCTACTTTCTATTGTAACCCTCCCCCCTTCTCCTCCCCCATGGGTAAATAATTCATCCCTTTCCCTCTCTACCCTATTTACCCCAATACTTCTATATAGTCCCTCCCCCCCACCTACAAGTTTAAAAACTCCCCCAGCCGTTCTACCGTCCTATTCCCTAGCACAAAAGCGCCCTCATCATTAAGGTGCAATCCATCCCTGCTATAGAGATTGTACCCAAGTGAGAAGTCAGCCCAGTGCTCTAAAAACCCAAAACCCTCTGCACTGCACCACTTTTTTAGCCACGCATTAACCTCCCTAAGCTCCTTCTGCCTCCCTGGGCTAGCACTTGGCACTGGTAGTATCTCAGAAAATACTACCTTGGAGGTCCTTGCTTTAAGCTTATTCCCTAATTCTCTAAAATCATTCTTTAGGACGCTCCATCTTCCACTAACTTTGTCATTGGTACCAATGTGTATTTCAATGTGTAATTCATTACCAGCCCCTCCCAATAATTTATCCACCCGATCCACAACATGCCGAACCCGAGCACCCGGGAGACAGCAAACTGTTCGATTGCTGGGATACAGTATATATATATATGTTTCCTCCTTCCTCTTGTGCTCTAATATGACCTATTTTCTTTGAACTCCCTCCTTGTATTTAAACTCCTACACTTATACTAGAACTGTACTTCACACTAGAACTGTTTGCAAGCTCACAAGTTTGCTACTTCCCCTGTTTAAATGCCATCCTGACTACTCACCTGTACAGAATCAGTACACACAGCAAATAAACACACTTTACATGCTAGAAGTAAATCACAGTTGCAAATAGACCCAGACAAGTCACAAACCTATATGCAAGTTTAACACAGGCAAAACCAGTCCCCTCTCAACTGGACAAAATCAGTGCACACAACAAATAAAGACACTTTACTTGCTAGAAGTAAATCACAGTTGCAAAACCCTTACCATAAACCCTAAATCCCTAAACCTAATCTTGACTGCTGGACGCCACTGCTGGTGGTCAGAAAATAGGACATGTCCTCTATTTTCATTTTGAGATTAGTGTACTTTGTTTATAAGAAATTTGACATTTATAAAAAGATTAAAACAACATAGCTGAGATTCTTCATTTTCCTACAGTACACTTACATTGAAGCTTGAATATTTTACATGTCAACCAGCTTTTCTGATCCACCCACTAAGTACACTTTGTATCTCTTGTTTGTTACAGATCATTGACAATAATTGCTGATTACCCAATCTGGCTCAGAATATATTATCTTCAGTGTAAAGACATATGTAAAATTAAATACTGGGCATTCTCAAAACCTATCTACCTCAAAATTGCTATACAAAGTTGTTAAATGATTCCCTGTCATAGGCCTGAATAGTTTTTGTTTTGCTTATGACTTAAAGACAACTGCATTTTTTATACCATTCAGTTGATAGTACTTTGTATTATCTATGGTTTTAAAATATACCATATTTTAAAAGTTCACCTACCCAAATACACTAGTAAAAAGTGCTACTACTGCAACTAGGGATTGTGGGTTGTGGCATACAATGAGGCACAAAACACACAGAGCCTCATTCAATTTTGGGCTCGCAACTCGATCGCAGTCAGCCAAATTCCTATGATCGAATTGCGTGCTCTATTAGGTTTCCGTTTATGATGCTATTCAATTAGGAAAGGACACAAGTTATGGTCTGATAGCGAAAATCGGAAACCATGCAGTCCTTGGTAGCAGTTCCTGGCTTGAACATGATCAATTAAGCAAGCCCATAACACTCCAGTCAGAAACAGCCAATAGAAATAATGCCCGTCATCGATTTGGGCTCCGATATGAGATAAGACCTGCAAACTCGCAAATCTAACCCCATGATGCTGGGGTCCCGATCGCGACCCTTGCCAGATCAGCAGATTAATTAACCCTTTCCTTTTAACAGTTTGTAAGTTTATTTTTTATTTTTTAAGTGTTTTTTTTATTTTCTGTAGTGAGTCAATTGTTATTTTTTTGTAATTAGTCGTTTTTTTCTTAATTCTGTAATGTGGGTGTTTTTATTTTTTGTAATTTGTGGGGTTTTGGGGAGTTTAATAGGGGGTTAGCTAGATAGTGTAGCAGATAATAGGATAGGATGGAGTAGAGGGGGCTTAAAAGGATAGGGTAGAGGGGGTTGATAGGATATGGGTTTCCTGGGTCCAGTTACGGTTTATTTGGGTACAGTTAGGGTTAATTAGGTCCAGTTAGGGTTTATTGGGTCCAGTTAGGGTTTATTGGGTATAGTTATATTTAAATAGGACTAGATAGGGATAACTGGGTCTAGATAGAGTTAAGTGGTTAGTGATAGGGTTGATAGGGTATGGTGAGGGTTAATAGGGTTAATTACCTAGAGGGGGTTAATTACTTGTAGGAGTTTATTAATTAGAGGGGGGTTATTACTTAGAGGGGGGGTTAATTACTTAGAGGGGAGTTAATTTAATTTTTTTAGTTTATTGGGGTAGTGTAGTGTAGGGTAGTGCTTATATATATAGACCCTTATGGGACTGCTGGGGCTAATTAGGGGCTTATGGGGGTCTGTATAGAGCCCCATGAGTGATGGGTTAATTAGAATTGTAGCACAGGTCCTTTAAGGACCTGTGTGGTGAGAAATTAAAATTTTAAATGCTGCGGGGGTCCCGATTGGGACCCCGCAGCAAGGGTTAATGTACAGACCCTGTGGGGGTCCTGATGGAAACCCCGATGCATGGTGGGTGTTAATGTTATGTGCCACGGGGGGACTTACAGTACCCCCGCAACAGAGGTTAACTATTTGTGTGCCGCAGGCCCTTTAAGGACCCGTGGCGGGAATTTTACATTTTTAAATGCTGTGGGGGTCCTGATTGGGACACCCACAGCAAGGGGTTAAAGTGGGGACCCTGCAGGGTCCCGATGGGGACCCCTGCATCATGGGGTTTTAATTTAGGACTGGGAGGGGTTAGGAGCAGTGGGGACATTTAGGGGGAGCATATGTAAGGGCTTTTCAAGCCCTTGCGAGAACTCATTGGTACCATTAACTTGTGGTTAGATTTTTGCCATTTGCAGGCTTGACTGACTGGTTAGGAAGGGGAAATCGGTGCAATTGAATATCGATTTGTAATTTTAGCCTTGCAACAGTGAAAGATCAAAGGCTTGGAGGGCATTAACTTGCGATTTTTTTAATTGCAATGCGTCGCTATAAATCGCAGGTCAGAGCCAGTAACTCGATTGGAGGCCACAACTGTTTGTCAATTGAATAGCAAAATAACTTGCAACCTCCATTTGCAAGCCCGGATCTCCTGTTTTGTCAATTGAATGAGGGTCATAGCCCTCTTCAAATAGTCGTGAACTGGGGTACCCTGCTAGGAGCCCAACTCAGAGACAACCATTAGATCCTTAAATGGAGCTAGTCAGTGGAAGGTGTAAAATGAGACTGCTGTGAAAATCAGACCAGAAGCAACCAGTATTATGATTAAGTGTAACTGAAATGTCATACACTATTTGTATAGATAGATATATATAGGAAGGAAAACTATTATGAGCACATCTGCATGTTCCAAGCAGTACATTATACCTGTTTTTCCACTGAAGCTAAGGATTCTGAGTAGTGATATGAAAATAAGGATTATCACATTTTGCTTTTTTACAGTGTTATAAATGCATGTGTTTGTCAAGTATTACTAGCCATAGGAGCTATATAGCCTAAAAAATAAGACTTTGTTTTTGAGTACAGGAATTGATTTTGTGTTTGTTGTAGAAACAAACTACATTATCATAGCTTTTGTGAGGAGGTAATTAGTTTATATGAGGAGGTAAGTAGGAACTTGGACCAAAGCAACTCAGTAGATGTAGTGTTTTTGGATTTTGCAATGGTTTTTGATACAGTGCCACATGGAAGACTATTGTGCAAACACATTGTGCGATACAGGAATTACAGTAAATATCTGCTCATGGATTGAAAGCTGGCTAATAGATAGGAAGCAATGGTGTGTTGTAAATGGAACATACTCAGATTGGATTAATGTGGTAAGTGGGGTTCATTATTAGGTTCTCTCCTTTTTAACATATTTATTAATGATTTAGAGGAAGGACTGGAGAGTATTGTCTCCATTTTTGCTGATGACACTAAGTTGTGCAAAGTAATTAAATCAGAAAATTATGTACTTTCCCACCAAAGAGATTTGCATTTATTAGAGAGATTGGCAACTAAATGGCATATGAATGCAAATAAATGTAAAGTCATGCAACTGGGAATGAAAAATTACCTTGCAATTTATAATCTTAATGGAGCAAATCTAAGGTTATCAGATATTGAAAGGGATTTGGGAGCGCTTGTGGACAATCACCTACGAGGCAAATAGAATATTAGCACAGAGGAGATCTAAAAAGGTTGAACTTGATGGACTGAAAGTCTTTATTTTAATCTCAAATAATATTTATTTATGTAACTATGTCAATTACACTTATTTTCTCTAGAAAAAAGGTGTTTAAGAGGAAATATGATTACCTTATATAAATATATCCAGGGCCAATGCAAGGCTTTGTGAAGTGAACTTTTTGTGCTAATAGATTTGTGCCCACCAAAGGAAGTAGATTGGGGTCATAAATAGTTTCACATCTAAGGAAGAATAGAGCTGTAATCAAACTCAGGAAGAAGGAAGAGAAAATAAAATAAAAAAAATCAATAAACACACATATATATTTACAATCATGAATGTTGGAGGTTAAAAGAAATCTTGGTAATGATTAGTGATGTCGCGAACATCAAATTTTCGGTTCGCGAACCGCGGACGCGAATTCCATCAAATGTTGGCGAACGGACGAACATCGGCGAACCACCATAGACTTCAATGGTCAGGAGAATTTCAAAACCCACAGGGACTCTTTCTGGCCACAATAGTGATGGGAAAGTTGTTTCAAGGGGACTAACACCTGGACTGTGGCATGTCGGAGGGGGATCCATGGCAAAACTCCCACGGAAAATTACATAGTTGATGCAGAGTCTGGTTTTAAGCCATAAAGGGCATAAATCATCTAACATTC
Source organism: Discoglossus pictus (assembly GCA_027410445.1). Classification (NCBI taxonomy): domain Eukaryota; kingdom Metazoa; phylum Chordata; class Amphibia; order Anura; family Alytidae; genus Discoglossus; species Discoglossus pictus. The sequence goes on along the minus strand of CM050175.1, from coordinate 61,730,893 downwards.
CTAAATTGTTTGGAATAACATGCTTTAAAACATCAGGTATGATGTTGTATCGATCAGGTAGTGTAAGGGTTACACCCGCTTCACAGTAACAGACCAATATCCCTGTTTAATGCACCGCAAACAACCGCAAACAGTCCCTTTGCACAACCGCAAACTCCCCATTTGCACAAGGTTGGATACCATGTCCCGTTCCTTGTCCTCACTGATGTCATTGAAGGTCTCTTCTTCCACCCAGCCACCAAGGGTCCCGAAAGGTGACACCAAGCCCCCTGGGACGCCTGCTGTGTTTGGTCTTCCAACTCCTCAAAGCCACCTTCCTCCTCCTACTCCTCTTCTTCAGACTCCTCTCTCTGCGTTGCCTCTGTCGGCATTATTATAAGGTGTGTACTGTTAAGTAGTACTATTCCTATCGGTTTAATACCTGTTACGTCACCTATCAGGGGACGTGTATATGGCATGTATTTTTGGAACAGGGAGATGGAAAAAGATGCTTGGTCGGACCTCCTACTTCGAATTTGGGGCACTGCGCGTGCAATGTAATGTGCCACCAGATAGGAGTCGTGTATTAAGTTGTACTATTCATTCCTATCAGTGTAATACCTGTTACATCACCTATCAGAGGACGTGTATATGGCATGGATTTTTGGAACAGGGAGATGGAAAAAGATGCTTGGTTGGTCCTCCCACTTCAAATTTGGGGCACTGCGCGTGCAATCTAAGGTGCCACCAGATAGGAGTGGTGTATTAAGTTGTACTATTCATTCCTATCAGTTTAATACCTGTTACGTCACCTATCAGGGGACGTGTATATGGCATGGATTTTTGGAACAGGGAGATGGAAAAAGATGCTTGGTCGGTCTTCCAACTTCGAATTTGGGGCACTGCGCGTGCAATCTAAGGTGCCACCAGATAGGAGTGGTGTATTAAGTTGTACTGTAGGCAGGCAACTGATATTCAATCGATTACAGTCAAAAAAGTGTTGTTTTATGTCACTGTACACTACGGTTGCACTAGATATGAGTGTCACTGTGCACTGGCAAAAGTTGGCAGAGTAGATGCAATAGGCCTCACACACACGCCTGTAGACAGGCAACTGATATTCAATCAATTACAGTCAAAAAAGGGTTCTTTTATTTCACTGTACGCTACGGTTGCACTAGATATGAGTGTCACTGTGCACTGGCAAAAGTTGGCAGAGTAGATGCAATAGGCTTCACACACACGCCTGTAGGCAGGCAACTGATATTCAATCGATTATGCTGCTGATTGGCTGGAATGTGTCTGCTGACTGTGAGGTGCAGGGTCAAAGTTTCCTCAATGATAAACAATAGGGGGCGGACCGAAAAGCGCATGTGTTCGCCGTTCGATGCCAACGCGAACATGCGAAAATCGCAGCGAATAGTTCTCCGGCGAACTGTTCGGGACATCACTAGTAAGGAGATAAAAATTCCATGTCTACATTAAGGCCTGAGTTATTACTGTTAAAGACCATAATCATTTTAATTTCAAATGTCTTTCTTTCCTTACTGTTTAAAAAAAAAAAATTGAGTATTTTGATTTTGAGATTTTTCATGGAGTGGTTCTTCTGGGTGAAATGGTGTCCGACTGGAGTACAGTAATTGTCCTCATTGTGCTTATTGATGGAATGTCTGTGTAGATTCATCCCTGTGTAATTTCTGACTAATTTATCCAATGTAGCAGCCTCTCTCACATACAGTACATTGTATCATGTAGACTACATTGGATGATGTACAAGAATATGACCCTCTGATGTTATGTGTCTTGCTGTTGTGCGTGGCTGTGTTTGAAATTAAAATGATTATGCTCTTTAACAGTAATAGCTCAGGCCTTAATGTAGACATGAATTTGTATCTCATTACCAACATTTATTGTAACCTCTAACATTCATGATTGTAAATATATATGTGTGTTTATTTATTATTTTATTTTTTGTTCTCTGCTTTCTTCCTGAGTTTGGTTACAGCTCTATGGTTCCTTAGATGGGGAACTATTTACAACCCCAATTTACTTACTTTGATGGGCACCCCCACACATTCGCACAGCTGGCTGAACAGAACATTATTTGTTTAACCTAGGGATTTTTTGCTGTATTTGTGAATCTATAATTAATATTGAATCTTACTCGATAAAGAGAGGAACGCTCTTGAAAGCTTGTTGTGAAACCTATGAATATGTTTGTCCAATAAAAAAAAGGTATCACTATATATGCATATATATATATATATATATATATATACATATTGTGACAAGGATGACCGTATAAACGGTTCCTCAGTAGTATTCCTGACCCTTTTTATAACAAATTTAAATTTTAATAGATCATTTGTCAGGGTACAAAAATAACAAAACAAAAATAATGAAAATATAATCTACATTCACATACTTACTGACTTCAGGAACACCCTCTCTGTGCCTGGACAGCTTGTCTGTCACAGGGGGAAAAACAAAATACTGCAAACACAATCAAACTCAGTAATTGCATGACACTTTTTACTGTTTAAAGTAATCACCGCGGGCAGAGCATAGGCCCGCCCTCTCTCCTTATGCTCTTCCCCAGGGCCCCTTTGATACTGAAGTTCTTCTTACTGCGAGGAAAGCCCCAAACCATTAGTTTCTTTCCTGGGCTTTAATATAATACATTGGATACCATATTGTATCCAATGTCTCTGCCGGTCTTTTCAGCTTCTCTTTGACAAATAGGCCTGCAAATCCTCTGTATGCTGGAGATCATCTCTCTCACTCCACAGATCCACAAGCTTCTTGTGTTCTCACCATTTCTCTGGTCACCAGTATTTATACATTCTTCTGCTCCCAAAATGTCTTTTTGGCTCTGAGGATCCACACAAGCAACTTTCCCTATTCCTTAAAATTCCACACTTGCAGCGGTCTGTGACTTCCAGTCACACAGACTCTTCTCAAACTGGCAGTCTCCACTCCTGCCTCAGCACTCAATGTGTCAGGCCAGCTAGGCCTGACTGGGCGGAACTCCTCTCTACTGTTGTCTAATCAAGGCAGTCAACACCTGGCCTTCAATTATGCTCTGATTACTGCCCTGAGTTAACTATTTCTCTCCCAAGAGAAATCTTACAGCATCTTTAATTAAACCAACCTCTAGGGGCACTCTTTGCGTGACTCTGTTACAATATATATATATATATATATATATATATATCATGTAATTTATGGTAGGCAAAAGAGCCTTAGAAGCCCTCCACCGTACAGTAGTACAGTAAATAAATAGTACATCTGTGTTCACATTTTAATGTCTAAAGCAAGTTAAAAAACCTTCCTATATCTAAAACTTTAATACAACAAATTCAAACAGTTGTGGATGGATTCATACACCAAAACTGTTTTTCACGGAATTCTGAACTGGAAGCAGGTTTTTTAACTTGCTTTAGACATTCAAATGTGAACACAGATGTACTATTTATTTACTGTACTACTGTAAAGTGGAGGGCTTCTATCACTCTTTTGCCCACCATATATTAAATGATTGTTGTGGTGAACTACCTACTCATAAGATCCACAACACAAGCTGAGATCCCGCTCCATGCTGATGATAGCCAATAAGCTTGAAACAGCTATTCATGAATAGGATTCTCAGCTTGTTCATGTCCAAAGTAATACAAATTAATTAAGGACATGTTCTAGTCCATGTGGGTGCTGATATGTATTAACTCCTTGATTCCTGGTATCAATATAACATGAAAATAAAATGTAAAAAAACATTATTTTTTTATTGCAGATTCGCAAGCTTGAGACTGTTGTGCAATTAATTCTAATGTTTTTCATCGCTTTCCCTGTCTTTTAAAGTGCAGTATTGATTTTTTATTTGCAATTACAGTGCTATGATCAGGTGTTTAACCCCATTGTGAGTCCTTTCTGGTACTTGTAGGATTTTCTTCTACATTTGCCATTTACAGGTATGAAAGCATTTGAGGGCTTGAGGAATTGTAGCAATTGAATAGCGATTGTAATATTTACGCAATTGAAAGATCAAAGGCTTAGATGGGTCAGAGTTACCATTTTAACAACTGCAGAGATTTTTAGCTTGTAACCCGCAGATCGTTTGCAGCTCGCGAAAAGATGTCAATTGAATAGCAAAGTAGTTTACGAGCTACATTACGGGCTACAGTAACCAACATTGGCTCAATTTAAAAGGGGCCCAAGTGTTTATGTTACAGAAACCTATATTATTTTTATGATTAAGTAATTGTATTTTCTGTTTGTTTTACTGTTTGAAATGATAAAATGACAGTTTCTATTATACTATACTAAATTTCAAATATACAAATATAGAAACTCACATTTCACATTCATCTTGCATCAACATTGAATGTTTTCTATACATTTTATTGGTAAATTGACCACAAATGTAATTGTAAAGTAAACTGTTTTGCCATAATGCTCTTTTAAATATATATCATTGAGGTATTTATGGCTTTTGGTTCTGCAGTAAATATATGAAAGTAGTATTCAGTATTTTAAAAAAAATATTTACAATTCCAGTGGAATATCTGAGGTTTAAATTACTACATCAACTTAAGATATAACATACAGTGATATGACCAGTACATTTATTGCAGTATTCAAACATATTTTTACAAGTGGATTTACCTTACAAGTAAAGGCTGATAAATTGCAGAGTGCACTAATTGTGCCCAAGTGAGAGGGGTGTGGCTTGACTGTTAAACTACTATAAAAGGTTTGTGAGCTGTTTGGGACAAGTAACCTTAAAAGTAAAAGCTGATAAATTCCAGAGTGCACTAATTGTGTCCAGTTGAGAAGGCAGAAGTTAATATAACCAGGAGAAGGTGGGAACTTGTGAGCTTGTGAACATTTTCAGTATCAAGTGCAATTCTCACTGAGCACAGTTTAGCTGGGCCTAGCATGGAGGGTGGAGCTTGGGCTAGTGAAGATGTCCATGGAGGTACCTGGGTTACAGTTATCAGGTTGAATCAGGGGGACACGAGGAGGCAGGCCAGTTCTGAGTTGGCAAATACCAACAGATTTGCCAGATTGAGTGAAACTTTTGGGGATGTCCATTCAGGAATTGCAATGCCAGATAGAGCTGTTCCCTCTAACAGCCAGGAGAACAGTTCTACTGGAGGAGTGGGAGGGAAGAATAGGCAGATCAACAGACAGGTTTTGGTTGTAGGGGACTCTATTATTAGGAAGGTAGACAGGGTGATTCGTCACCCAGATCCCAGCAATCAAAGAGTTTGCTGTCTCCCGGGTGCTCGGGTTCGGCATGTTGTGGATTAAGTAGATTATTGGGAGGGTCTGGAAATAAACCCTCAGTCTTGGTACATATTGGTACCAATGACAAATTTAGTGGAAGATGGAGTGTCCTAAAGAATGCTTTTAGAGAACTAGGTAATAAGCTGAAGGCAAGGACATCCAAGGTAGTATTTTCTGAGATACTACCAGTGCCATGTGCTAGCCAGGGAGGCAGAAGGAGCTTAGGGAGGTTAATGCGTGGCTAAAGATGTGGTGCACTAAGGAGGGGTTTGGGTTTTTAGAGCACTAGACTGACTTCTCACTTCGGTACAATCTCTACAGGGATGGATTGCACCTTAATGATGAGGGAGCTATTGTGCTAGGGGATAGGATGTTAGAAAGGCAGGAGGAGTTTTTAAACTAGTAGGTGGTGGGGAGGAACTATATATAAGTAATGGGGTAGAAAGTGTAGAGGGTATAAGGTATGAATTAACAACTCATAGGGGAGGAGATGGGGAGGTTTAGTATAGTCAATAGGGAGGTAGTACTAAGTAACTCAAGTACAGTGGCAGGCACTTCAAAACTACAGACTCATAACATAAGGTGTATGCTTGCTAATGCCAGAAGCTTGCCAGGAAAAATGGGAGCGTTAGAATTATTAGCTATTAATAAAAAATGGGATTTAATAGGTATTACCGAAATGTGGTGGGATGAATCTCATGACTGGACTGTTAATCTGGATGGTTATAAACTATTTAGGCAAGATAGAGGCAATGGTAAAAGAGGAGGAGGGATTTGTCTGTATGTTAAACCTGAATTTAAGCCTATAGTTAAATAGCGGAGCAGCAAATTCTAAAAGAATATTAGTAGGTGTATGGTATAAACCCCCAAATATAGCTGAAAGTGAGGAAATACAAATATTGTTACAGATTGGAAATGATTGTTGTTAGCTTCAATGTATATCACAATGGCATGTTAATGACAGCTAGCATTAATATATGCACTAGTGAAGCTTGTCATCCTGACCTCAATATCAGTCTGAGAACAGATCCTAACAGTGACCTAGCTAATAGTTAGTAATGCTTGCAGATGGGAATCATGTGAATTGGTACAATATTTAGCACTGTACTGTACATACATTGTGATTATTTATTTTTATCCTCCTCCGCCTTTTTTTAGTTGACCACTTTTTAATTTATTTAAGATTTTCTGTCACCACACTGTATGTGTGAAACTGGATTGAATTTCACAGTTCAGAGGTTAACTCATCTGTTTCATTGAGCAGATCCAGATAAGTTGTAAGTGCTATGCACACTAATGGTTCCTTCAATTAAAAGGAGTAATTTGTGATTATCCTTTTTTTCATCAGATTCCGGTTGTAGCGGTTTAGTGACTGCATATGACCCTGGTAGATGCTATGCATCATGCTTATTCTAGACTATTATAATGGACCCTGTAGGTATACCCTTTTTTTCAATAACAGCCTCTTGCTCTCTTGGGACCCGCCCACACCACACCCATGATATTGTTACACAGTCTTGACTATTGCTGATTGTGGTCTGTGTAAAGAATGAAACTTTGTTGTACTGTTATAACCGTGTCAGTGTGTTTTCAATGGTTGGGGTTGTGGGACATCCACATGCATCACATTAGTGTCACATTCCTATAGATGCAAACTAATGATCCCTAGTTAACATGCTATAGATCCATACATATTAAGAGGAATAATAGTCAGAATAGCGTTAGATATCATATAATACTAAATCTAAAATCTAATAAGAATAAAGGGTTACTACAGAGGCCAGGTCCAATTAGTGATACTGTGGAGTAGGAACATTCCCCTGAGTGCCTAACAGGATTATGACAGGTAACACTGGAGTGGGTTGCCAGTTCCTTCTCTATTGGTCTGACCTCTCTGCTACCCGCCTACACTTGACCTACATGGCATAGCTCACAGCTTAATTTAGGTACACAAGGCCCTTCACCATCACCACTTAGCATATATGTGAGTGCAATTACTTGCAAGATAAATCCCAAATAATAAATGTGCATTTTTAAAATATATATTTCCTATCATATGTTGGGACGGTCATGCACATGCCAATAGGAAAAACCAGGCTGCAACATGCAGAACATACCGTATATACTCGAGTATAAGCCGACCGAGTATAAGCCGAGGCACCTATTTTACCACAAAATACTGGGTAAAATGAGTGACTGGAGTATAAGCCGAGGGTGGGAAATGTGCTGCCCCCTGTGTCCCTCTTGTGCCCTCTGTGTCCCCCTCTTGTGTCCCCCTCTCTCTCCCGTATCTCTTCTCCCCTCTCCCTTCCCTGTGTCTCTTCTCCCCTCTCCCTTCCCTTTGTCTCTTCTCCCCTCTCCCTTCCCTGTGTCTCTTCCAACCTCTCCCTTCCCTGTGTCTCTTCCAACCTCTCCCTTCCCTGTGTCTCTTCCCCCCTCCCTTATCACCCTCCTCAACCCCACTCCTAATCCTCCCTCCTCATCCTCAACCCCCTCCTCAACCTCCCTCCTCATCCTCAACCCCCACCTCATCCTCAACCCCCTCTTCAACCTTCCTTCCTTATTCTCAACCTCCCTCCTCATCCTCAACATCCCTCCTCATCCTCAACCCCCTCCTCAACATCCCTCCTCATCCTCAACCTCCCTCCTCATCCTCAACCCCCTCCTCAACCTCCCTCCTCATCCTCATTCGGCACCCAGTATATGCTAATGGCGTGGCGTGCATGTGACGTCACATGCGCGCCGGGTCAAGAAGGAGCGTAGGCCGGAGCAGAAGCAGGTAAGTGAGGGTAGAGGGGGAGGTATTTAGGGGGGGTTAGAATGAGGAGGGGGGTTTAAGTTAAGGAGGGGGGTTGAGGAGGGAGAATGAGGAGGGAGGTTTATAATGAGGATTATAGCATTACAAAAAACATGAAACTGATGCCATATTAAACCTTTGTCGCTCACAGAGGCTCTATTGTGGCCCCTAAAATATCAATATAATTGTATATACATCTTGCTCATCACATCTACATGTTGGAAAACAAATAGTGGCCATAGTTCACCGCCACATCACATAGATCAAGTACACAGAAAACATTTGATAATTTCTTGTTCAGTCTTTCAGTCACGTCTGGATCTCTGTGACCCTATGGACTGCAGCTCATTTTGCTAGGTTTCTGCCTGTGCTGATCTACAAGGTTCGCATGCCAAAGATCCTGGAGTGGGTTGCCAATTCTTTCTCTACTGGATTGTGATTTGTCTGACCTCTCTGTTATCCCCTGCCCAACTACTCTTGCCCTACATGGTATAGCTCACAGCTTCATTGAGGTACACAAGCCCCTTCATCACCACCACTTAGCAATTCGGAAGGGGACCAGGGGAACATACACCACACTAATCTACTGTAACCCATCAGGAGCGGCCGCAAACACACAAGGAGACTGTCCAGAGGCACGTGGATAAACAGCCAACTCACCGCCTTCAGGGATAATCTCTGCTACGCCCATCCTGGAGACTCCCACGCCATTGCTGGTGGCCATGTGCTAAGATGCGTAGCCATTCCCATTTGGTGACCTCCCGTTATGTTCTGCTATTCATTAATTGACATTAGTGTGGATTGCTAAGTGGTGGTGGTGAAGGGGCTTGTGTTGTTCAATGAAGCTATGAGCTATACAATGTAGGGCCAGTGTAGGTGGGCAGACGATAGCAAAGAGGTTGGTCAAATCCCAATCCACTAGAGAAGGAACTGACAACCCACTGGAGTATCTCTGACATGCAAACCTTGTATAAAAGCACTGGCAGAGGCCTAGCTTCATGTGCTGCAGTCCATATGGCCACAGAGAGTCGGACACGACTGAAAGACTGAACAGGAAATAATTAAATGTTCCCAGTATACTTGATCTATGTGATGTGGCGGTGAAATATGGCCACTAGATCTATATACTATTATATTGATATTTTAGGGGCCACAATAGAGCCTCTGTGAGTGATGAAGGGTTAATATGGCATCAGTTTCACGTTTTTGTGTTGCTATTTTATCAGGTAGTGTGTCTTTAATTGCTATATGTATGCTGCAGTATGGCTTTTCATATTGGAATGTGTGACCATTTCAACATATGATTAAAAAAAAACGTCAATCACAGATATAGTTGTCAGCAATGCGGGTTGTTGCTAACGCTTGCAGGCTCGCGTGTAGCGTGCACGGCTTTTGCAGGCTCGTATAGCAAGCCCGCCGCAACTGAGATGAGCACCGTATTCGCTCACCCCTACGACCCCCTACGAGTTTCCGACCGCAAATCGTGAGGGTCCACATTTGCGGAGGTGGAGGCTCTCATGTCGGCTGCAATGAGCCGCAGGCACATCGCAGGCTGCAAATGCGGCCCCTTGTGAAGCGACCACACAATCGGGACGGAAAAAAATACATAAACACGCACTACGGACTTAAACAAAAAAATACGAGCCGCGGAACTTAGAAGGCGCTCAGCGCAAGGCTCGCAATAACCGCCGAGATCTCAGACCACCACAAAAAATAATGTCTGTGCCAAACACCATTTCTTGACTTACAATTCTATTGCCGTCATTTTTTGACTGGCAATTCGCTAGTGTACAAATAAAGTCCGGCAATGTACAAATAATGCCTTTTGGGGGAGTTATTGTGCAAGTAATTGTAATGACCTTGCATGCTTTCTCTATATTTTAAACTGCACTGGTGTGTTTATTTTGCCCTTTACATGGTTTCTAAGTAGTAAGTGAACCCTTTGTGGGTCCTATTTTGTGCCCGCAGAGATTCTGCCTCCATTTGCGGGTTACTAGCTTGCACGCCATGGCGTCTTTTCAAACACATTGCAATTTAATAGCTGAATTGAAAGCATAGTGGTTACTGGTTCGATGGATTTACTGGCGCAAAGTTCAATGTTGCTCTGCACGTAGCCCTTTTCTCGGCCGTCATGCTTCTTAACACGCAAAGTCCGCAGCGAGCTACATAACGAGGCTAATTTAACAGCCGTAAATTGGGAGTTACGGGCTACTTTTTAAAATGTAGCCCCAATTTAATAGGGCTCTTATTTATTATCATTTGTAAGAGACACAAGAATCTTTGATAAAATATATATCAGTTTTTTGCTCATTGTTAGTGGACTCAAAACATTCATTCACTGGGATTACCCTGCAGTGATGGTATGCGCTGCAATTCCAATATCCAAAAAATGCCCAATCTTCTTCCCATTCATCATACAAGCAAAGTCAGCATGTTAAATTTACTAATAGTAGTCGGCTTGCTACATGGATAGGGTCATACCAGTAAACCAAAACAGATGTCCACAGAAGGGTCCTTTGACACTGCACTTCCTTTTTTGGTTTCAGTGAACAAACATGTTTAAGAATCTTCTGGGAAATGTGGATTGAATTTATAAAAGACAATGAAGGTAGAAATGAGAGGTTATGTGTTTACTAGCTATGCACTTTTGACTCCATACTATTTTGATCAGGTGTGATTTCATGTTAGGTTCTCTTGTAGTATTAATTTTGGGTACCCATATATTTTAGTGATATGTGTTCTCTTATTTTTACTATTTTGAAAGACTTAGAGCCTTATTCAATTGAGCAATTGTTGGTTACTGTAGTCCGTAATGTAGCCTGTAAACTAATTTGCTATACAAATGGCGTCTTTTAGCTACCTGCAAACGATTTGAGGGTTACAGGCTGAAAATCCTTTGGGTTGTCAAAATCGTAACCGCAAATGTTTTCACACCAGTTAATGGCAAATATGGAAGAAAAACCTACGAGTACCAGATAGGACTCACAAGGGGGTTAAGCACCTGATTAGAATTAATTGCACAACAGGCTCAAGCTTGCAAATCTGCAATCACAAATTATTTTTTTCATGTTCTCAGGAATCAAGACGTTAATACATATCAGGCCACCCACATGGACTAGAACATTTCCCTTATTTATTTTTATTATTTTGTACATTTCCGGATTGCAAGCCCGATAGCTAAACGATAATTGATTGATGTTTAACCACCATGTTTTATTGATGTCATGTTGACAGTCTCATTTACTATTGGCTTTTTCTAAATTGGTAGTTACGGTCTTCCTTAATTGATCATCATCAAGCCCTGAAATATGTTTAGGACTTTGAAAAAAATTGGATAAACATGAAATAAAGTATTTTATTTTGGCAATGTGAGAATGTTGTGCTTTTAATTCTAATGTTACCCATAATGTTCCCCATCATTTTCAATGCTGTATTGAATTTATATTTGCATTTAAAGTGCTCCGATTTGTAAGCCCTTTGCAAGACCTCCTTGGTCCCAGTAACCTGTGGTCCAATTTTTGCCATTTGCGGGCTCGCTGGAGGGGAAATCAGAGCAATTGAACAGCGATTTGTGATTTTAGCGGCCACAAATCTTGCGGCTGTGAAAGATCAAAGGCTTGGAGGGACGTAACTAGCGATTTTAAGAATGCAATGGATCTCAGCTCGTAGCAAGTAACCCGATCGGAGCCCGCAAGCGAAAGGAAATTGAATAGCAAAGTAGCTAGCGACCACCATTTGTGAGCCCGGATCTCAACATTGTAGCAATTGAATGAGGCTGTATGGAAGTAAAACCGACTGCAGCTGTAAACGTACACAGAGCAACAGCTGTTTTCATGTAATAATATTGCTACCTTAGTTGTCTCTTCTAATCCTTTATAGACCACAACAGGGTGATTGTAATCAGAACAGTATGCAAATTCCATTCAAAATATGTTTACAGTGAAGAAAGAGCAAAATGTTACTACTTACTGTATTCAGTTTGATTAAACTCTGGCTAAACTGCAAAACTGCAGTGGAAAATGGCACAAAATGTGTCCACTTCCTGTCTGTCTTGCCTTACAGACAGACTGTAAATCATGAATCTCCCTCTGAGCTTTGGGCCTACACCTGCACACAGCCTGGCTCATAAACAACCCAGCTGCAATGAATACAGTTTTCTGGGTTATATGACCATAACATGTTTCTGATTAATCATCTTCAAGCCCTTTTTAAATACATATTTTTTGGTGCTCCTAATACTCACCAGGGAAATTTCTCAATCCCCCAAATGTCACTCTTTTGATGGGATATTCCCACATTTAAGGATAGATCACTCTATTTTAATTCAACCACAAAACTCTTTGCTGCTAATGTTAGTGAATTAATGCTAAACTACCAATAGTGTATCTGTATTCAATATTGTTTGTCCACACCATTTCCTGTACAGATACAAGCCACTATTGTGAAAGGATGGAGCATACATATGCATATATGTGTGCTAAATTAAAATATCAAACCCCTTCTGGATTACGACCTTGTTGTGATGAAGGGTCTTGTGTACCTCAATTAAGCTGCAAACTATACCTTGTAGGATCACCCAAGATGGGCAGGTCATAGCAGAGAGGTCAGACAAATCACAAACCACTGGAAAATGAACTGGCAACTCATTCCAGTATTTTTTTGCTATAAAAAACATATGGATTGGCAGAACAGGATACAAGATGTGTGCTGTGGTCCATAGGGTCATGGAGAGTCGGACTAGACTGAACAACTAAACAACAGCAACAGTAATGTTTTCATGCAACAAGAAATAATATAAGCTATTAAAATGGAATATCTCTTCTATTAGAAATTTATAAGACAATAATTGTTAAATTCATAGGACAAACTGTTAAAATTAACATTAATATATGATTTTCTTTACAACATAAAACATATATGGATTGATTATTAGTTATCATTATGGAAATATGCATTTTGCTAACAACAAAAGAGAAAAACTGTTTAGCAAGGCTTGCTGTCACTGTTTATTGAATACAGCAAGTGGGATCATTGGCATTTCATACAAAAATGTAAAACCTGAATGAAAACTGTTTAAGTTAAAGTAGTGGGAACACAGCTTAGTGAAATAGAAAAGGTTATTTAATAAAAACAGACACAACTTTGTCCTTTTGTGAATTTGTTTTTTATAAAAATCAACAATCTGGAATGACTAGAATATACCATTTCCATAAAGAAAATATTATCTAGGAGTTCTTACAAAAATAGCAAACTAAATAAGATAATACAGTACATTGATTTAATGTCACTAGGTTATTGTCCTGTTGAGATCATAAGATTCCTGTATCCAAATAGTTCCATGAGCACTTGAAAATGGTAGGTTTGTTTACCGCAGGAAAGACAAACTGTTAGAGGTGTCAGAGCTGCAGGTGAAGGGGCAAATTACTTTGGAAAGTCCACTACGTAAAACTCCTGGAGGCTTTGGAGGGTGTCTAAGAGCAGTGAGTGTTCTTTTTTCTGGAGCGTCTAAACCTTTTTACATATTGTCATTGCTTCTGTGTGGTTTGTAAACCTAGGTATCTGAGATCAGGGTTAAATAGGAAGATAAACGTAATCCCTGGGGTGTCAAACATCCTTTAGAACCCACTTTTCAGGCATCCAGGAGAACTTTCTGATTAACTCTGGTATTTGTATTTGAAAGATTACCATGCCTTCATTTAGCAAATTGCAAACTCGGTTTTGGAAACTGACAACATGTGAAATAACATTTAAGAACGCATATTAGGATATTAGGTATGACATGCAGTATTAGGGCAGACAATGCATAAATAAACAAGCTTACAATGTTAAGAGAACCAGGAAGACCCTTTACTTTCTATCAAATCAGAGATGTTGACTGAAAAAATGGCTGGGTAGAAAATATAATCGGTTAAAAGCACTGACAGCTACAAGACACCACAGACCCTCTTAACAAGCTGGCATCCATAGGACCAGTGCCAGATGACAATATTTTGGCCATTATGAATATAGAATTCCTATATACCAACATACCTCATCAAGATGACCTAACAGCAGAACCAATATTTTTGAATCTACAAGGTTTACCCAAAGAGACTGTAATATAATTAACCAGATCTACACTTATACACAACTATTTTTCATTTGGGTAAAGATATACCTACAAAAAATGGAGACAGTCCTGGAAACAATCATGAATCACCATGACTAAATCTAAAAATGACTTCTTATCCATCTGCAGCACCAAACTTCTGGAATATATACTGTATATTTTCTGCTATATTGATCACATTCTGATAATTTGGACAGCAAGGTGAAAATCAGTGCAGGTTTTCACAGGGAGGACCATACTTTATAATATGAAATCAACAAAAAAGAAACACAAAACTTATGATATGCAAAAGTATTTATGTTATAAGCATGTGTACGATATCAGCTCCTAAATTCCAGGACAATCCCGGGAAAACATGAGAGTATTTGTACAAGCGTCTCCCAGAGTTATTTTTCTGTTTATGGTGTAGTCAGTGTGTTCTTACCTGTCTGAACTTGGTTGCCGAAACCTGTTTGCCTAATATTAATTTTTTATGATCAACAACAAAAAGTTTTTTTATTTATTTAATTTTGCTGGTGAGTAAGTGTTATATGGGATCTGATTGCCCCTGGAGACATCTGATCCTATTTAGAGTCTAGTAATCTAGGTATGAAAGAAAAACATGAATCACTATTATTATAATGAGATTGGATTCCCCTTAGCAGCAACTAATATTTAAGATGCCCACTCATCGCTAGTAGTGATAGCTTGACATTTTGTTACTTTTTGGGGTATTTGATAACCCCCAGATTCCATTGTTTATCTGGGCAAATCATGAGAGGGTTAGATAGGATCTAATTGCCCCTAAGTATATCAGATTTCATTAGACGGATTTCAGATATTATCTGATTGCCACTTACTAGTGCATTGTATTAATACTATAATGATGTGACTTGGCATGTTTCATATTAGTTTCTTATGTGATTTTATGCCAACCAGCAGCATTCAATATTTTACATTTCTCACAGTGCACCTATGAATTATTTTGCTAGAAAATGAGGGATTTTTATATGTTTCTATTCAAATTAAACAAAAACATATTTTAACAAAGGCTAGTTTGTTAGTACCTTGTGGAATAAGAAATATCAACTATTTTACAATTACACAGGGTATAGTTAATGTAGTTGAACTTTATAATAATACTAGCGAATTGCCCGCTCATTGCGAAGCCTCTTGGTTGTTGTATTTTTTTTATCAGAGGTGCTTTTGCTGTCATTGTAAGGTCGGCACTGATCTGCTTTTTGAGCTTATTGCAAGGCTGTCCCCTGGTGTAGTTTGTGTGCTATGAGCAGCGTTGGCACTCGTTGTGAGGTGCGCAGTGAATGTCTTTTGCGTTTATTGCAATAGTGTTTTTTTTTTGTGTATATGTATTTTGTGATGCTAACTAAATAAGTAATAAATTAATAAATAATATACTTTACCTATTTGTAAGTAATACTTGCAGGAAACATTGTGCTGAAGAGCTGACAATGTAGGTTTGCACTGTTGTGGAGCTGAGGTGTGTCAGCAATATGTGAAGTGTGTAGTGTAAATAGGTTTCTAAGTCCTGCAGCTCCTATTTTTTTGTGTAAGTCTGTAGTTAGTCATTGCGTGTTTATGTTTTTTTTCCAAGTCCCGTTTGGGTGGTCGTTTGTAACCAGTTGTGAGGCGCCGTAGAGCCTCCACCTCTGCAAATGCGGCCCCTCGCTTCGCGAGAATATTACATAGTTACATAGGGCCTCATTCTATTATCGGCCATAGGAGATGCGGGGCCGCAAGGACCAGCCGCAAGCTATTTGCCTATTCTATTCCCTTCCGGCCGGGGACTCCGGCAGGCTTGCGGCCGGCGCCTTGTTATCCCTTGCGGCCGCATGCGCCGGAGGAAAGCCTTTGATCTTAAACGGCCGCAAGAGTTTCGGCCGCAAGAAAATCCTGGTTGCTATTTAATTGCTCCGGGAACCCTCTCTGCAAGGCTAAAACCGAGCCGCAGCTTACTTGCAGCAAAAAGGTCCCGCAGGCACACAATTAAGCACATAATAAAGCCATCCTGCACTCTGAGGAGACTATAAAGTGATTGTAGGTGTTAGCATTCATAGCACAACATTCCCCTACACGCAAATCCGTAAATAATGTTTTTTTTAATTTATGTCACATATCCATGTAAAAAGTCCAGAAGGCTTGGAGCACCTCAGACCCGCCCACGCTGCGGCCGGAAAATAAACAGTTAATTAAATCTCGGATTTGGGCTGATGTGCAAGCTTGAGAGGGGGTTACTATTAATCCTCATGTCCCCCATTATGATCCCTAGCATTTACAGAGCTTTACAGTGCCGTCTTGAATTTATTTTGTCTTTTAAAGTTTTCTGAGCTTACGGCCGGTTGCAAGATATGCGGCAAGCCGTAACGGATATCCTTGCGGCGCCGTCTATTTGAATTGCAAGGTAACGGGAGCAGCAAGGAATCGCAGCTTTGCGGACGATTTACGGCCGATAATAGAATGAGGGCCATAGTATTTAAGGTTGAAAAAATACTTTCAGTCCATCAAGTTCAACCTTTTAAGAACTCTGATCTGCAATATGCGGATTAACTATTAATTAATTAGTTGTATAAAAAAAAAAAATTTCCCTCCTGATCCCAGACACGGTGACCAGACTTCTCCTTGGATCAATACTGCCTCACTAATTATCCATGATAACCCTAAATTCCCTTTTTAATTAGAAATAAATCCAGTCCCCTTTTAAAGTTATCTATATCGAATCCGCTGTCACCACCTCCGCTGGTAGAAAATTCCACAGATTAACCACCCTTACTTTGAAGAACCCTTTTCTTTCTTTAAGGTGGAATGTTTTTACTTCTAACCTCAAGGGATGTCCTCTTGTCAGTTGAAAACCTCTTGGCACAAAAAGCTCCCTTGACAAATCTTTATACTGACCCTGGATGTATTTATATAAGGTAATCATATCTCCTCTTAGATGCCTTTTTTCTAGAGAAAATAAGTTTAATTTGGTTAGTCTTTCTTCATCACTTAGCCCCTCCATTCCCCTTATTAGTTTTGTTGCCCTCCTCTGTACCTTTTCCAGCTCTACACTGTCTTTTTTATGAAGTGGTGCCCAAAATTGTACTCCATATTCCAAATGAGGGCGTACTAGAGATGTGTATAGTGGCAGAATTATATATTCTTCCCTGGCTTCTATACCCTTCTTAATACATGCTAATATTTTATTTGCCTTTGCAGCTGCTACTTGACTTTGAGCACTGTTACCTAGGTGGTTGTCCACAAGCACTCCCAAATCCCTTTCAATATCTGATACACCTAGATTTGCTCCATTAAGATTATAAATTGCATGGCTATTTTTCCTTCCCAGATGCATAACTTTACATTTACATGCTATTATATTTACTGATTTATTAATCTAACTTCCATTTTTCAGTGACGTAATGATGACAATCTATTGTGCCATTGGCTCCATCTAAACCCGTAACTATGGGTTTGACTAATTGATCATGTTCACGGCCGCACGTGCAAAGTGCGCAAGAATGGTTTACCGGCTTGCCGGTAACTCGCGGCGTGATTCAATTTAATAGCTCTGTAAGGCAGTCAAATTTCAAGTCCGCAGCCTTTGCAGGTGTGCTGATGCCACTACGGGCTTCAAATTTAATAGGGCTGATAGTAGTTTCTCTTTGCTTGGCATTGTACCAATGTCTAAAACATATGTCAATGTATATATGCATCAGTATGGACTCCATTTAACTAAATCTGTCTGCTTATCAAAAACCTTGTGCAAGCACAAGAAGATCTGAAGAGGTTCAGCGACAAACAAAAACTATAGAATCATCCGGGTAGTATAAAACCTGCAGTTCTAGTAGAAGAGGCCTAGGCTACAAGTTCAAAATAATCAAGATGATCATTTTGTCTAGAACATAGTGTCTGTGGCTAATAAAGTTTTTTTAAACTGCAACAAGAGATGGGTTTGCTCATGGCACAAGCTCAACCTTTTTTGACTGGATTTATACATACAATTATTAGCAGAGGGTATGTATGATGCAATGTGTCAAAACTTCATGTTTTTAGTAGTTCCAGAGTTAAGTTTTGAAGATCAAGTTTCTCTATGTACAGCTATCCACATATTTTTGTATGCAATGCATTTTTGTAGGATTTGAACAATTATGCTAGCTGCATAAGACATACTCTGGTTCTGGCATTATTGTTTTTGGTTATATCTTGTCAAACTTTAAAAGAATTCCAAGATTGTCATCTTAGTACATTTGGTATAATATATTCTATATTAGATATGTTTTAGATGTTATAAGAACTATAAGTGAACACACGGATTAATATACATTTAATCATATATTATGGATATTAACTATGGTCAAGATGTGCTCAAGATGGTCAAGTGAAAAAGTATCAGAATTATTATATTATCAATTGCACATTTGTCTACAATATTTTCATGTACAGCTATATGTAATTCTTAATGCATAGAAGAATTGGATAACAAGGCAGACTTTCAAGAGTTAAATATGCAAAAAAATTTTTTTTTACTGTTTTTAATATTGTATCCTACCTTGATGCGATCCTTCCTAGTTCCAGTAAGCAGAGACACACCTCTCTGGGCTGTTTGTGCAGGACTAAGGAAACAATACAGAGACATGACACAGTTTAGTAAATGAAATCAAAGTGGGTTAGTAACTATAACAAATAAATTAACACTAGTCACAATGAAAATACTGGGCTAGATTCACTAAGGAGGTTCACTGTATATCCTAAGATGTCCTGTTGTGAGCCCCAGGGAAACATCAACCCCACCAGTGCCCTCCTACTGATAATGAAGTGGCAATACCTGTAATGATAACACATTTCTAGGTAATTTATATAAAATGTATATAAATATGAAATCATGGTTAAAATGATTGTTTCACGAAATGTAAAATCTATTCAGCCTTAAATTATTTTTGTAATAATAGCAAAAAGTTATAAATATTCAAGTTGATTCCCTGAATTCCATTAATAAAACCAGAGACTTCACTTTGGTTATTTATAACTCCTTTTTTATTATAATATGAATTAGGAGCTGAATAGCTTATGAATGCATGAAATAAGCATCCCATCATTTGCATTATAATAAATTGCTTATAAATTGTTAATGTTACAGAAAAATGCACTTAGCTATCATTAAGACATCAAACCTGTCTGTGGTCTTGCTGTTAAATGGGATAGCAATAGTGTTTTATATAACAAAAACATGCCCCAAAGTAAAAATCTTAGTGAATCTAACCAATCATGAGATACATTACATGAATGATCTTTGTATGCCAGATGCTGAAAATGAATTGACCTTACATGAAGTCAATAAGATTAATAACTTAGATCAGCGTCTCCCAAACCTCTCCCCAAGACACATCTGACAAGCCATGATTTTGGTTTTACACTGTGTGAACACAGGAGGAGCAATTAGTGTTCAAAAGATTCTAATTGCTGCATCTGTATTCAGTGTTAAACCGAAATCATGGCCTGTCTGATGGGCCTTGAGGAGAGGCTTGGGAACTGCTGGTTTAGATGATCTTAGCATTGTCATCATGTTTACTCTGTGATTACTTGCAAGACAACAACACATAAACAGCAAACACTAAATGTTGAAATTACCAGCTCTTCTTCCCCAATAGGTACTTCCTAAATGACGCTAGGAGACATAAAAAGGAAAATAGCAGAGAAAGAGGGGGAACAAGAAGTTGTAAAAGGGATTGAGAGATAAAAAGGCGACAGATACCTGAATATAAAATGAAAACAATAATGGTGGTGATGAACAGAGCCGAGAGAGAGAGAGAGAGAGAGAGAGAGAGAGAGAGACAGAGAGAGAGAGATGTAGAGTGGAAGGGACTGATTTGAACGAAAATTTTAGTCACACATTTACAATATGCTATTCTGAAGATAATAATACTAATAAATGCATGTTTTGATTTATTATACATTATAAGCATGTATTCTTTACTGGAGGCAACTCTTGATTGTTAAGCTGCTTTCTCAGTCGGAAAGGGTCTTCTAGTCTAGTCTAAATCCATCCCTGTGGGATGAGGGAGAGAAGCAAGGTATGGCAGAAAGGGAAAACATGAGAGACAAGAAAAGAAAGGTGGCAGAGAATCAAGAGATAATTTAATAAGAAACTGGAAGCAGGAGAAGAACTTTGAGAGATATCTTTGTCAGCCTCAGTGAAAAAGCGTAACTCTTAATAATCATATCCTACGCCCTTCTATGTCCTTGGACTTGTTAGTTGGGCAACACAGCCGAGATGATATAGATAAGCATGGCATTTAATTACAGCTCTAAACAAACTCACATACTGTATTAAATATATATGCTTGTTAACTAAGATTAGAAATTCAAAATATATTTGCTGATTTATAAGTAAAAAGTATTTTTTTTAAATAATAGTTTGAGCAGTAACTTTGTTTAAAATACAATTTAAAGGGACACTGACCATTTTTTTTCTATATGTTATATGTTTTTAAAAATAAAAAAATAAACACACCCTTTTATTGACAAAATGTTTTTAGAAATAAAAAAATAAACACAGCCTTTGCATTTATATGTTTTATACCAAAATGTTCTTTATGACATGCATCCATTTACTATAAACTGCTGTCTCTGCATTTACATTTTTCAAGAGTATGTGTCCTTTTAGATGAATGAGATTTCTATTACTGCTATTCAAAACTCTTGATTCCAGATCTCCATCATATAGATACTAGCGAATTGCCCGTCAAAAAATTAAGTCAAGAAATGTTGTTTGGGTCAGACATTATTTTTTATGTTGTTCTGAGATCTCGGCTCTGTTTGCGAGGCTTGTGATGAGCGCCTTCGGTATTTTTTTATCAGAGGCGCTTTTGCTGTCATTGTAAGGTAGGCGCTGATGTGCTTTTTGCGCTTATTGCAAGGCTATCCCCTGGTGTAGTTTGTGTGCTATGAGCAGCGTTGGCGCTCGTTGTGAGGCGCGCAGTAAATTTCTTTTGCGTTTATTGCGATTTTTTTTTCTTTTGTATATGTATGTTGTGATGCTAATTAAATAAGTATTAAATTAATAAATGAATATACTTTTCCTATTTGTTAGTAATATATGCAGGAAGGCATTGTGTTGAACTCGGTTTGCATTGTTGTGGAGCTGATGTGTAAGTGTCAGCAATGTGTGCAGCGTGTAGTGTAAATAGTGTGCGTGCAGGAGGAAAATCCATTAGGGTAGCTGTATACTTCCGCATTGTGTAAGTTAGTGTTGTAAAATGGCGGCTAATGTGTATGTGGTACGCGGCTGTGGATGATTTAGCGTCCTTGTTAATAGTGTATCTTGGACCTTGTACAGCTTTTTCGGAAAATCCGTATGTGCTTCGTGGTGTTTTGCGTGTTTAGGGTCCTGTAGCCTCGTTTTCTTTTTTTTCGGCGGCCATTTTTTCTCTCGCTTAGGGGATTTTCGTGTGTGTAAACTCTTGAATTTGGACTTAAATTGAGGTGTAACTTTTTGCTCTGCTAATGACCTCCTTGTTTCCTCCTTACTCATCACCTCTTCTCACTCCCACCTTCGGGACTTTTCTCCTGCTGCCACTATTATCTGAAATTCCTTGTCTCGCTCCACTAGACTATACCCCTGCCTGAAATTCTTCAAAATCTTACTAAAAAGGCATTTATTTAAAGAAGCCTATTACCTGCCGCCTTAACATCCATAATGTATCTTTCGCCCTCCTGTACCACACCCAAACCCTTTAGATTGAAAGACTGCAAGTTTTTAATCTTTGAACACTGGATTCTAAGCTCAAAGACAGGGCCCTCCATTGCTTGCAATGTGTTAATATTGTTTTGTTTTGAACACAATCCCTGTATAGCGATAGGGAATATGTTGGCGAATTAGAAACAATAATAATAAAAACAACAAAAGCAAATTCCACATCTGCAAAATAGCATACAAAAGGCAATTCATTACAGGTCGTATTATTTTATTTTCTATTCTAAAACAATATTTTCTATTTTAAAGTATAGTTTTTCAAAATACTATATTTTACATTGGCGCTTTAATGTTGATCAACATTTTTACTCCTTCCCAAAAATATTGACTGACCATATCATACATTTATTTTTCAACTTAAAAATGTTTCCACGTAAAATGTATAAACTTGAGTAGCAACTACAACAGATGACATATTGCAATTTAAGATACAGTGCCTTGCAAAAGTATTCACCCCCCTTTACTTTTTACCTATTTTGTTACATTACACCTATAAGTTCAAGGTTTTCTTAATCTGAATTTTATGTGATGGATCAGAACAGAATAGTCTAAGTTGGTGAAGTGAAATTAGAAACATATATACATAAAACTATTTTTAGAAATATAAAACAGAAAATTGGCATGTGCGTATGTACAGTATTCACCCCCTTTGTTATGAAGCCCATAAAAAGCTTGGGTGCAACCAATTACCTTCAGAAGTAACATAATTAGTGAAATGATGTCCACCTATGTGCAATCTAAGTGTCACATGATCTGGCTTTACATATACACACCTTTATTGAAGGGCCCCAGAGGCTGCAACACCTAAGCAAGATGCACCACTAACCAAACACTGCCATGAAGACCAAGGAACTGTGCAAACAAGTAAGGGCTAATGTTGTTGAGAAGTACATGGTTAGGTTATAAAAAAAATCCACATTTTTGATGATACCCAGGAGCACCATCAAATCTATCATAACCAAATGGAAAGAACATGGCACAACAGCAAACCTGCCAAGAGTCGGCCGCCCACCAAAACTCATGGACCGTGCAAGGAGGGCATTAATCAGAGAAGCAGCACTGAGACCTAAGGTAACCCTGGAGGAGCTGCAGAGTTCCACAGCAGAGACTGGAGTATCTGTACATAGGACGACAATAAGCCGTACGCTCCATAGAGTTGGGCTTTATGGCAGAGTGGCCAGAAGAAAGCCATTACTTTCAGCAAAATGGCAAATTTTGAGTTTGAGAAAAGGCATGTGGGAGACTCCCAAAATGTATGGAGGAAGGTGCGCTGGTCTGATGAGACTAAAATGGAACTTTTCGGCCATCAGAGAAAATGCTATGTCTGGTGCAAACCCAACACATCACCCAAAGAACACCATCCCCACAGTGAAACATAGTGGTGGTAGCATCATGCTGTGGCTATGTTTTTCAGCAGCCGGGACTGGGAAACTGGTCAGGGTTGAGGGAAAGATGGATGGTGCTAAATACAGGGATATTCTTGAGCAAAACCTGTACCACTCTGTGCGTGATTTGATGCTAGGATGGAGGTTCACCTTCCAGCAGGACAATGACCCCAAATATACTGCTAAAGCAACACTTGAGTGGTTTAAGGGGAAACATGTAAATATGTTGGAATGGCCTAGTCAAAGCCCAGACCACAATCCATTAGAAAGTCTGTGCTCAGACTTAAAGATTGCTGTTCACAAGCGCAAACCATCCAACTTGAAGGAGCTGGAGAAGTTTTGCAAGGAGGAATGGGCAAAAATCCCAGTGGTAAGATGTGACAAGCTTATAGAGACTTAACCAAAGCAACTTGGAGGTGTGATTGCCGCAAAAGTTGGCTCTACAAAGTATTGACTTTAGGGCGGTGAATAGTTATGCACATTGGCTTTTTCTGTTACTTTTTCCTATTTGTTGTTTGCTTCAGGATAAAAAAAGAACATCTTCAAAGTTGTGGGCATGTTCTGTAAATTAAATGATGCAAGTACTCAAACAATCCATGTTCATTCCAGGTTGTGAGGCGACAAAAAACGAAGGATGCAAAGGGGGGGGGGGGGGGGGGGATACTTTTGCAAGGCACTGTACATAGTTACATAGTAACTGAGGTTGAAAAAAGACTTTCAGTTCATCAAGTTCAACCTTTTAAGATCTCCTCTGATCTGCAATATGCGGATTAGTTGTTAATTAAGTGAATCCAGAAGAAAGCAAAGAGTAAAAACCCAAGTGAAACTTAGCCAATCATCTCAAAGGGGAAAAAGAAAGAATTCCTTCCTGACCCCAGATACTGGCGATCGGATTCCTCCCTGGATCAATACTATCACTCTTATTATCCAGGGTAACGCTGAATGCCCTTTTTAATTAGAAATACATTCAGTCCCCTTTTAAAGTTATCTATTGAATTCGCTGTAACCACATCCTTTAGTAGAGAATTCCACAGATTAACCACCCTTACTGTGAAGAACCCTTTTATTTCTTTAAGGTGGAATCTTTTTACTTCTAACCTCAAGGGAAGTCCTCTTGTCAGTTGAAAACCTCTTGGCACAAAAAGCTCCCTTGACAAATCTTTATACTGACCCTAGATGTATTTATATAAGTTAATCATATCTTCTCTTAGACGCCTTTTTTCTAGAGAAAATAAATTTAATTTGGTTAGTCTTTCTTCATAACTTAGCCCCTTCATTCCCCTTATTAGTTTTGTAGCCCTTCCCTGTATCTTTTCCAGCTCTATAATGTCCTTTTTATGAAGTGGTGCCCAAAATTGTACTCCATATTCCAAATGAGGGTGTACTAGAGATTTGTATAGTGGCAGAATTATATTTGCTTCCCTGGCTTTGATACCCTTCTTCATACAGGCTAATATTTTATTTGCCTTTGCAGCTGCAGCTTGGTGTTGAGCACTGTTATTTAGGTGGTTGTCCACAAGTACTCCCAAATCCCTTTCTGATACCCCTAGATGTGCTCCATTATGATTATAAATTGCATGGCTATTTTTCCTTCACAGATGCATAATTTTACATAACTTTACATTTATTCGAATTAAATCTCATCTGCCATTTAGATGACCATTCCTCAATTTTATGTAAATTC
The DNA here is from genome assembly GCA_027410445.1 of Discoglossus pictus. Classification (NCBI taxonomy): domain Eukaryota; kingdom Metazoa; phylum Chordata; class Amphibia; order Anura; family Alytidae; genus Discoglossus; species Discoglossus pictus. The sequence continues at coordinate 61,705,924 of CM050175.1, read as the reverse complement.
CTTTGGAGGGAAAGCAAATCATTATCTGATTTAATTACCTTGCACAACTTCGTGTCATCAGCGAAAATGGAGACACCACAATCAAACGACATCAAATTCATTAATAAATATGTTATGTCCAATCGGAGTATGTACCATTTACAAGAACCCTTTACTTCCTGTCTTTTAGCCAGCTCTCAATCCATGAGCAGATATTTACTGCAATTCCTGTATCCCTTAGTTTGCACAATAGTCTCCCATGTGGCACTATATCAAAAGCCTTTGCAAAATCCAAAAAGACTACATCCACTGAGTTGCCTTGATCCAGGTTCCTACTAACCTCCTCATAGAAACTAATTAGATTTGTTTGACATGACCTATCCCTCATAAATCCATGTTGACTCCTTCTTATAATCCTGTTAAAATAGACATATTCTTGTATATTATCCCTTATTAACCCTTCTAAAAGCTTCCCCACTACAGAAGTGAGGCTCACTGGTTTATAATTCCTCGGATTTCCTCATTCTCTCTTTTTAAATATAGGTATCACACCTGCTTTTGAGTGTGTTGAGTAAATCTTGAAAAATTAAATATAATGGTTTGGCTATTACAGTACCAAGTTCCCTCAGTACCCGTGGATGTATTCCCTCAGGACCCGGGGCTTTATTAACATTTATTTTTTCCAACCTCTTTGGATTACTTCCTGTGTTAACCAATTATTTGGCTTAGGTAGTGTAGCCCCATTATGTTGCCATGTCCCAACCACTGGTACCTTCCCTTGTGTATCCCGAAGAAAAGAACCTATTTAGCTCATATGCCTTTTCCTGGTCACTAATTTTCAGATGGCCTGTGTCACATTGTAATATTCCTATAGCTTCCTTCCTCGCCTTCTTCCCATTAATATACTTTTTAAGGTTAGTCTTACTCACTTTTGCAATTCATTTTTCATTTTCTATTTTAGACAGTCTAATAGTGATTTTGCAAGCCTTGTTGATTGCCTTGTACTCCCGTAAAGCAGTCTCTGTCCCCTCTTGTTTGTATAATTTAAATGCCTGTTTTTTACTCCGTATCTTGATCTTTAAATCAATGTTAAGCCACATTGGATGGGATTTACTCCTTTTACTTTTATTCTCACATTGTATATGCCAATGTGTATGTATATTTAGTAAGGATTTAAATGTTGTCCATTTATGTTCAGTATTTTTACCTGCCAGTTCTCTGTCCCAGTCTATACTTTTTATTGCTGCCCTTAGACCGTTAAAATCTGCCCTTTTAAAATTAAGAGTTTTTGATGGCACCTTAAAATTTTGTTTTTTTAATTCAATATCAAATGAGACTGTGTTGTAATCACTGTTTCCCAAATGTTGCCCTATTCCAACATTTGATACTATATCAATATTATTTGTGATGACTAAATCTAAGATAGCTTAATTTCTAGTAGGCTCTTGTATAACCTGGGCCTGTACTCAAGAACCTGGTCCCCATAGCTGAACTGCTGGTCTCATTTATCCTGTTTATTTCAGAGTAATTAAAATCTCCCATTATTAGAACTTGCCTATGCTTAGCTGCATTTCCAATCTGTAACAATAATTGTTTTTTCTCACTTTCAGCTATATTTGGGGGTTTATAGCAAACTCCTACTAATGTTCTTTTGGAATTTGCTGCTCTGCTATTTAACTCTACCCACAAACATTCAACTTTATCACTAGGTTCACCATAAATATCTTTATGACTATAGGCTTAATTTCAGGCTTAACATACAGACAAATCCCTTCTCCTCTTTTACCATTGCCTCTATCTTTCCTAAATAGGTTATAACCATCCAGATTAACAGTGCAGTCATGAGATTCATCTCAACACATTTCAGTAATGCCTATTAAATCTAATTTTTCATTAATTGCTAATAATTCAACCTTTCCCATTTTTCCTGGCAAGCTTCTGGCATTAGCAAGCATACACCTTATGTTATGAGTCTGTAGTTCTGAAGTGCCTGCCACTGTACTTGAGTTACTTAGTACTACCTCCCTATTGACTATCCCCCCCCCCATCGCTTACCTTATGAGTTGTTAATTCATCCCTTATACCCTCTACACTTTCTACCCCATTACTTATATCTAGTCCCTCCCACCCACCTACTAGTTTAAAAACTCCTCCAGCCTTTCTACCATCCTTTCCCCTAGCACAAAAGCTCCCTCATCATTAAGATGCAATCCATCCCTGCTGTAGAGATTGTACCGAAGTGAGAAGTCAGCCCAGTGCTCTAAAAACCCAAACCCCTCCTTAGTGCACCACATCTTTAGCCACGCATTAACCTCCCTCAGCTCCTTCTGCCTTCCTGGGCTAGCACGTGGCACTGGTAGTATCTCAGAAAATACTACCTTGGAGGTCCTTGCCTTCAGCTTATACCTAGTTCTCTAAAATAATTCTTTAGGACACTTCATCTTCCACTAACTTTGTCATTGGTACCAATATGTACCAAGACCGCCGGTTCATTTCCAGCCCCTTCCAATATTTTGTCCAGCCGATTCACAACATGACAAACCCGAGCACCAGGGAGACAGCAAACTATTCGATTGCTGGGATCTGGGTGATAAATCACCCTGTCTACCGTCCTAATAATAGAGTCCCCTACCACCAAAACCTGTCTGTTTCTCTGAGAATTCTGCCCTCCCTCTCCTCCAGTAGAACTGTTCTCCCGGCTGTTAGAGGGAACAGCTCTATCTGGCCTTTTCATTCCTGAATGGACATCCCCAACAGTTTCACTCAATCTGGCAAATATGTTGTTGTTTGCCAACTCAGAACTGGCCTGCCTCCTCCTGTTCCCCCTGATTCCCCTTCTAACTGTAACCCAGCTATCTCCCTGGACATCCTCACTAGCCCCAGCTCCACCCTCCATGCTAGGCCCAGCTAAACTGTGCTCTGAGAGCACCAACCCCCTTTCCAGTGGAGCAATATCTCGAAGTGCCTCAATTCTCCTCTCCAGATCTCCAATTTGAGCTTCCAGAGATGCAACATGCTCACACCTCTCACAGAGGTATGGACCCTGGATCATCTGTTCCAGTATTCCATACATATGACAGGATGTACATTGAGTGAGGTTGCCACTGGACTGACTCATAATTATTATTATTGTCTACAAAATTTCAGTGGGAAAATAAAGAATATAAAATAATATATTTGTATAAAGTTTTCATCCTTTGCACTATAAATCTACCCTCCCTTTTCTTTGAAGTCCCTCCTTTTATTTAAACTCACAAGTTCGCTCCTTCTTCTGTTTATAATAACTTCTGCCTTGTCACCTGGACACAATTAGTGCACTCTTGAATTTATCAGCCTTTACTTGCAAGGAAAATCCATGTGCAAAAAAAACATGTAATGTCAAGACAACTATAACAAGACAATAAAACATATTTATGAGATATACTTATGGGGAGAAGTAAACTGTAAACTCCTATGCAGCTTCAAAAGTATAAGTGCTCAAGCAATGAATGTTATAACCCCAATAGTTCAGTTCTCTAGCAATCATAATCCGCTATGAGAGAAGCCTCTCAATACATAACGTAAGACACTCAGATGGGGACCTGACCAGTACCATATCAGTCTGCTCTCTAATTTATTTGAGAAATTCACTCCAAACCAACAGGTCAGTTTGAGGGGAATTCTGTTCTCTGAATGAGCATCTCTATTATCTGTTGTTGCCTATGCATAACTGAAGATCAACTTCATTAACAGTTATGTTCCAAGCAGCTTTTTTTTTTAACTGTAACCCGCAGATCTTTTGTGGCTAGCTAAAAGATGCCAATTGAATAGCAAATTTGTTTATGGGCTACATTATGGGCTCAAGTAAACAACATAGTTGCTCAGTTGAATAGGGGCAAGAGTGTGGCTATGCAGTGGTAGGTAATTTGTTTTAAAGATTGTTTTTATTGGTAAGTCAAAGGCTGGATTCCCCTTCATTCCACGTGTTTTTTTTTGTTTTGTTTAACTAATGTATTTATTTATTTACAGTGCCTTGCAACAGTATTCACCCCCTTGACTTTTTACCTATTTTGTTACATTACACCCTTACGTTCAATGTTTTGTTAATCTGAATTTTATGTGATGGATCAGAACAAAATAGTCTAAGTTGGTGAAGTGAAATGAGAAAAATATATACATAAAACTATTCCTTAGAAATAGAAAACAGAAAATTGGCATGTGCATATGTATTCACCCACTTTGTTACAAAGCCCATTAAAAACTCTGGTGCAACCAATTACCTTCAGAAGTCACATAATTAGTGAAACGATGTCTACCAGTGTGCAATCTAAGTGTCAAATGATCTGTTTTTAAAGGCCCCAGAAGCAAGAGGCACCACTAACCAAACACTGTCATGAAGACAAAGGAACTCTCTAAACAAGTAAGGGACAATGTTGTTGTGAAGTACAAGTCAGGGTTTAGGTTATAAAAAAATATCCAAATCTTTGATGATCCCCAGGAGCACCATCAAATCTATCATAACCAAATGGAATGAACATGGCACAACAGAAACCTGACAAGAGAAGACCGCCCACCAAAACTCACGGACTGGGCAAGGAGGGCATTAACCAGAGAGGCAGCACAGATACCAAAGGCAACCCTGGAGGAGCTGCAGAGTTCCACAGCAGAGACTGAAGTATCTGTACATAGGACGACAATAAGCTGTACGCTCCGTAGAGTTGGGCTTTATGGCAGAGTGGCCAGAAGAAAGCCATAACTTTTAGCAAAAAACAAAATGGCACGTTTTGAATTTGAGAAAAGGCATGTGGGAGACTCCCAAAATGGAGGAAGGTGCTCTGGTCTGATGAGACTAAAATTGAACTTTTCGGCCATCAAAGAAAACGGTATCTCTGGTGCAAACCCAACAAATCACATCACCCAAAGAACACCATCCCCACAGTGAAACATGGTGGTGGAAGCATCAGGCTGTGGGGATTTTTTTCAGCAGCCGGGACTAGGAAACTGGTCAGGGTTGAGGGAAAGATGGATGGTGCTAAATACAGGGATATTTTTGAGCAAAACCTGTACCACTCTGTGCGTGATTTGAGGCTAGAACGGAAGTTCACCTTCCAGCAGGACAATGACCACAAACACACTGCTAAAGCAACACTTGAGTGGTTTAAGGGGAAACATGTAAATGTGTTGGAATGGCCTAGTCAAAGCCCAGACCTCAATCCAATAGAAAATCTGTGGTTAGACTTAAGGATTGTGTTCATAAACTCAAACTAGCCGACTTGAAGGAGCTGGAGCAGTTTTGCAAGGAGGAATGGGCAAAATCCCAGTGGTAAGATGTGGCAAGCTCATAGATACTTATCTAAAGCAACTTGAAGCTGTGATTGCAGCAAAAGGTGGCTCTACAAAGTATTGACTTTAGGGGGATGAATAGTTGTGCACATTTTTCTGTTATTTTGTCCTGTTTGTTGTTTGCTTCACAATAAAAAAAAAAAAAACATCTTCAAAGTTGTGGGCATGTTCTGTAAATTAAATGATGCAAATCCTCAAACAATCCATGTTAATTCCAGGTTGTGAGGCAATAAAACATGAAAAATGCCAAGGGGGGTGAATACTTTTGCAAGGCACTGTATAAATATCAGTCATATGTGTTAATAAATTTATTAGATATACATATATATATTTTATGTATACATATATGAACCCAGGATCTTCTCCACCACAGACAGTGGCCATTTGTTATGTTGCTTATCAAGCTGCTAGAGTGTTTACAAGTAGATACTAATCACTTAGACAAGGTCTCTTCACCTGATTCTAATTAATATTTATTTTGTATTGCAAGGTTCAGAGCTAATTACTTCTTCAGACAGAGGCAACACGCTGAAATAGCCTGACTTTAATTGATCATAACTCCATGAATTTAGCATAAATAAAAAAAAAAATTCATATGGGCACTTTTGTGGTTATTTAACTAACATACAAATACATGTGAAACAGCAGCAAATCAAAGCGTTTAACCTTTCAAATGAGATAACATTATTCCAGCCTAACTGAGATGGTAATTTTATATCAGTAGAGCTCAGGACAAGTGGTGGCCATTAATAAGGTAAACTATATTTTCTGGCTAAAGAGTTTCTCTGCTGCTGTTTGCGTGTGTATTATTTTTACTTTTTAAATTTCATTAAGTTGTAAAGTTTTTTTTAGATAAAGATAAAATATAGTTTACATGGCCTGTTCCATAAAAAAAATGAAAATAATCAAAGCATGACCAAATGTACAGATGCAATAAAAAGAGAAAAAAAAATTAAATTAGAATAAACATTTTGGATAACTGAGGATAACAGTGATTGTTCTTTAGGAAGATTCCATTTAAATCTATAGGTAAACCAGAAATAATGCTTAGTGTAGGGATTATCATTTTCCCCACATTAGATAAAGTATATCAACATGCCATAATTACATCCATTCTTAAGAACCCTCATCTGACTCGTGTTGTGTATCTATCGCCCTCTCTTTCTACTCCCCTTGGCTTTAAAACTGCTAGATCGACTCATCTATAGCTGCTTACCACAATTCCTTACCATCAACTCCCTTCCTGACCCCCTCCAATCTATCTTCTGACACTAAAACTCTCACAGAAGTTACTAATGACTTGCTCACCACCAAGGCAAAGTGTCACTTCTCTATTCTAAATCAAGTGGATAACTCTGCTGCATTTGATACAGTTGACCACCCTCTTCTTATCCAAATGCTTTACTCCAATGAAACATATGACAGAGCGTTCTCCTGTTTTACATCTTATCTAGAAAATTGAACATTTTCTTCTCTGGTACCTCTTCACCACTACCACTGACTGTTGATATACTCTTCTCCATCTATACATCCTCCCTTTGTATCCTAATAAAATCTTTTGAATTTCAGTATCATCTATATGCATATTACATGCAAATATACCTCTCAGTACCAGATCTACCCCCTCTCATTCAGCAGTTGTTGCCAACTGCCTCTCAAGCATATGCTCCTGGATGTCCACGCATAAACTCAATCTAAACATGAGTGTTTGCAGCACTCCTCTGACAGTGACTCATTTGGCTTCCCATAGCTTCCATGACCATAACATATAAAGCGTTTAACCAAATTTCACCCCCTTATATCTCTGCTCTTTTCTCATGCTTTATGGAACTCCTTGCCTCACTGCATCCCTTAGATTGTAAGTTTGCAAGTTTTTAATCTTGTGTCAGTGCCTTGGAAACAAGCTCTATGTACATTTAATTTTATGCTCAAAAACAGGGCCCTCAATTCTTTACAAGGTGTTTAATTTGTTTTCTGCTATGTACTCAACCCCTGTACAGTGCTATGGAATATGTTGGAGCGAAATAAATAAAGATAATAATAATAATCAGACGACCTTCCTGCCTCAAAACTTTCAAAAATTCACTAAAAACTCATCTGAGTTTACTTGAATGTATAAACACAATTCATCAGGGTCTGAATGGAAGTTCCCTTTTAATGCTCATATTTTTTAATGCAATAATAAATGCCGCTTTTTTTTCCTTTGAAACTAGAATGTCTAAAGAACACAAAGTAATAAACTAATAGATTGGTTGGTTGCAGCAATGAGAGTTGTATTGCCATTTGAAAGGTGCTTGTTATTTTTGGTCTCTGCAGAGAAGCAGACAGTTATAGGGTCACACATAGTAAGATTTCCCACCTAAATACCTAAATAAGATTTCTAATATATATGGGGGGGGGGGGAAATAAATGAGTAGTGGACCCAAAAATATCAAACTTAAACTTAATCATGCAGTAATGCATTAATCATGCATTAACATAATAAGTTGGCATGTAGACATACAATCAACTTTACTTCTGGAAAGTAAAGTGTGTTTTTTTGCTGTGTGCACTCATTCTGTAACGTGAGATTTAATCAGTGGAAGGAGTGACATCAAAGAAAATAGTTAATTGTATTGCAGGATGGACATTTTTTTTATTTTTTTCAATGTATTTTTGTAATTGGCAACTATGAGTCATTCCAGTGACAACCTCACTCGGTGTACATTCTGTCACATGTATGAACTGCTGTAGCAGCTGATCCAGGGTCCATCTTGAAGCTCAAATTGGAGAACTGGAGAGGAGAATTGCAGCACTTAGTTTTCTTGTTCCACTGGAAAGGGAGTTTGTGCTCATGGAGCACAGTTTAGCTGGGCCTAGCATGGAGGGTGGAGATGCGGCAAGTGAGAATGTCCAGGGAGGTAGCTGGGTTACAGTTACAAGGGGAAGAAGGGGGATCAGAAGGAGGAGGCAGGCCAGTTCTGAGTTTGCACACACCAACAGATTTGCCAGATATAGTGAAATTGTTGGGGATGTCCATTCCCAGGACATTAGTGTGCTCGGGTTTGGTATGTTGTAGATCGGATAAATTATTGAGAGGGGCTGGAAATGAACCGGCAGTCTTGCTACATATTGGTACCAATGGCAAAGTTAGTGGAAGATGGCATGTCGTAAAGAATGATTTTAGAAATCTATGGAATAAGTATATGCAAGGACCTCCAAAGTAGTAGGCTATTGGACTGACTAAAATAGAAAATGGAAAATTAGTTGCAAGACAAACTAAAATATAGGTTATTTTCTTCAGTATACACAAGTGAGGTATCAGTGGTTGGGGTACTGCAACAAAATAGGGCTATGCTACCTTAGCCAAATAATTGATTAACACAGGAAGAGTATGGAGTATGCTATAAACGCCCAAATATAATTCAAAGTGAGGAACTGCAATTTTTATTACAAATTGGAAATGCAGCTAAGCATGGGCAAGTTTTAATAATGGGAGATTTTTAGTATCCTGAAATAAACTGGATAAATGAGACCAGTAGTTCAGCTAAGGGGAGCAGGTTCTTGAGTACACTCAGGGATCTTTATCTGGCCCAGGTTATACAAGAACCTACTAGAAATGAGGCTATCTTAGATTTAGTCATCACAACTAATATTGATAAACTGTAGTATCAACTGTTGAAATAGGGCAACCTTTGGGAAACAGTGATCACAACATAGTCTCATTTCAGATTGAATTAAATAAACAACGGCCAACAAAAACTATTAATTTTTAAAGGGCAGATTTTAATAGTCTAAGGGCAGCAATACAAAGTATAGACTGGGACAGAGAACTGACAGGTAAAAATACTGAACATAAATGGACAATGTTCGAATCCTTACTAAATAAACATACTTATCACCATAAACCATGTGGAAATAAAAGTAGAAGGAGTAAATCACAACCCACGTGGCTTAACAATGACTTAAAGATGAAGATGAGAAGTAAAAACAGGCATTTAAATTATACAAAAAAGATGGGACAGAGACTGCTTTATGTAAGTACAAGGAAGTTAACAAGGCTTGCAAAAGGGCTATTAAACTGGCTAAAAAGAAAAGGAAAAGTTAGTTGCAAAGGAGAGTAAGACTAACCCTAAAAAATTTTTAAATATATTAATTGGAAGAAGGTCAGTAAGGAACATTACAATGGGAATCAGGCCGTCTGACAATTAGTGACCAAGAAAAGGTAGATGATCTAAATAAGTTATTTTCTTCTGTATACACAAGGGAGGTACCAGTGGTTGGGACACTGCAACAAAATGAGGCTACAATACCTTCACCAAATAATTGGTTAAAGCAGGAAGAAATCCAAAAGAGGTCCTGATGGAATACAACTCTGAGGGAACTGGGTTCTGTAATAGCCAAACCATTATATCTAATTTTTCAAGATTCACTGGTCTCTACCAGATGACTGAGAAAAGCAGAGGTGATACCTATATTTAAGAAGGGAGCAAGAACAAATCCAGGACATTTTAGATCTGTAAGCCTCCCTTCTGTAGTGGGAAAGCTTTTAGAAGGGTTAATAAGGGATAGTATACAACAATATGTCTATTTAAACCAGATTATAAATAGGAATCAACACGGATTTATGAGGGATTGGTTATGTCAAAGAAACCTAATTAGTTTCTATGAAGAGGTTAGTAGGAACTTGGATCAAGGCAACTCAGTGGATGAAGTCTTTTTGGATTTTACAAAGGCTTTTGATACAGTGCAACATGGGAGACTATTGAGCAAACTAAGGAATACAGGAATTGAGAGCGAGAGCGTAGGCAATTTCTGAGAGCAATATATTGCAGTTTTATTTCTATTAATCTAATAGCGAATTTACACTTAATCCTTGATTAAACAAAAAAACAAAATAGAGGTGCTCAATTAGAGAATGAACTAACCTTAATAGGTTAGTTCTGTGGACATGTTAACCCACTCTGAGAGCAACCTCTTTTAGCTCACTTGTGCCCTTCACAGGGAGAAATATCCTGTAGTATATCATTCTGGTCCAACTCACTAGAGTGGTCCAGCACGAAATACCACGCAATTCTACACTGACCAGGAGAAACAGCAAACCCCAGAAGTACTTTCCGGCCTTCATTGGGCCTTGTCAGTGAGGTGTAGCTGATAACTCCCTAAGGCACAGTGAGCAAGGGGTCAATGTCTGAATTCCCCTATCACCCTTAGGGAGGATAATCCCTAAAGGTCATTTGATTAAACAAAAAAACAAAATAGAGGTGCTCAATCAGAAAATTAACTAACCTAAATAGGTTAGTTCTGAGGACATGATAACCCACTCTGAGAGAAAACTCTTTTAGTTTACTTGTGCACTTCACAGAGAGAAACATCCTGTGGTATATCAGCAAAATATATCCGCCAGCTAAAGTATAGTTAAAACTCAAGGTATTTAGTAAACCTTTTGAGAGTAGAAATAGCTGACAGTATTTAAAATCATGAAAAAAAAAGTTTTACAGCTTTTCCACTTGATTTTGATTGCTGTCTACATGATGGTGTAGAACAGTATCCATGCGTTCATATCCCTTTATGTACGGATCATGTGTAGATTCCCTTTAAATCTGAAATCTTGTTTACAAAATCAAAAATAAAAATACAAAAATTAGTCTTTCTACTGACCTAGAAATACAAAATACATCATGTATTTTATAAAAGAGATGACAATAACATCATTGTTGAGTCATCAGGACAAATACAGAAGCATTTTGTAGCCAGACATCAGCTCTGTGAACTAGTTCTCACAGTTAAATGGTACAGCAGCATTCCTTGGAACTGTAACAGAAATAATATGTAGTTAATTAATTTTCATGAAAGATAAAACAATGCATTATTTGTTATGCTTTCTCTGTTAGGCAATTAAGATGCTGTCATCTCAACTGCAGGCCTTGGCATTATTCATCTAGCAGGGCATGGTCATAAAAAGTATATTCTGTTTGATAAGATCACCTCATATTATGTTTTCACACTGTCAGGAATATCAAGTTAAGCACTTAAGTAACACTTAATGTGAATATTTACAGATTTCTAATTAATAATAATAATAATAATAATAATATACATTTCCATATCTATCTAAAGTCGCATAGTCTATTTCCTCTTACTCAGAAATGTTTTATAATAGCTGAACGCACCCTATTTATATTTACTATAACATATTTGGGTTTGTCTCCTTTACTATGAACCATATGGGAAATAAGTACTAAAAGGACTACTCCAAGAGCTCTCAAACATCTCATTTTTTAGTACAAATGGCCTACAGCAGGAGTGTGTTTCATCTAAGGACTACAATGTCCAGACCTAGGGCAGCAAGGCTGCCTGAAAATGCAATGCAGTACACTGATAAGTACTTGTATAGTATTATTATTATTATTAGTAGTAGTAGTAGTAGTAGTATTTTCCTTTATGTCTAAAGCATCAACATATTCCATAGAACTATATGCACAGAAAATGTCTGACTCTTCCCTATTTCTAAAGCAGCCATTACTCTAACCTTGCTCTCTCTGCCACTGGACACCACTCTGATTCTTCCCCATTTCTAAAGCCATTACTCTATTCCTGCTCTGTCTGCAACTGGAAGCCACTCTGACTCTTCCCCATTTATAAAGGTACTTGAGGAGGCTACATTTATTCCAGCCATTTGTACCATCTGCAGTTAATATTATATTTGCATGTATCTATTATTATTTTTATCTGTTATTATTTTTTGGGACGTTACATAGTAGATAGTTACATAGTAATTAAGGTTGAAAAAAGACTTTCAGTCCATCAAGTTCAACCTGTTAAGATCTCCTCTGATCTGCAATATGCGGATTAATTAATTAAATTATTGATTAAATAATTATTAATAGTATAGTATTGGAGAATGAATAAAGAGTTAGTCCATCAAGTTCAACCTTTTTAGATCTCTATTGATCTTTTTAATTTGGACTATTTATTATTATTGTTAATTGTTAATTATTGTTAATTGATCCAGAGGAAGGCAAACATAAAAAAAAAAACCATTGAAACTTTGCCAATTGTCTCATAAGGGGAAAAAAAAGCAAAATTCCTTCCTGACCCCAGAAACTGGCGATCAAATTTCTCCCTGGATCAATATTCCTTGCTAGTTATCTAGGATAGCCTTGAATGCCCTCTTTATTCAGAAATATATCTAACCCCTTTTTGAAGTTGTCTATCGAATTCGCTGTCACCACCTCCTTTGGTAGAGAATTCCACAGTTTAACCACCCTAACTGTGAAGAACCCTTTTCTTTGTTTAAGGTGAAATCTTTTTTCCTCTAACCTCAACGGATGTCCTCTTGTCAGTTAAAAATCTCTTGCTACAAAAAGTTCACTTGACAAAGCCTTATATTGACCCTGGATGTATTTAAATAACGTAATCATATCTCCTCTTAGACGCCTTTTTTCTAGCGAAAATAAGTTTAATTTTGCTAGTCTTTCTTCATAACTTAGCCCCTCCATTCCCCTTATTAGTTTTGTAGCCCTTCTCTGTACTTTTTCCAGCTCTAAAATGTCTTTTTTGTGAGGTGGTGCCCAAAATTGTACTCCATATTCCAAATGAGGGCGTACTAGAGATTTGTATAGTGGCAGAATTATATCTTCTTCCCTGGCTTCTATACCCTTCCTAATACATGCTAATATTTTATTTGCCTTTGCAGCCGCTGCTTGGCTTTGAGCGCTGTTACCTAGGTGGTTGTCCACTAGTACTCCCAAATCCCTTTCAATATCTGATACCCCTAGATTTGCTCCATTAAGATTATAGATTGCTTGGCTATTGTTCCTTCCCAAATGCATAACCTTACATTTATTTGTATTAAATCTCATCTGCCATTTAGCCGCCCATTTCTCTAATTTATGCAAATCCTTTTGTAGGGAAAGTACATCATTATCTGATTTTATTACCTTGCACAACTTAGTGTCATCAGCAAAAATGGAGACACTACATTCGAGTCCTACTTCAATGTCATTAATAAATATGTTAAAAAGGAGAGGACCCAATACTGAGCCCTGAGGAACCCCACTTATCACATTAGACCAATCGGAGTATGTTCCATTTACAACAACCCTTTGCTTCCTGTCTTTTAGCCAGCTCTCGATCCATGAGCAGATATTTACTGCAATTCCTGTATCCCTTAGTTTGCTCACTAGTCTTCCATGTGGCACTGTATCAAATGCCTTTGAAAAATCTAAAAAGACTACATCCACTGAGTTGCCCTGATCCAAGTTCCTACTAACCTCCTCATAAAAACTAATTAGATTGGTCTGACACGACCTTTCCTTCATAAATCCATGTTGACTAATCCACGTTGATAATTTATTCTCCCATGATCTACTCTCCTTCTTCCAGTCCTCCCACTTCTTAAGCTCATAGGCAGAAACACTTCTGTAAGTCCCATTCCCATCCCCTCTCTCTCTCTCTCCTTTTTCTACTGGCTTCTAGAGAAATATCTTCTAACCTGGGCTCCTCACCTGACACTCCCATTTGCAGGTCATATGGTCTGACCACTAGGGGCATATAACATATTACATACTAGACCCATTCACCTCAAATTACTTATCAGATCTCTTCCCTCTCCTATTAAATGAAAAACTTTTCTAACTTTGCCTACCTTCCTACCTAAGTAAACTTTAATTTTCTTCCTGACCCTTGCTATTTCCTATCTTTAATTCTTGTCCAGGTTTCTGCTTCTTCCATTCCCGTTAGATTTCAATCTTTTAGGGTGTTTTGGAAAAAACACTTGCTACAAAGACTCTAAGCTAAAAACATAGCTCTCCATTGTTTACAGTTTGACAACATTGTACTTTTCTGTGTCTGACATACCATATGTACATAAACACACATAAGCCTATAATTTGAAATATAGAAAGCAGAAAGGAGGAGATGCAAGTGGGGCGTGGGGCACACAAATCTGAATGGACATTGGCTGAATAAAACCTAAATACGCCTGTGGCCTACAGCACTGGGCAATGCACAAAATCAGTGGTTCTCAATAGCCGGTACAATGACCAGTACCAGTCATGAGGCATGAGGAGACCACTACCATCCATCCTAGTTATAGATAGATTATTTATTAATGTAAAGATAAAAAATAAAAAAAAATATCTATTCTTGTACAATTAATTTAGTTATGTGTGTGTACGTTTGTGTATATATACATGTATATATATATACCGTATTTATCGGCGTATAACACGCACCGGCGTATAACACGCACCTCATTTTAAGAAGGAAATTTCAGGAAAAAAAAAATTTAAATAAAGAACTTTGAAGCAAAATCCTCAACCTCAACCTCCCTCCTCATCCTCAACCCCCTCCTCAACCCCCCCATCCTCAACCCCCTCCTCCACCCCCTCCTCCACCCCCATCCTCATCCTCCCTCCTCAACCTCCATCCTCAACCTCCATCCTCATCCTCAACCCCCCTCCTCATCCTCAACCTCCCTTCTCATCCTCAACCCCCTCCTCAACCTCCCTCCTCATCCTCCTTCCTCAACACCCTCCTCAACCTCCCTCCTCAAACACCCTTTTTCACCCCCCCATCCTCAAACCCCCTCAACCCCCCTCCTCAACCCCCCAGCCTCATCCTCCTTCCTCAACCCCCCTATCCTCAACCCACTCCTCAACCCCCCTCCTCAACCTCAACCCCCCAACCTCAACCTCCCTCCTCATCCTCAAACCCCCTCCTCATCCTCAACCTCCCTCCTCATCCTCAACCCCCTCCTCAACCTCCCTCCTCATCCTCCCTCCTCAACCCCCCTATCCTCAACCCCCTCCTCAACCCCCTTCCTAAAAATCCCTCCTCAACCCCCCCATCCTCAAACCGCTTCAACCCCCCTCCTCAACCCCCCCATCCTCATGCTCCTTCCTCAACCCCCCTATCCTCAACCCCCTCCTCAACTTCCCTCCTCAAACCCCCTCCTCAACCCCTGCATCCTCAAACCCCCTCAACCCGCCCTCTTCAACCCCCTTATCCTCATCCTCCTTCCTCAACCCCCCTATCCTCAACCCCCTCCTCAACCCCACTCCTCAACCTCAACCCCCCTATCCTCAACCCCCCTCCTCAACCTTAACCCCCCTCCTCAACCCCCCTATCCTCAACCCCCCTCCTCAACCTCAACCCTCCTCCTCAACCTCCCTCCTCATTCTAAACCCCCCTCTGCATTCTAACCCCCCCTCCTCAACCTAAACCCCCCTCCTCAACCTAAACCCCCCTAAATACCTGTCCCTCACTTACCTGCTTCTGCTCCGGCCTCCGCTCCTTGACCCGGCGGGCATGTGACATGTCACATGCGCGCCACGTCATTAGCATATACCCGGGGGGTTTAGAATGAGGAGGGGGGGTTAGAATGCAGAGGGGGGTTTAGAATAAGGAGGGAGGTTGAGGATGAGGAGGGGGAGGGAATATTGGCATATAACACGCACCTATCATTTGCCCCCTATTTTCAGGGAGAAAAAGTGCGTGTTATACGCCGATAAATACGGAATATATATATATATGTGTGTGTGTGGCAGACCCCTTTATAGACCAAACGCTCACTGGAAGCACACTCTTTTATCTAGATACAGCTGTGCATTTATAATTTGCAACTTGTTATTCTAATATATTGTATATGTATGCACATCATATATGTACCAATCCGTATCGCTAAATACTCTCCACAAAGACAAGAAATATTATATACAATCAATGGGTATACAATATAAAACTGGAGCTCCCTCTTTCACTGCCCAAGACGATCTAATAAACAACCAGGAGATGGCACCAAGACACTGAGTGAACACCCACAAAATAAGGTTGTCCATTTATTATATATCTGGTGCTATGTACCGCCAGCTATTGAAGAATCAAATACGTAGATGTGGGCACAAAATTTCCAATTCACAATCCACACATCACATCAGTACAGTAAACCTCAGTGCACACTATACTTTACATGCCCCGCAAAGGAGGGACAGCCTTATTTTATTTTTCCCTTTTTTTATTTTTTATTTACAAATGCCTTCAAGCAACAGTGACATTAAAAGTTATTTTTTTCTCTTTATTTACAATTGTCTTCTAGTAACAGTGAGATTTGGCGCTATTAAAGGCCAGAACAGTTAATGATAGTCAATTTTTGCCTCATACAGAGAAGCACTGAGCTATACACTCTGCATTTGAATTTCATATTATGGAGGTAAGCATCTTTATTCCTTTCTGGCCATATAATTTAGAGGATCTGGGGTTTATACATCCCTAACACTATATTGTTAATAGCAAACACAGAGGGGCTTACAGCTATATCTTACTTCTAACCAGGGACACTTCAAAGAAGGGGTATTTGTATTTGTATTTTTTTTTCTTTTTTATTATTATTATTGACCCCCATTAGAGACATACTTCAAAGAAGGTGAATGTGTATTCATACCAGTAGTAATTATGTATGATACAGGATTACTTCCCAGAAACAAGCTTTCAGTGGGATATCCACACTATAAATTATAAAATATTATGTGTTCCACATCATGAGTAATCATATAAATGGATATATTCATGCATTTACATATGTACAAATACATTATAAATAGTGCACACTCTATATCAAATAGATGCATATTATTTGTATGTATATCTACATGCACATAAGCATATGCTACACATCATCTCATGGGTAACCTCATGGGTAACCTTATGAATAGATACATTTATGCATGTTTTTACGTACAGAAACACGGTGAATAGGGAAAACTTTATATTATATAGATGCATAGTATGTGTATGTATAACTACTAACACATATTCTAAGTATCATCTCATGTTTAAATATGTTATAAGGGCCGTCTACCTTTACTAAATATATGTGTGTGTTTGTATATATACAGTGGATATAAAAAGTCTACACACCCCTGTTAAAATGTCAGGTTTCTGTGCTGTAAAAAATGAGACAAAGATAAATCATTTCAGAACTTTTTCCACCTTTAATGTGACCTATAAACTGTACAACTCAATTGAAAAACAAACTGAAATATTTTAGGTGGAGGGAAGAAAAATAAAAAATAAAAATAATGTGGTTGCATAAGTCTGCACACCCTCTTATAACTGGGGATGTAGCTGTGTTCAGAATTAAGCAATCACATTCCAAATCTTGTTAAATAGGAGTCAGCATACACCTGCCATCATTTAAAGTGCCTCTGATTAACCCCAAATAAAGTTCAGCTGCTCTAGTTGGTCTTTCCTGAAATTTTCTTAGTCACATCCCACAGCAAAAGCCATGGTCCACAGAGAGCTGCCAAAGCATCAGAGGGATCTTATTGTTAAAAGGTATCAGTCAGGAGAAGGGTACAAAATAATTTCCAAGGCATTAGATATACCATGGAACATGTGAAGACAGTCATCATCAAGTGGAGAAAATATGGCACAACAGTTATATTACCAAGAACTGAACCTCCAAAATTGATGAAAAGATGAGAGGCTACAAAGAGGCCTACAGCAACATTAAAGGAGCTGCAGGAATATCTGGCAAGTACTGGCTGTGTGGTACATGTGACAACAATCTCCTGTATTCTTCATATGTCTGGGCCAAGGGGTAGAGTGGCAAGACGAAAACCTTTTTTTACAAAGAAAAACATCCAAGCCAGGCTACATTTTGCAAAAACACATCTGAAGTCTCCCAAAAGCATGTGGGAAAAGGTGTTATGGTCTGATGAAACCAAGGTTGAACTTTTTGGCCATAATTCCAAAAGATATGTTTGGCGCAAAAAACAACACTGCACATCACTAAAATAACACCATACCCAAATTGAAGCATGGTGGCGGCAGCATCATGTTTTGGGGCTGTTTTTCTTGAGCTGGAACTATGGCCTTAGTTAAGATAGAGGGAATTATGAACAGTTCCAAATACCAGTCAATATTGGCACAAAACCTTCAGGCTTCTGCTAGAAAGCTAAACTTGAATAGGAACTTCATCTTTCAGCATGACAATGACCCAAGATTCAAGTTTTTGAATGGTCCAGCCAGAGTCCAGAGCTGAATCCGATTGGGGGTGATCTGAAGAGGGCTGTGCACAGGAGATGCCCTCGCAATCTGACAGATTTGGAGTGTTTTTGCAAAGAAGAGTGGGCAAATCTTGCCAAGTCAAAATGTGCCATGCTGATAGACTCATACCCAAAAAGAGTGCTGTAATAAAATCAAAAGGTGCTTCAACAAAGTATTAGTTTAAGGGTTTGCATACGTATGCAACCATATTATTTTATATTTTGTCTTCCCTCTACCTAAAAGATTTTAGTTTGTTTTTCAATTGCGTTGTACAGTTTATAGGTCACATTAAAGGTGGAAAAAGTTCTGAAATGATTTATCTTTGTCTCATTTTTTTAGAGCACAGAAACCTGACATTTTAACAGGGGTGTGTAGACTTTTTATATCCACTGTATGTATGTATGTTTTGTACACAGGTATTTTCGATCATTGAAAAAGCCACAGGACAACAGTTGCGAAACGCATCTACTCAGTAGTTTTACTATCTATTTATTTATTTTTTAATAACATTAGTTACTGTATAATTTGCATTTTTTATTTTTATTTTACGCTATTGAACATATTTTATTATATTTCATTTTTTTTTTACAAACATTGAACACATTGAATATTTATAACATTGACCAAGTTTGATATATTATTTTGATTAAAGATACCTATAATTCCAAAGGGAATATATTGAAGCCGAGCAAAATATTTATAGTCGGGTACCACTATGTATTGATAGTGTTGTAATATTCTACATGCTCTGAAAAGTACACACATAAATTACCCTAATACCCACATTCTATTGTAAGAATGAGATAAGACATTCACTGAGAAAAGAAGTACCAACCTACAAGCCATTACGTGTTGGGAAGTCTTTAACATACCTCATAGACTGATGTTAAAAAAGGAATTGGTGCGCTCTCTCCCCACCCCTCTTCTCTTTATTTATTAATGTACATGCAGATAATGTACAGTGGAAATGATCAGTCTATAATTTTAATTGTAAGTGTATTTTAACAGTGAGAGACAGAATAAAGAAAAACCCATATAAAAAAGTTATTTATTGATTTGTAGGTCAGTGAGGGAAATAATTATTTGATCTCCTATCAATCAGCAAGATATCTGGCTCCCGGTGCCTTTTATTCAGGTATCGAGATGAGATTAGGAGCACTCTCATAAAGCGAGTGCTCCTAATCTCAGCTCGTTACGTGTATAAAAGACACCTGTCCACAAAAGCAATCAATGAATCAGATTCCAAACTCTCAACAATGGCCAAGCCCAAAGAGCTGTTCAGGGATGTCAGGGACAAGATTGTAGACCTACACAAGGCTGGAATGGGCTACAAGACCATCGCCAAGCAGCTTGGTGAGAAAGTGACAACAGTTGGTGCGATTATTCTCAAATGGAATTAACACAAAATAACTGCCAGTCTCTTTAGTCTGATGCAACATGCAGATCTCACCTTGTGGAGTTTCAATGATCATGAGAACGGTGAGGATTCAGCCCAGAACTACACTGGAGGATCTTGTTAATGCTCTCAAGGCAGCTGGGACCATAGTCACCAAGAAAACAATTGGTAACACACTATGCCGTGAAGGACTGAAATCCTGCATCGCCCGCAAGGTCCCCCTGCTCAAGAAAGCACATGTACAGGCCAGTCTGAAGCTTGCCAATGAACATCTGAATGATTCAGAGGAGAACTGCGTGAAAGTGTTGTGGTCAGATGAGACCAAATCAAGCTCTATGGCCTCAATTCACCGTGTTTGGAGGAGGAAGAATGCTGCATGTAACCCCAAGAACACCATCCCCACCATCAAACATGGAGGTGGAAACATTATGCTTTGGGGGTGTTTTTTTCTGCTAAGGGGACAGGACAACTGCACCGCATGAAAGGGACGATGGACGGGCCCATGTACCATCAAATCTTGGGTGAAAACCTTCTTCCCTCAGCTAGGACATTGAAAATGGGTCGTGGATGGGTATTCCAGCATGACAATGTCCCAAAACACACAGCCAAGGCAACAAAGGAGGGGCTCAATAAGAAGTAAATTAAGGTCCTGGAGTGGCCTAGCCAGTCTCCAGACCTTAATCTCATAGAAAATCTGTGGAGGGAGCTGAAGATTCGAGTTGCCAAATATCAGCCTCGAAACCTTAATGACTTTGAGAGGGTCTACAAAGAAGGAGTGGGACAAAACCTGGTGGCCAACTACATGAAACGTCTGACCTCTGTGATTGCCAACAGGGGTTTTGCCACCAAGTACCAAGACGAAGGGGGCAAATACTTATTTCTCTCATTGACCTGCAAATCAATTTATAACTTTTTTGACATGCGTTTTTCTTCTGTTTTTTGTTGTTATTCTGTCTCTCACTGTTAAAATACACCTACCATTAAAATTATAAACTGACAAAGGTTCAAAATCAGATACCCCCCCCCCCCCCCCCCCCCACTGTATTCTCTTCATGTCAGTGCAAAAATAAATGAAAACTGAGTGTGTCACCTTTTTAAGAAAGTTTTGGAATTAAAAGCTGTGCACATGAGTACTGTAAGCTAACTAATCAGTTCTAAATTAAAAAAGTTTGAGATCCACTGCTTTAGATGACTACATAGTTTGCTTATATGGTTTGCCTAACTATGGTCTGTAGTCAACCTAAAAACAAATCCAATGGCTAGGAAGTTTATTGAGAAATATAAGGTTCCTTGTCAACATAGAGAGAAATACACCAATACAATAATATTTAGCTAAAATAAATCTCACATTCTAAAAAAAATTAAAGAGAACAATATTTTCTAAAAATGAATAAAAAGGGAAAAGTTTCAATTTCAGTCTCAGTGCATTCTGACAAGACACTGATAGCAGTATAAAGATGTATTTGTTAATTCCCTTGGGAATCCTGAAGGCTTTAGGAAGAATAGAGCAGATCAGTAAAACGATAGGTGGAGTCACTTTCACAAATAGGGCAGAAAGGAGACAAACGCCATTGAAAGATCCAGTGTCAGTTGAAAGAGAGATAGGGCCTTTTGACAGTCAAAGATCTTTCAGTCTAAAAAAAAGAAGCTTTTGACACAAAGACACTTTAGTCCTATTAATCTGTATCTCTTTAGTGAACAAAAGCAGAGACATTATTTATCTACAGTTGGAATCAAAAGGCAACAATTGATATTCTCAGCATTTTGCCAAATCTGTTCCAGATTGAAAATGCAGAATAATAAACAGTACCATATTTTTCTGCAGAATGGCATTCATGAAGTTTTTTAGGAAAATAAGAACTGGAACTGCCAGGGCTTTTGGGAAAATTCTGAACAAGTGAGAATTGTTTTTAAAAAATCTTAATTTTTTTTTAAAATTTGTATTGTATAGTTCTTTGATCCACCCATTTCTACTTGAATCTCTTTGAAATTATATATATTTATATGATTTACAAAATAACTTAACTGTCATATTTTTGTACTTGGAGGTATCTTAATTGCAAGTAATAGAAACATCATCCATAAACTCATTGTTTAAATGGTATTTGTCTTAAAAGTCTTACTACTTTACAGTAAGTATGTTAGATATGCTGAAAGTAGTAGAAAGAACAGAAACATCACATATATAGTTGTGAGCATACAAGTTGTTGCTAACGCTTGCGGGCTCGTGTGGCGAGCACGCACGAACTGCTTCCCTCGCAAAGCGAGGGACGCAGTTCCCCGCAAATGCGGGTCCTCCCGAAGAGAGGGGCCGCATTTGCGGTGGTGGAGCATCCCACCTCCCCGCAAATGCAGATCCTGCCGGTACGAGGGGCCGCATTTGCGGTGGTGGAGCATCCCATGTCCCCGCAAATGCGGATCCTCGCGAAGCGAGGGGCCGCATTTGCGGTGGTGGAGCATCCCACGTCCCCGAAAATGTGGATCCTTCGAAGCGAGGGGCCGCATTTGTAGTGGTGGAGCATCCCACGTCGGCTGTGTTTGTCCGCCAATGCTAACCCTCGCGAAGCGAGGGGCCGCATTTGTGGTGGTGGAAGGTCCAACATGGGCTGTGTTAACACATGCACAACTTTAAAAAAAAAAAACCTCAAAGGCGCCTCACACGCGGTTAACACACATACGCACAACTTAGAAAAAAATCAACTGCGTTGTACACGTAAAAACCAACTGCGTCCCTCGCAAAAAAAAATTCCGTCCGCCTCGCAAAAAAATACGGCCGCGAAACAACCCATTCCCAACACGCTAAACCGGCCGAAAACGGCGCGCATGAAAACATCAGAAACACAAGAAATTAACACAATGAACACATAAAAAGCTTACTTACAGCAAAGGGGGGCATCCGGCACCTCGAAAAGTTATTTTACACGTCCATTTAAGTCCAAAAAAACGAGTTTAAACTGCCGAAAATCTCCTAAACGAGAGAAAAAACGGCAGCCGAACAAAACGAAAACGAGACTTCAGACGTAACTATACTACAGTGACTCGCAAAACTGAAACACATACTATGCAGCACGTACTACACTGATATTAACCACCATTTTGAAAACTACTACGCATAAAATGGCGGATGGAAAGCAAATTGTAAGCTGGAACGCAAATAGCGCATGGGTATTGCGTTCTAACGGTCTGAGGCACTTGAAAGTTTATAAATACTGCCTACTTTCCAGAAAATTCTACATTTCTACTCAGGTGATGAACGGAGTGACTGGATAGTTAACTGCTGCTGTTACTTGTTTCCTAATTTCCTACTTTACATTGTGCAAATTACAACTGAGAGGTAAGCTATAATATACCGTATATACTCGAGTATAAGCCGAGTCTTTCAGCCCTTTTTTTAAGGCTAAAAAGGGCCCCCTCGGCTTATACTCGAGTCACTCTCCCCCTTGTGTCTCTCTACCCCCCCCCGTGTCTCTTTAACCCCCCTTGTGTCTCTCTACCCCCCGTGTCTCTCTAACCCACCCCGTGTCTCTTTCCCTCCCCCTCCTCAACCCCCCCCCTCTCATTCTAACCCCGCGGCACCCGGTATATGCTAATGATGTGGCGCGCATGTGACGTCACATGAGCGCCGGATCAAGAAGGAGAGGATGCCGGAGCAGGTTTGTGAGGGGAGGGGAGGTGGATTTAGAATGAGGAGGGGGGTAGAATGAGGAGGGGTTTGAGGATCAGAAGGGAGGTTGAAAATGGGGGGTGGAGGATGAGGTGGTTGTGGAGGGGGTTGAGGATGGGGGGTTGAGGTTGAGGAGGGAGGTTGAAGAGGAGGTTGAGGATGAGGAGGGGGGCTGAGGATGAGGAGGGGGGTTGAGGAGGGAGGTTGAGGAGGGAGGTTGAGGAGGGAGGTTGAGGAGGGGATTGAGGATGGGGGGAGGTTGAGGAGGGGGTTGAGGATGAGGAGGGGGCTGAGGATGAGGAGGGGGGCTGAGGATGAGGAGGGGGGCTGAGGAGGGGAGGTTGAGGAGGGGAGGTTGAGAAGGGAGGTTGAGGATGAGGAGGGAGGATGAGGAGGGAGGATGAGGAGGGGGGGTTGGGATGGGGGGGTAGAGGTTGAGGAGGGAGGTTAAGGAGGGGGTTGAGGATGGGGGGTTGAGGTTGAGGAGGGAGGTTGAGGATGAGGAGGAGGTTGAGGAGGGGAGGTTGAGGAGGGAGGTTGAGGATGAGGAGGGAGGATGAGGAGGGAGGATGAGGAGGGGGGTTGAGGTTGAGGAGGGAGGTTAAGGAGGGGGTTGAGGATGGGGGGTTGAGGATGGGGGGGTTGAGGTTGAGAAGAGAGGTTGAGGATGAGGAGGGGGTTGAGGATGAGGAGGGGGCTGAGGATCAGGAGGGAGGTTGAGGAGGGGGTTAAGGATGAGGAGCCGGGATGAGGTTGAGGAGGGAGGTTGAAGAGGGGGTTGAGGATGGTGGGGTTGTGGATGGGGGTTGAGGAGGAGGGGGTTGAGGATGAGGGGGTTGAGGAGGGAGGTTGAGGATGAGAATGGATTATGAGGATGAGGAGTGGGGTTGAGGAGGGAGGTTGAGAATGAGGAGGGGGGAAGAGACACAGGGAAGGGAGAGGGGGGATGAGACACAGGGAAGGGAGAGGGGGGATGAGACACAGGAAAGGGAGAGAGGGGAAGAGACACAGAGAAGGGAGAGGGGGAAGAGACACAGGGAAGGGAGAGGGGAGAAGAGACACAGGGAAGGGAGAGGGGAGAAGAGACACAGGAGAGAGAGGGGGACACAGAAGGCACAAGAGGGACACAGGGGGCAGCACATTTCCCACCCTCAGCTTATACTCAAGTCACTCATTTTTCCCAGTATTTTGTGGTAAAATAGATGCCTCGGCTTATACTCGGGTCGGCTTATACTCGAGTATATACGGTATTACATTTTATTATCAAGACAGGACAAAAAAACAACAACTTTAACTATGAAAATGTGATTCATGTATAGTGACATGTGACACGCACATTTATGTGTATAGCCCCTACAATAATTAAACAAGTATATTTAAATGACATAAAAAAAAAAACAACTTTAACTATGAAAATGTAATTCATGTATAGTGATATGTGACACACACATTTATGTGTGTAGGCCCGAAAACAAACTAATGTTAATTTAAACTAATTAAAGAAGTATATTTAAATGAAATTAATTTATTGCAATTCAATATATAACCTAAAGCTCAATCTTTCTCCTTTTTTTTACTATTCAAACAGGCTCTGCATCAACAGTGTCACTCAAGAATTTGCACCGTGCATTGTGAACCAGAATCCCTTTTAAAGAACACAAAGAAAGAAGAAGAGGTAAGATAGAAAAATACATTACATGCTGAAAAAGACCATGCTTTGCTAAATCAAAAAGAAGAAATATACAATTAACCATTTCACGTTCTTTTTCAAACAGACACTACAAGAAGACCGGCGGATTAAGATTGGCAGGAGGGGACCCTCTGTCATTCGACACTTCAATAAAGGTAAAGTATAACAAGTAGAAAAAATAAAGGAGCTATATATTTTTAATTGCCGCCAATATAACAAATGCAGCAACCAAAAAGTGGTGAACACAAAATAGGATAATGCTAAAAACATTGCCATAATATCCAAAATAGAAAAAACATTAATTTTCACTGTAGAAAAACATTTAACCTTCATAAAAATACTAATTAAGCAAATAAAGTATGCAACATATGGTAGACACAAAAGAGGATTGTACCAAAAATCACACAAACACATAGCAAAGTAAATTAATATTCTTCTTTAATGTTAAGAAATTATAAGCCTTTCAAAGAAGCCTAAATAAGCATAACAAAAGTGGTAGACACAAAATAGGATTGGACCAAAAATCACACAAAGACATAGCAAAGTAAATTAATATTATTTTTTATGTTTAAGAACCTATAAGCCTTACAAAGAAGCCTAAATAAGCATACCAAAAGTGGTGGACACAAAATAGGATAATGCTAAAAACATAGCCATCATATCCAAAATAGGAAAAACATTCATTTTCAATGTACAACAACATTTAATCCTCATAAAATACACTAATTAGGCAAATAAAGTATGCAACATATGGGGGACAGAAAACAGGATTGTACCAAAAATCACGAAAACACATAGAAAAGTAAATTAATATTCTTCTTTAATGTTTAAGAATCTATAAGCCTTACAAAGAAGCCTAAATAAGCATACCAAAAGTGGTGGACACAAAATAAGATAATGCTAAAAACATAGCCATCATATCCAAAATAGGAAAAACATTTAACCTTCATAAAAAAAATTAATTAAGCAAATAAAGTATGCAACATATGGTAGACACAAATAGGATTGTACCAAAAATCCCACAAACACATAGCAAAGTAAATTAATATTCTTATTTACTGTTTACAAAGCTATAAGCCTTACAAAGAAGTCTAAATTAGTATAGCAAAAGTGGTGGACACAAAACAGGATAATGCTAAAAACATTGCAATCATATCCAAAATAAGAAAAACATTAATAATTACAGTATAAAAAAAGGATAACTGGAATATACTAATACATTTAAAGTATTTTTAAAAGGTTGCACAAAAAACAGCATAGCAGAAAAATTCACCATAAGAGATACAATACACCAAAATAATGAAATTTGTTATTCATTACAAATACATTAAAATCAAATAACATTTTCATTTTTCTTTTACAACAGACACTGCACGAAGACCATCGGACGAAGACTTTCAACAGAGGACCAGACCATCAGACGAAGACTTTCAACAGAGGACCAACAAAGATTCTGATTGAAATCACACTTCAACCAAGTATATTAATAACTAAACAACTTTCCAAACATACACATCTCATTGCCATCATTTTTTGACAGGCAAGTCGCTAGTAATTAAATAATGCCTGGAATATGTATAAGGATGACCTTAGTTAGATTGAATAGACTAGGCTATGCCCCCTATTCAACTGAGCAATTGTAAGTTATTGGAGCCCGTAAACTAATTTGCTATTCAATTGGTGTCTTTTAGCTACCCGCAAACGATTTGCGGGTTACAGGCCGAAAATCCCTGCGGTTGTCAAAATCATAACTCCAATCCATCTAAGCCTTTGATCTTTCAAGCCCGTAAATGTTACAATCGCAAATCGCTATTCAATGGCAACAATTCCTCAAGCCTGCAAATGTTTTCACACCCGTAAATGGCAAATGTAGAAGAAAATCCTACGATTACCAGACAGGACTCACAAGGGGGTTAAACACCTGATCGTAGCACTGTAAATACAAATAAAAAATCAATACTGCACTTTAAAAGACAGGAAAAGCAATGAAAGACATTAGAATTAATTGCACAACAGTCTTAAACTCGCAAATCTGCAATACATTTTTTTTTGTTTTTTACGTTTTATTTTCATGTTATACTGATCCCAAGAATCAAGGAGTTAATACATATCACGTCACCCACATGGACTAGAACATTTCCTTCATTAATTTTTATTATTTTGTACATTGCCGGATTGCAAGTCTGACTTACAGCCTGTTTAACGTAAGCTGCTGGCTTGCAATTGAATATGGGCCTATGTTCCCCGTGGGTAACTGTGAAACTTTGTAAGATACATTTTTAATGTATTTAGCATGCAAATATAAGAAATAGTAACAGCAACTGAGACTGAAAGAAGACTATTGGCCTATCAAGTTCAATCTTTTTAGCTCTGACTGATCCTGGTATTATGTGAATGTTTAATTGATTAAGATAAAGGCAATAAAAAGGCCATATTGAAAAATGCTAATTTTCTTATTAAAGGGGAAAACAAATCCTGCCTGATACCAGATACTGGCATTAAGATGTTTCCCCTGGTCATTACCCCTCATACTCTATCTAGCCAATATATGGCCCCATTAAGTTGGCTAAATTACAGTTACTTATACCTGAAAAGCAGCTTGTAAAAGTTATGGATATTCAATTAGCTACATTTAGCTACTCACATTCCAACTGCAGGTTACCACTGTGAGCCAGCCAAAGACGTAACTCAGCCCTATCTCCTCCATTGATTTTTCATGCCCGCAAAAGTTAACAGTGTGAAAGATGCAAAATCGATATTCAATTACAAAAGTTAAAGTAGCTCACAAATGAAATCTGACCGCAACTCGAAAATGTTTAAAAACATATTCAGAGTATTAGATAGGACTCGCAAGGGGGATAGACACTAATTCTGACAACTGTAGCACTATTAAACACACTCTACTATACTTTAAAATACTGAGAAAGCATGAATTGCACAACAGCCTCAAGCTTGCAAATCTGCAATAAAAAATTATTATTTGTAACTTTTATTTCCGTGTTATATCGATCCCGAGAACCAAGGTGTTAATACATATCATGGAACCCACATGGACTAGAACATTTGCTTTAATGATTTTTATTGATTTGTACATTGCTGGATTTTACTTCTATACACTAAGTTACTGTAGTGTAAACTCCATGTTTTACTGATGTCATGATCACTGTCTCATTTACTATTGGCTGTGTCTAAGAAGTTTTGCGAGTGTTTAAGAAGTAAATTAAGGGCTTGCTTAAATATTGTCTGATCATATGATCATGACCCCTGAAATCCTACTTACGAGTGCATGGTTTCCGTGTGGAGGCTGTGAGAGGGCAGTTGCGAATTAGCGACAATTGACTGTGTTTAAATGTTTAGAAAAATTGTAACCCACAGCTAAAATGTTGGGTAATTGAATTTGGCCAATAGTCCTGCATGTCCATATGCTCAACCCCTTACATATTACATCTCTGTTTGTTAGTGAATTTCACAATTAGGTCGAATATTTTTTCTTCTAATTTCAAGGGGTGACCTTTTATCAATTTACAACTTATTGGCAAGAAAAGTTCACCTCACAAAGCTTTATACTGACCCTAGATATATTTACTTAAGATAATGTTATCCGCTCTTAAGCTACTTTTTTTCTACAATTAATAATAAGGCTGGTTTCTATTCATAACATAATCCCTACATGCCATTGTTCTGTCCTTCTTTGTACTTGCTATATTATAGTGCTATAATGTCATCTTTTTGAAGTGTTGCCCAAAATTATACTCCATATACCAAATTGAGTTATTTAAAGAGATTTATATAGGGACAAAATTATATTTGCTTCCCTTGCTTCTATACCGTCTAAATGGATGATGATATTTTACTTGACTTTGCAGCTGCTGTCTGGCATCAATGACTGTTATGGCAGTTGTCCACAAGCACTCCTAATTCTTTTTTGATCTCTGATGCTCTTAGAGCTCTTCCATCTAGATTATATATTTCATGCATATTTTTCCTTATTAAATGCATAACTGCATTTTCCTAAATTTAATCTGATCTGCCCATTCTTCAAATTTATGCAGTGAAAGTGCAACCGGGTCTGACTACATTACACAATTTAGTCGTAAGTCATTATGTGGAAGTTAGACTACAGCCCTACCTTTACATCTCTGATAAATATGTCAAAAGGAAGAGGACCTAATATTGTACCCTGAAGAATCACAGATGACATCACAATCTGAGTAAGTTTATTTACAGCAACCCTTTTTTTCCTTTGTTTTAACCAGCTTCTTACCAATTTGCATAAATTTACAGCAGTTTCTGTATCCCTTAATTTGTACAATGGACAATGTACAATGTGGCGCTGTATCAAAAGCCTTCACAAAATCCAAGTAGACTACATAAACTGAGGCACATTGATCCAAATTCCTACATACCCACTTATAGAAATGAATTACATTGTTTTGACATGGTCTTTACTTTACTAATCCATCTAAGAGCTTGCCTGGATTTGTTGTGGTTGCTCTGGATTATTTTATTAACAAAAACAAAAAGAATATTGGTTGGAGTATGCTATAAACCCCCAAATATAAATGAAAGCAAGTAAATTCAATTATTGTTACAGATTGGAAATGCAGCTAAGCATGGGCAAGTTCTAATAATGGGAGATTTTAACTACCCTTAAATAAACTGGTATCAAATGTTGAAATACGGCAACCTTTGGGAATCACAACACAGCCTAATTTTAGATTGAAGTAAAAAACAAAATTGTATGGGGCAAACAAAAACTCTTAATTTTAAAAGGGCAGATTTTAACGATCTAATGGCAGCATTACAAAATACAGACAGGGACAAAGAACTGATGGGTAAAAATACTGACTATTTAGTAAATCCTTACTAAATATACATACTCATCACCATATACCATGTGGGAATGAAAGTAAAAGGAGCAAATCCAATGTGGCTTAACAATGATTTAAAGATGAAAATACGGATAAAAAAACAGTAATTTAAATTATACAAACAAGAGGGGACAGAGACTGCCTTACATAAGTACAAAGAAATCAACAAGGCTTCCTAAAATAGAAAATGAAAAATTTGGTGCAAAAAAGAGTAAGTATTTTCTAAATATATTAATGGGAAGATAACCAGGAATGAAGCTATAGGAACATTATAATTTGAAACAGGCTGTCTGATAATTAATGACCAGGAAAAGGCAGATGAGCCAAATATCTTTTCTTCGGTATACACAAAGGATGTACCAGTGGTTGGGACACTGAAAAATAATTGGGCTACCCTACCTTCACCAAATATTTGGTAAACACAGGAAGAAATCCAAAAGAGGTTGGAAAAAATAAATGTTAATAAACCCTTAGGTCCTGATGGAATTCATCCAAGGGTACTGAGGGAACTGGGCTCTGTGACAGCCAAATCATTATGATTAATTTTTCAAGATTCACTCACCAATGGGTCGCTACCAGATGACTACCGAAAAGCAGAGGTGATACCTATATTTAAGAAGGGAGCAAGAGCAAATCTAAGGAATTGTAGACCAGTGAGCCTCACTTCTGTAGTGGGAAAGCTTTTAGAATGTTTAATAAGGGATAATATACAAGAATGTGTCTATTTCAACAGGATTATAAGTAGGATTCAACATGGGTTTATGAGGGATAGTTCATGTCAAACAAATCTACAAAAAATAGTTTCTTTGATGAGGTTAATAGGAACCTGGATCAAGGTAACTCAGTGGATGTATACTTTTTGATTTTGCAAAGGCTTTTGATACAGTGCTGCATGGAAGACTATTGTGCACACTATGGGATACAGGAATTTCAGTAAATATCTGCTCATGGACCAAGAGCTGGCTAAAAGACAGGAAGCAAAGGGTTGTGGTAAATTGAACATACTCTGATTAGACTAATTATTAATGATTTAGAAGTGGGACTGGAAAGTAGTGTCTCCATTTTTGCTGATGACACGAAGTTGTGCAAGGTAATTAAATCAGATAATGATGTACTTTTCCACCAAAGGGATTTGCATAAATTAGAGGAACGGACATCTAAATGGCAGATGAGATTTAATACAAATAAATGTAAAGTTATGCATCTGGGAAGAAAAAATAGCCCTGCAATTTATAATCTTAATGGAGCAAATCTATTGAAAGGGATTTGGGAGTGCTTGTGGACAATCACAGAGGTAACAGTGCTCAGTGCCAAGCAGCAGCTGCAAAGGTAAATAAAATATTAGCATGTATTAAGAAGGGTATAGAAGCAGGGAAAGCAAATATAATTCTTCCACTTCACAAATAAGCAGATATTGGTCCCTTTATATACATGCTGGAACACAGCATATACACAGGCTTGGCAAAATAATAAAAGTTTTCCCCTCTAAGATCACAGATACACTGTTTATATATCATCAAACAGAGTAAATTTTAATAATTGAAACTTCACATGACAGTTACTGATTACATCTCACAATTCTAACTTTTGTCAGTTTTACTCTTCCATGTAATGGTTATATCTAAATATCTAGTTTACCGAATCTAAATGTATGGGAACATATTGATAGCATACTAACGTACATATAAAATCTTCTCTCTTCTACGTTCTACAGTTTAAAATAAATAACTATAGTCATAGAGCCTCATTCAATTGAGGCTTTTGGGAGATCCGTGCTTGGAAATGGAGCCAGGAAGTTATTTTGATATTCAATTGGCGTCAGGTTGCAGGCTCCAATCAAGTTACTGGCTCTGAGCTGCGATTTATAGCAATTTTAAAAATCGCAAATTAATGACCTCCAAGCCTTTGATCTTTCAAGGCTAAAATCGCAAATCTCTTTTCAATTGCTCCAATTTCCTATTGCTAACAACTCCGTCAAGCCCGCAAATGGCAAATATTTAACCACAAGTTAATGGTAACAAGGAGGGCTCGCAAAGGGCTTAATGACAAATCGGAGCACTTTAAAAGCAAATAAAAAAGCAATTCTGTACTTAAATTAAGTGATGTTAGGTCTTAGAATTATTAGCATAACATTCTTCAATACTTTATTTCATGTTCACTTTTCGTGTTATATCGATCACAGCAATCAATGTGAAGTCCTACTGGCTTCAACCTCCAAGCCCGTAGGACTTTGAAATCCAACCCTCATTTTTCAAAGTCCTACGGGCTTGGAGGTTGGTCATGATGACGATCTCTGTTTCGATTGGCTGTTTCTGCATTTGGAGTTACGGGCTTGCTTCCCTAAAATGTTCAAGCCCGGAAATGCTACATCCGAGAGCATGGTGTTCTGATTTTCGAGATAGACCCCTAATTTGCGGTCCCGCAAAAGGTAGAGCAACGGGAGCATGCGCAATTCAATCACAGGCATTTGGCTGTCTGCAATCTAGTTGCAAGCCCTGAATTGAATGAGGCTCATTGACCCTCATTCAATTTGGGGCTGTTACGTGCAAGTAAATTCCCAATTTGCTACTTTTGAGCTGCATGCTCGAGTAGCCCTACTTTTACTTTCCTATTCAATTGGCCGGGCCTGAAAGTTATTCCCCCTTCCCGATAATTGCAAACCCTGCCATCGGAAGTAGCAT
The DNA here is from genome assembly GCA_027410445.1 of Discoglossus pictus. NCBI lineage: Eukaryota > Metazoa > Chordata > Amphibia > Anura > Alytidae > Discoglossus > Discoglossus pictus. Next base: position 61,673,289 of record CM050175.1, on the reverse strand, counting down.
CTACGGGCCTGAACATGAAGCCTGCAATGCCCGCTATCGAAACAGCCAACAGAGATCATCATCAGAATAACCTCCAAGCCCGTAGGACTTGGGAAATGCAGGTTCCCCACATTAACCCCATGATGCGGGGGTCCCAATCGGGACCCCTGCAGCATTTAAACATTCAAATTCCCCACCGTGGGTCCTTAAAGGGCCCGCGGCACACACATGGTTACCCCATGTGTATCCCATTCTGATTGGCTGAAGGCAATAGCGCCTTCTGATTGGTTTAGAAATGATTGAACGTTACATGAGCCAATCAGAATGGGATATAGGGGTGTATCCTATTTTGATTGTCTCACACCTTGGCACCTTCTGATTGGCTAACATATGATTGATAGCAATTCAGCCAATCAGAAGGTGCTATTTCCATTTTTCTACCAGAGCATGCTCGAGAACCATCATTTGCGGCAGGAAGCTCCTCAAGGGAGGAGCTCCGTTCGATTTTTAAACATTTTAAAACTTCTGGATTTTTTTGAGGGGTCCTGCCAGGGATGACTTAGAGCAGAATGGAGGCACCGCTGGTTGGCCAAATTGGGCAGGTAAGTGGCCTATTAGGTCTATATAATCTTACATGTTGTATTTATATATGTGCTAATTGTACTTTTTATTTTTATTGTAGGTGTGCCGGACCAGTGGACGTTTTATTATTGGGCCCTTGTCTGGGACAAAGCACAGAAGACCATCATCACTGGAGGGGCATTTGGGCAAGGTAAGTGGTATAATTTACTATTTATTTATTGCTGGGTGTGGTTTTTTTTTTTCTATTGGGATAGTGATGTATTTATTTTAGATTGTAGTTTTTATTTTCTGTAATGTAGCTTTTTTTATTTTATGTAATGTAGCTTTTGTATTTTATGTAATTGCTTATTATTTTCTGTAATTAGGTAGATTTTTTATTTTTTGTAATTAGTGGGGTGTTAGGGATTTTATTAGGGGGTTTGGAAGGTGGTGTAGGGGTTAATAGGGTAGTGTAAGAGTGGGTTTATAGGATAGGGGTTTACTGGGTACATTTGGGGTTAAATAGGCCCATTAGGGTTAAATATGACTAGATAGGGTTTGTAACAGAGTCAAGAAAGGAGTGCCTCTCGAGGTCGTTTTGATCAAAGATCCTGGAAGATTTCTAGTAGGACAGAAGGACTCAGGGCAGTGATCAGAGGCTAATTGAAGCCCAGCTGTGGATTGCCTTAAAGAAAACAGCAGATAAATGGGTGGAGTCCTCACTCAGGCTTGGGCCTAAGCAGTGTGAGCAGAGTGTGGAGTCTGCTTAAAGAGGCCCTGTTGTTGTGCTCTTGTTAGCAGCGATAGCAAGCTACAGAGAAAGGCTTGCTCATTGTTCCTGTGTGAATCTACAATCGAGGATTGATGCAATTTGTAAAGAAGTTGTAATGACACAGGAAGCTTGAGGATCTGTGGAGTGAGGGAGAGAATCTCCAGCAAAAACAGGAAGTGCAGCAGCCCATGTGAAGTGCTGAAGACAGAGAGACAGAATTTGCATACAGAGGATTTGCAGGCCTGTTTGCCAAAGGAAAGCTGCAAAGACTCGCAGAGACATTGAATAAAAATGTATCCGATTTATTATATTAAACTCCAAGCAAGAGGCTGAGGGTTTTGGACTTTCTGCAGAGTAAGAAGAAACTGCAGTATGAGAGGGGCCTATCCTCGGCCCACAGTGATTACGTCAAACAGCAAAAGTATTCTTCAATTACTGAGGCTAATTGTGAATGCAGAGTTTTGTTTTTCCCCTGTGACAGACAAGCTGTCCAGGCACAGAGAGGGTGTTCCTGAAGTTAGTACGTGTATGTAGATTTTATTTTCATTATTTTTGTTTTGTTATTTTTGTACCTGACAATTAATCTATTAAAATTGGATAAACTGGGGGCGTGTCTTAGCAGAGGCTGCGGCTGGTCGCATGGAGGAGCAGCTCCTGCTCTAAACCTTAAAGAAAGGGACGAAAAGGACCTGAAACCCTCCTCATTCACCCTACAAATCCCACCTGAGCCACGGGGGGGGGGGGGCGGGGGGACGGGGGCGATGTTGATCTAGGGGAAGGAGGAAGAGGAGAGCCGGGAAGCGGAGCCGCGAGGTTGAGGCCCACTCCAACCTGCCTCCTGCGATAGTGGCTCCCAGCGCCCTCTCCCCTGCAAAGGAAGAAGGCCCGAATGGAGCTGAGGGGGCTGCGAAGGAGGAGAGAGGCAGGAGGAGACCAGCGGCGACATCAGGAGGCTGGGGTAAGCAAGAGCGTGGGCGGAAGACACGCGGGCGGCAGGCGGCCCGCAACACAAGACCCCACAGCACCCCACATCAGCCCCCATACTGAACAGGCCCACCTCCGGAGCGGGCTTGGAGGTGAGGTAGGCCCAACTGAAAGCCTGAGGAGCTTCGGCAGGACCGGAGCCCTGGGCCCAGATTGGGAGGCTGCCAACTCTCCCCACAAGAGAAGGGGTGCCGCCGGAGGCCCCCTCCTCTACCTGCTGGGCCCTGAAGACGCCCTGGAAGGGTAGACCAGGGGCCTACTGAGGGAAGCACAGCCCAAGGCTCTAGAAGTAGGCCAGTAGCCGAAGAGCCTAGAAGGCCCAGGCAAACATCCTGGGGGGAACCAAAAAGAAGCGGCCATTTTCCCAAAGGGAGAACTGAAGAGGAAGAAGGGGGCGGAGCCAGCGTCCTAAAATGGTGGGCGCAGTATAGGGAGGCTCCACAGCCTAGCAAAAAGGCAGCAAATGTGCAGAGAATCAGGCACAAACAGAGGAACCCTGAAAAGGGGAGAATAACATCCTGAATAGTAGCTAGCCCCCAGACACTGGTTTCATTGATCTTGCAAAAGCACTGAGTAAATAAGTGAGGGTCCAAACCAGCACAGCTGGATGAAAGCACCTCAAATCACTTCCCAGAGACACTTGTAAGCAAGACTAGGACTTAAAACATAACCTGACTACCACCTCGTCCAGCTAAAGACAAACCAAGGGTTGCTCCCTCGCACGCACTCGACAGGGCACATTCTCTACAAACCTCAAGCAAGCCTGAAAGCTAGAGGCAACAGAATATACTCTTACAGACCGCTAACCCGGAGGTAGAGAGCTGACCAAGACCACGTGAGTGTTTGACTTTTACAATCACTCCCATGAACACTATGGGACATGACGCTTAGAGACAGGGGGTTCTCGACAGGCATGACTCAACAGACCCAGAGGGCGCCTCAATACTTCTATCTAACTCTGGCACGAGCTCTCTCCCCTGCACTGCAAATGACTTAAATCAGAGGCGGCTTCTACCTCACACATTACCTCATTTACAAGCTTACGCAGACAAACAAACTATCCTCATCCAGAGCCGGACTTGGCGAAAATGGGCAAGTCAAAGAAAAATGTGCCTTCTAAAAGCATCCAGGAGCTCTTCGACAAAACAGAGGCTCTTCTCTCACAGCCCCGCAGCCCCTCTCCGGAACAAAGTGACCAGCCTGAAGCAGAAGGGGAAGATCTCAACCCACCTCAGGACATGAATCTCTCAGCCAAATCCCTAGAGATCATAGGGCAGATGCTACAGGCTCAATCAACACAGCTAGTTAAAGAGATCAGGGATGACCTATTCGAACTGGGCCAGAGAACTAACCTCCTTGAGGAGACCACAGACAAAATAATTGAAGCTCAAGAACAAGACAGAGCGGAAATCAACAATCTGGTGGCAAAAGTTTCTCTCCTAGACGACAAGCTGGACGATCTGGAGAACCGATTGAGGAGACACAACATCAGGGTACGTGGGGTCCCAAACACGGTACCCGACCTACTGCAATATACATACATAGTTACATAGTAATTAAGGTTGAAAAAAGACTTTCAGTCCATCAAGTTCAACCTGTTAAGATCTCCTCTGATCTGCAATATGCGGATTAGTTATTAATTAAATTATTGATTAAATAATTATTAATAGTATAGTATTGGAGAATGAATAAAGAGTTAGTCCATCAAGTTCAACCTTTTTAGATCTCTATTGATCTTTTTAATTTGGACTATTTATTATTATTGTTAATTGTTAATTATTGTTAATTGATCCAGAGGAAGGCAAACATAAAAAAAAAAACTCATTGAAACTTTGCCAATTGTCTCATAAGGGGAAAAAAAAGCAAAATTCCTTCCTGACCCCAGAAACTGGCGATCAAATTTCTCCCTGGATCAATATTCCTTGCTAGTTATCTAGGATAGTCTTGAATGCGCTCTTTATTCAGAAATATATCTAACCCCTTTTTGAAGTTGTCTATCGAATTCGCTGTCACCACCTCCTTTGGTAGAGAATTCCACAGTTTAACCACCCTAACTGTGAAGAACCCTTTTCTTTGTTTAAGGTGAAATCTTTTTTCCTCTAACCTCAACGGATGTCCTCTTGTCAGTTGAAAATCTCTTGCTACAAAAAGTTCTCTTGACAAAGCCTTATATTGACCCTGGATGTATTTAAATAACGTAATCATATCTCCTCTTAGACGCCTTTTTTCTAGCGAAAATAAGTTTAATTTTGCTAGTCTTTCTTCATAACTTAGCCCCTCCATTCCCCTTATTAGTTTTGTAGCCCTTCTCTGTACTTTTTCCAGCTCTAAAATGTCTTTTTTGTGAGGTGGTGCCCAAAATTGTACTCCATATTCCAAATGAGGGCGTACTAGAGATTTGTATAGTGGCAGAATTATATCTACTTCCCTGGCTTCTATACCCTTCCTAATACATGCTAATATTTTATTTGCCTTTGCAGCCGCTGCTTGGCTTTGAACGCTGTTACCTAGGTGGTTGTCCACTAGTACTCCCAAATCCCTTTCAATATCTGATACCCCTAGATTTGCTCCATTAAGATTATAGATTGCTTGGCTATTGTTCCTTCCCAAATGCATAAGCTTACATTTATTTGTATTAAATCTCATCTGCCATTTAGCCGCCCATTTCTCTAATTTATGCAAATCCTTTTGTAGGGAAAGTACATCATTATCTGATTTTATTACCTTGCACAACTTAGTGTCATCAGCAAAAATGGAGACACTACATTCGAGTCCTACTTCAATGTCATTAATAAATATGTTAAAAAGGAGAGGACCCAATACTGAGCCCTGAGGAACCCCACTTATCACATTAGACCAATCGGAGTATGTTCCATTTACAACAACCCTTTGCTTCCTGTCTTTTAGCCAGCTCTCGATCCATGAGCAGATATTTACTGCAATTCCTGTATCCCTTAGTTTGCTCACTAGTCTTCCATGTGGCACTGTATCAAATGCCTTTGAAAAATCTAAAAAGACTACATCCACTGAGTTGCCCTGATCCAAGTTCCTACTAACCTCCTCATAAAAACTAATTAGATTGGTCTGACACGACCTTTCCTTCATAAATCCATGTTGACTGCTACCTATGATCCTGTTCAAATAGACATATTCTTGTATTCTGTCCCTTATTAACCCTTCTAAAAGCTTCCCAACTACAGAAGTGAGGCTCACTGGTCTATAATTCCCCGGATTTGCTCTAGATCCCTTCTTAAATATAGGTATCACCTCTGCTTTTCTCTAGTCATCTGGTAGAGACCCTGTAGTGAGCGAGTCTTTAAAGATTAGATATAATGGTTTGGCTATTACAGAACCCAGCTCCCTCAGTACCCTTGGATGTATTCCATCAGGACCTGGGGCTTTATTAACATTTATTTTCTCCAACCTCGTTTGTATTTCTTCCTGCGTTAACCAATTATTTAGTGAAGGTAGTGTAGCCCCATTATGTTGCAGTGTCCCAACCACTGGTACCTCCCTTGTGTAAACCGACGAAAAGAACCTATTTAGCTCATCTGCCTTTTCCTGGTCACTAATTATCAGATGGCCTGTGTCACATTGTAATGGTCCTATCGATTCCTTCCTGGCCTTTTTCCCATTAATATATTTATAAAATATTTTAGGGTTAGTCTTACTTTCCATTGCAACTGACTTCTCATTTTCTATTTTAGCCAGTCTAATAGCCCTTTTGCAAGCCTTGTTGATTTCCTTATAGTCACATAAAGATGCCTCTGTTCCCTCCTTCTTGTATAATTTAAATGCATATTTCTTTTTCCTCATCATGATCTTTAAGTCATTGTTAAGCCACATGGGATGTGATTTACTCCTATTTATTTTATTTCCACATGGTACATGCTGATGAGTATGTTTATTTAGTAAGGATTTGAATGTTGTCCATTTATTTTCAGTATTCTTCCCTGTAAGTTCTTTGTCCCAGTCTATATGTTGTATTGCTGCCCGTAGCCCATTAAAGTTAGCCCTTTTAAAATTTAGAGTTTTTGTTGGCCCCTTACAACTCTGTTTTTTGTATTCAATCTCAAATGAGACTGTGTTGTGATCACTGTTCCCCAAGGGTTCCCCTATTTTTACATTTGATATTATATCAATATTACTTGTGATGACTAAATCCAAGATGGCCCCATTTCTAGTAGGTTCTTGTATTACCTGGGCTAGATAATGATCCCTGAGTGTACTCAAGAACCTGCTCCCCTTAGCTGAGCTGCTGGTCTCGTTTATCCAGTTTATATCAGGGTAATTAAAGTCTCCCATTATTAGAACTTGCCCATGCTTAGCTGCATTTCCAATCTGTAACAATAATTGTATTTCCTCACTTTCAGCTATATTTGGGGGTTTATAGCATACTCCCACCAATATGCATTTTCTAGCTCATCCATTTTCCCAGGCAAACTTCTTGCGTTTGCAATCATACACTTTATGTTGCTATGGCTCTGCTGATGTGAAGTGCCTGCCACTGTATTTGAGGCCCCTATTAATATCTCCCTACTTTCTATTGTAACCCTCCCCCCTTCTCCTCCCCCATGGGTAAATAATTCATCCCTTTCCCTCTCTACCCTAATTTACCCCAATACTTCTATATAGTACCTCCCCCCCACCTACAAGTTTAAAAACTCCCCCAGCCGTTCTACCATCCTATTCCCTAGCACAAAAGCGCCCTCATCATTAAGGTGCAATCCATCCCTGCTATAGAGATTGTACCCAAGTGAGAAGTCAGCCCAGTGCTCTAAAAACCCAAAACCCTCTGCACTGCACCACTTTTTTAGCCACACATTAACCTCCCTAAGCTCCTTCTGCCTCCCTGGGCTAGCACGTGGCACTGGTAGTATCTCAGAAAATACTACCTTGGAGGTCCTTGCTTTAAGCTTATTCCCTAATTCTCTAAAATCATTCTTTAGGACGCTCCATCTTCCACTAACTTTGTCATTGGTACCAATGTGTACCAAGACCGCCGGTTCATTACCAGCCCCTCCCAATAATTTATCCACCCGATCCACAACATGCCGAACCCGAGCACCCGGGAGACAGCAAACTGTTCGATTGCTGGGATCTGGGTGACAAATTACCCTGTCTACCTTCCTAATAATAGAGTCCCCTACCACCAAAACATGTCTGTTGCTCTGCCTATTCTGCCCTCCCTCTTCTCCAGTAGAGCTGTTCGCCCGGCTGTTAGAGGGAACAGCTCTATCTGGCATTGCCATTCCTGAATGGACATCGCCAACAGTTTCACTCAATCTGGCAAATCTGTTGTTGTTTGCCAACTCAGAACTGGCCTGCCTCCTCCTGTACCCTCTGATTCCCCTTCTAACTGTAACCCAGCTACCTCCCTGGCCATCCTCACTAGCCCCAACTCCTCCCTCCATACTAGGCCCAGCTAAACTGTGCTCCGTGAGCACCAACTCCCTTTCCAGTGGAGCAATATCACTAAGTGCTGCAATTCTCCTCTCCAGATCTTCAATTTGAGCTTCCAAAGAGGCAACATGCTCACACCTGTCACAGAGGTATGGACCCTGGATCATCTGTTCCAGTTGGGAAAAAATTTGACAGGATGTACACTGAATAAGGTTGCCACTGGACTGACTCATAATTATTATTATTGTCTACGAAATTTCAGTGGGAAAAATAAAGAATATAATATAATATATTTATATAAAGTTTTCCTCCTTTGCACTATAAATCTGCCCTCCCTTTTCTTTGAAGGCCCTCCTTTTATTTAAACTCCTAGGCTTTTACTAGAATTGCACTTGATACTGAAAATGTTCGCAAGCTCACAAGTTCCCCTTCTCCGGTTTCTATTAACTTCTGCCTTCTCGCCTGGGCACAATTAGTGCACTCTGCAATTTATCAGCCTTTACTTGTAAGGTAAATCCACTTGTAAACAGGCCCCAAACCAGCTCACAAATCCTTTATCCTAGTTTAACAGTCAAGCCACACCCCTCTCACCTGGGCACACTTAGTGCACTCTGCAATTTATCAGCTTTTACTTGTAAGGTAAATCCACTTGTAAACAGGCCCCAAACCAGCTCACAAACCTTTTATACAAGTTTAACAGTCAAGCCACACCCCTCTCACCTGGGCACAATTAGTGCACTCTGCAGTTTATCAGCCTTTACTTTTTAAGGTAAATCCACTTGTAAACAGACCACAAACCAGCTCACAAACCTTTTATACAAGTTTAACAGTCAAGCCACACCCCTCTCACCTGGGCACAATTAGTGCACTCTGCAGTTTATTAGCCTTTACTTTTTAAGGTAAATCTACTTGTAAACAGAACCCAAAACAGCTCACAAACCTTTTATACAAGTTTAACAGTCAAGCCACACCCCTCTCACCTGAGCACAATTAGTGCACTCTGCAGTTTATTAGCCTTTACTTTTTAAGGTAAATCCACTTGTAAACCCTAATAAAAAAAAAAAAAATATCTAAGAGCGGTGATCTCCTTTATCCTACCAGAGGTGGCTGACAACACCTGGGAAATTGAGCGAGCCCACAGAGCCCTCACGAAATCAAGAACTACCAGAAGATATAATTGTTCGCTTCCTGAGGCAAAAAAACAGAGACCTGATCCTGAATGCCACAAGAAAATTACCTAACATCAAAGGCCCTGATGGCGCCCCTCTCCAAATCTACATGGACCTATCTCCTCGAACACTAGAGAAACGCAGAGTAATGAAACCGGCCCTTGCTACACTGATCAAATGCAAGATTCCATACAGATGGGGCTTCCCCCTCTCTCTCTCATTCCAACATCAAGGGACTGTCTATTTGATTCACACTCCAGAGGAATGTGCCAAAATTCTACACCGTCTTCACTTGGCGGACCCAGCTGAGGGAGGCCTGGCTCCAGAACCGGAGCCCGAAGCAAGACCGGCCAGAATCTGGTCAATGGCCAAGAAGTCGCACCAACATGGGGCGACCAGAGACACTCAGCCGACCCTGAGCCCAGACCACACAATTGACCTTCCAAGCACGTCAAGACTCACCTAAATTAGGACTGATGGACGTTTGTTTGCACTTTTTTCTTTTTATATTATTCTCCCTGGAGCTGCAGTCACTATATATCTCTAGCATAAGTGGTAGACCTCAATGTATAATGTTTAACTAAGGGTGGCCTAGGCCCAAGATAGCCTGTATAGTTATATGTTCTCATAAAGCCTAAGACACCCACTACCCCACAGTTTAAGGCCCAATGCTAATTTACTGATACCACAGCTGACTGCTAGAGGAGAATACAAGCTCAACTTTGTTAGATTACGTATTTAACTGTTATTTGAGGTAATCTCAGCAATGCCTGTTAGAGCCCCATATGGGACTTTATGTTTAGTACTGTCAGGTTAAATTTGTTAAATTTGTTTGCGGTAAAGTTACTAGCAATGTATTTTATGTTCAGGGGCCGAACCCCTAGTATTAACGATACCCTTTCTAATGTTCTGACTAAACTCTCTCTCTTCGCCATCCCTCTCGGGGGCGCCCACAAGTGTTCCAACTTGGCTCGCCCATCTCTCCAGGGGGGGTTGCCCTGGCCTGTGCGGATCCTTGGCAACCGGCTCTCCACCAAGCAATCTGGGGTAATAGCTCAAATGGGGTCCCTGCAGACCTCCACACTCTCACATGGCTAACCCACACTACATGTTTAGTACGCCTTCATAACGTACAAGAAAGACAAGCCTGCAGTCCTCTTTCTCCAGGAGACTCACTTTGCGCAGGGGAAGACCCCCTCGTTTCTGCACAAAGACTACCCAACCTTTCACACCTCTAGCCAAAAAACTAAGAGGGCTGGCGCAGCAATTTTAATTCACAAAGACTTCCCATTCCAAGATTCCCACAAAAAAATAGATAAAGAGGGTAATTTCGTGATTATCACGGGCAACTTGCTTAATACAAAGCTCACCCTGGTGTCACTCTATGCTCCTACAGCAGCCCCTCACAACGCTATCATAAATCTTCTGGAGACACTAGACTCCCAGGAAATAGGCAAAGTCATTATAGGCGGGGACTTTAATCTAGTGCTAGACCCAGAAAAGGATAGGTCTAGGAAACAGGGGGAATCCAGACCCCCAGACAAAACCAAGCTAATCAAAAACCTGCTTCTAAAACTGGGACTGGTAGACGCCTGGAGGGGACTCCACCCTCAAGAGAGGGAATATACGTTTTATTCCCCCACACACAAATCCTACTCACGTATAGATACCCTGTTTATAGACGCCTCTCTACTAGATCAAGCCATTTCCGCGGACATAGTCCCTTGCCCTTGATCAGATCACAGTCAGGTCACACAAGGCCTGAACCTAACATCCAACTTTGCAGCGCCATACACATGGAGGCTCAATGATAGGCTCCTGTCAATCCGAGTGTGCTGGACCATATCTCCAGAGACTTGAGGGACTTTGTCTCCACTAATTCCAGCCCCTCTACGGGAGCAGGATGGTTCTGGGTAACAAATAAAGCATTTATAAAGGGCAGCTTTATAAAGCTAGCCTCGGCATATAAAAGAAAGGTAAGGGAAAAGGAGAGCTGACTGACCAAGGAACTAGCCACCCTAGAAAAACTAAATCAGCAACAGCAGACAGACCTAAACCGCCAGCGGATAGACCTGATCAGACTAGAACTAGACAACATCCTGTCAGCCCAAACAGAAAAGGTCCAAAGGAAAACCCAGAGCAAATTTTTTGAGCAGGCTAACAAACCGGGCCCCCTATTGGCCAATAGGCTGAATGCCAGATTCCAGCAAGCAAGGGTCACCCAAATCAAAACTAAAACGGGCACAATCACAAATAGTCAGGCTAAGATCCAGGGTATCTTCCGAACATTCTATCAAGAGATATACACTTCACAAACACAGGCGGCTGGGGACTCCCTGAAAGGCTATCTTGGGGGACTGGACCTCCCTGTTCTGGGAGACTCTGAGTTAAACTTACTCAATTCAGAGGTTACAGAAAAGGAAGTCAGAGACACCATTAAAACACTCAAACTAGGCAAATCCCCCGGGCCCGATAGCTTTTCAAACCGATACTATAAAAAGTTTGTAGATATACTGACTTCCCACTTGGTTTTAATGTACAATGCTATTCTGAGGGGAGAACAGATGCCGCCGGAGACTCTGGTCTTCTTTCCCAAGATGGGGAGGGACCCTACAGAAGTTAAAAACTACCGGCCTATTTCTCTGCTCAATGGGGACATCAAAATACTGGCAAAATTGATGGCCACAAGGATCTCCAGCTTCCTACCCAGTCTAATCCACAAAGACCAAGCAGGCTTCATCCCTTACAGGCAAGCAGGCGACAACATCAGGAGAGTACTAAACATCATACACCTAGCCAAACACTTAAAGACCCCCCCTTTGCACTCTAGACTTAGACATTGAAAAAGCATTTGACTCGTTAGAATGGCCATACCTATTCGCAGTTCTACAGAAATTTGGTATTAGAGGGAACTTCCTAAACCTCCTTAAGACATATTATAGATCTCCACAAGCAATCCTGAAACTTCCCGGCCCAGAGAACTCCCTATTAGACATACAAAGGGGGACCAGAAAGGGCTGCCCTCTCTCCCCACTACTGTTTGCCCTTGCCATGGAGCCACTAGCTCAGAGTATTAGGGCTTCCCCAGCGATCCAAGGTTTACAATTAGAAGGTCAAGAGTACAGATGTTTTCTCTTCGCTGATGACTTACTGTGCACTCTGACCCGCCCACTCACGTCCACGGCGGCCCTGATGGAGGAGCTGGACAAATTCCACTCTGTCTCCGGGCTGCGAGTGAACGAAGATAAATCAGAAATTATAGGGCACCACCTTACACAACCTGAGAGGGAGAGGCTCAAGACCACATTCAACTTCCACTGGCCCAAAAAACACTTAAAGTACCTGGGAATAAAAATTACCCCGAACATCGCGGACACTTACGGGGCAAACTACCCGCCCCTATTCAAAGAGATAGCAGCTGGCCTGGAGAGATGGAATAAACTCTGCATCTCCTGGTCTGGCTGGATCTGGCACGGTCAAGATGAATATACTCCCCAGAATTCTGTACTATTTTAGATCACTCCCAATTAAAGTCCCCATCAAAGACCTGGATAATCTACAAAGGCAAATTATGAGGTTCATATGGAGATATAAAACTCCCAGAATCCCGAAACTCACTATGTTTAGGCATAAAAATAACTGCGGACTTTCATGTCCCCATCTTAAACTCTACTACAGGGCAGCCCAGATCTCCTTTCTACCCCAAGCGCACTCAGTGGCACACCAATCCATCTGGGTAGCAATAGAAAACCAACAGCTATACCCTCATGGGTGGGACATGGTAGTATGGCTTCCAAAGTCCCACTGCCAGCTGCTTACTTACTCCAACCCCATGATTAGACTATCCCTGGGATGCTGGGACTGGGCAAACTCGAAAAGGCGCCTGACTCCTGACCTCTCTCCGCTCCTATCGATTACCACTTCCCCCCTCTTTGCGAAAGATCCTCCGAGGGACTCAGTAGCCTGGAGGACCTCCAATGGGTTGGACAGGGTAGGGGCTTGGTTCAAAGAGGGCCAATCGATTAACTTCGAATACCTTAGAGACAACTTTAATCACCCCCTAAAGAAACACTTCATTTTTTGTAAATTTAGTCATTTTATATGGACTCTGGGGAAGTCACTAGGCCAACCCCAAGCAAATTGGATGACACGCAAGTGCTCGGACGCTCCGCTATCTAAAGGTACACTAGGCATAATATACGAGAAATGTAACAACCCGCAAAGCAATAGTAAGCCTAAGCCCTTGATAAAATGGGAGGAGGACCTGGGTCAGACATGGGATCTGAAGAAATGGGTACAAATTAGTCAGAGACTTGCGAAAGGCTCCTACAATTATAGCCTGATGGAAACTTCATTAAAAGTGCTCCATAGGACATACATTACCCCAGCTAGGCTCCACAAGATGAATCCCCAAGAGCCGACACTTGTTTCAGGGGATGTCCTGAGAAGGGGACCTTCATCCATATATGGTGGACGTGTCCGAAGGCCCAGGACATCTGGTCCGAAACAACCCAAATAGCCTCAAAACTCTGTCTTGGGACAAAGACCCCTCACACTGTCCAAGATAGGTTACTCCAGTACATATTTTTAGCCGTAAAAAATCACATAGCCAGTAAGTGGAAAAATTCTAACCTAAACCTAAGAGAGATCATAAACAAAATAAACTTTATTATGATTAATGAGAAACTCATCCACCTAGTCTCAGACACTTACACCAGCTTTCTAGACATCTGGGAACCCTGGATAGCCTCCAATTACAGCATAGATCCGGGATAGAGAGTCACTGGGCGGGTTAGGGGGGGATATAGAATAAAGGTGGCTGGAGAGAGCATGTCGGGGCACCCTCGCTGGAGACCGGGAGCAAATGTAAGTTGACGGGGGCCGAGTCTGTGGGGGTCCTCGGGGTGCTGGGGACAAAACGGGGGTCCTGGAGGGGCATTTGACTCCAACACTGCAAGATTCTGAAATAACCCACCTTACCCCATATTGGGGCGTAGACCGTTTTGGAAGGGAGGAACTATATATCCTAAACTAAATACCCTGTTCATAGCTAGCTTTAATATGTAAACCATAACTAACGTTAAATGGTATATGGTTTCTGTTGTTCTTTACCCTTGTTCTTTGACTTTTCTTGTTTTTAATTGTTATTTGAAAATGGAAAACTGTTGTTGGTGTGACACACATAGAAAACTGCCACAGGGCAACCAAGATTAAGGTCTATGTTCTTAGCAGGTGCACCTTGTATTTGCCTCTAAGTATTGTTTCCTCGAACTGTACCAGCACTACATATACATGGTTGTAACTTTCTCTGTTTCTCTTAAAAGACATTTTGTATGTCAATAAAAAATTATTGAATTAAAAAAAAAATTGGATAAACTTATGCAAGCCTCCTGCTATTTGTGATGACAAGGGTCAGAAATACATAGGAGGAACAGTTTGTATGGCCATCCTTGTCACACTGGTGTCAGTAGTGGGGTATAAAGTGTTTGAGCTTAAGAAAACAGCTTGCACCCCTGAACATGGAGGAAGCAATAAAAGCTTTAATGCTGTCTACAGCAGCACAGCAATTGATGAATAGACAAGCGGAAGTGGACAGAGTCCACCTGAGAGACATTTTAGAAGTACAGAAAGTGCAGCTGCAACAATTGAGATCTACAGATAACATTGTGGCTTCAAAGTCGAGTGGAAGCATTAATCCAAATCGCTTCCTAAAGAAAACCGTTCAGGATGATGTAGAAACATATCTCCTGCATTTTGAGAAGATTGTCACTAGGGAAGACTGGCCTAAAAAGCACTGGGCCACAGTCCTGGGTCACTATCTGTGTGGAGAAGCTCAGAAAGCATATGCTGTTTTACTTGAAGAAAAGGCAACAAATTATTGTATCCTCAAGGAAGAGATCCTTAACAGGGTAGGAGTGGAAAGAGTATACTGATTGCACTCCTGAGATTTTTTTGATAAACCTGCTAATCACTATCCAAGAAGCATACTTGTCTACCCAAGTTTATAAAGCAGTTTCCCTATTAAGGGTAGGTAAATCTAACCTGATGAAGAGAGAAATCAGGAATATTAGACCTGGTGGATGGCAGAGAGAGTGCAAAAAGCCACCAAGAGAGTCAAAAAGACTGCAGAGAGCACAAGAGAGATCGCAGGAGCTGCTAAACAAACAGCAGGAGCCGCTGAAGCAATTACAGAGCAGACAAGTGAGACTGCAGAGCAGGCGAGAGAGACCCCTGAGACGACAGGAGACCGCTGAGACAACAAGAGACCCCTGAGAGGCCAAGAGACCCCTGAGACGACAAAAGAGACCCCTGAGACAGCAAAAGAGGCCGCTGAGATGGCAAAAGAGACTGATGAGATGGCTGAGATGGCGAAAGAGACCGATGAGATGGGGAAAGAGACCGCTGAGATGGCGAAAGAGACCGCTGGAAACAGCGAAAGAGACCACTGAGATGGCAAAAGAGACCACTGAGATAGCGAAAGAGATCGCTGGAGAGCTTAAAGTGATTGCAGACAGCACAAGTGAGACTGCAGAGCACACCAAAGAGACTGCAGACAGCATAAGTGAGACTGAAGAGCACACCAAAGAGACTGCAGAGAGAGCAAGGGGTATTGCTGAAAAAGCAAAAGAGGCTACTGATGCAGATAAAGAACATTGGTACCTGGACAAGATGATGATATAAAAGTGACTGATGTGAGTAATGGTCAAAGAGAAAAGGACAAGGTGTTGTCACTGACTTGGTGCAAAATCAGCCTCAGGGTGAAACATGCTGATCAAGTCACTGGAAAAGATTTGAACCCAAAGCAAGGCAGACACCTTATGGTTGAAATCAATGAAGAGACCTTCATAAGAAACTTGGACAGACACAGCCACCTGTCCTTGGTGAATACTCCTGAGGTGGAGGATAATACAAGTGAAAGAAAATATCTGAAGAAGATCTCTGACCCAGAGAAAGGGGAGGTCAAACAGATAATTACTGCCAGTTCTTAATAAGGAAGAGTGTCTTAAAAATGAGGAAGAGACTGGAAACCTTCCCAAAGGGAGAGATAATGAAGAAAAAAGTCTGGAGATTGAGATGGTGAAAGACGAACCACCATCACTGAAAAGACATGAGAAGCAGAATATGGAGATGTGTCCTAAAAGGAATGTAAAGCATCCCGAGAGTGCTCTGTCTCTGATGGTAATAAAACAAAATGCTGTGGATAAGGAGAGGCAAGACGCGAAACCCGTAAAGCAAGAAGTACAAATGTACTCTAACCCAGTGGGACTTGAAAAACCTGCAATGGAAGACAGACAAGAGGCTACTAAAATGAAGGGTATCCGGGTGATGCCAGATTATATTCTTGAATAAGGAAGGAAGACTGCATTTGAGGACTACAGAGTGTCTTACAGGACTCTTCCTTTGGTTCCAAATATCCATCTGTATCTTATTACATAGTTACATAGTTACTATGTAACTATGTAACTATGTAACTATGTAATAAGATACAGATGGATATTTGGAACCAAAGGAAGAGTCCCAAGTATAAGCTGAACAAGTCAGTTGTGTGAGAGCCGCAGCACAATGATAAACAGGATAAGCAAGATCTCCTCACTAATCATGCATCTCAGAGAGAAGGAGAGATCACCAATTCCACCTCTCAGCTGCAAGAGATAGAAGAATCCAAAGGAAAGCAAATGTAATACAGAAGGAGCTGCTGTTACATGCTCCGCAAGAACAGAGGATGGCCAATCCATCTGATATGAAGACACAGTTGGCTCAGTCTGATGCATGTCCATAAGAGACTAACGCTGACCTCCAGAGCCTGTGTATTCAAGACGCTACATTGGATGTAGAACAATGTCTACAGGAATCTCATAAGCAAAGCATAGAGCAGGAACTGGTACAGAGTATGCCTGCTGTGAGCAGAAAGAAAGATAAGGTGCAGATTCAAGCGTAAGAAGCAGCCCTAAGAAAGGATGTGCCTATGCCACCTCTAAAGAATACTGTACCAATACGGAAGCAAGATGGTTGTAGGAACCAGGAAAGAAGGGAAGAAAAGCAGCACGAGAAGTTGCTGTTCCATTGGGAAGGTGGAAAGTATGTTGCTAGTGAGCCTAAAGAGGGAGAATTGGAGATGTTACAGAATGAGCTGAGAAATGGAGCCCGACAAGCTCAGGGGGTCACAGAATTTGACCAAGAATTGTACAGAGTGATAGCAGAGAATGAGCTGCTATCCAAGCCAGACCCTAAACCCCATCTGTAATGATGGAGCGACTGAGTTATATGAAAGAATTCTCCAGAGAGAAAGACGCCAAACTCCATAAGAGGGAGAAGGATCTCAGCCATGTGAGGCAAGAGACCGCAGAGGTGAAGGCAAAGAGTGAAGAGCAAAAGCAAAATTAGACTAATGTTGAAGCATTAGAAAAGGCCATAAAAAGGGATGAGAATGCTATGGAAAAGAGAGAACGTTTAACAGAAGAATTAAAGGGGCAAATGAAAGACAAGGTAACAGAAACCAAAGATGTCGGTGATCTACCCCAAGGGAAAGGACTGTACGGAGAAACACTTTCTCATACGGAAGTGCGAAGAGTACTTTTCAAATGTCCTTACCCGCGAAGGTTGGGCAGTGACAATAAATGGCACTGTGAAGTGACAAATTGTCAAAGTAATTTATAGTATTATGACAACTTTTATTCAATATAGGGAACAACGATGAATAAAAACTCTTAAAATTTACAATTTAAAAACAAATAAAGATCTTGGCATGTAATGCCTTTTCCGCATATATTATGGGCTGGTCTGCCTCTTGCTGATTTCAAAGTTACTTTATATGAGTCCACGTATTGGGGCATATACAGGATGAACAGCAGTACTGGAGACAAAAATCAATACACAACCCCACTTGCTAATTCCATATACTAGGAATTAGGTGGGTCTATAATTGTCCTTGTGTACCACTATCGATGGTACAGAATGGGACAGAAAAACAAAATCCAATATATCTCTAGATCTTGTCACATAAATACTGGAGAGTTTAAGAGGTAATTATGAGAAAGTAATGCACAATCGTTTTCCAGTGGCCAGTCTATGACCACTTTTAAGACATCATACCTTGTGCATATTCTTATCTATCTCCGTTTTACCAAAACTTTTATAGCTTTTGTCCCCTTAAGAAAAACCTTCTCCTTACTGACTACAGTTTAATCGGATATGTTTAAAACCACTCAGAATTCTTTAGTATCTGTCCGGGGTAGCCGATTTCAGGCTCTCTGCAATGCTCGAGACGCTACTCTCCCTGTCTCATATCTACTTCCTGGTTCACACTCATGTGACTAGCGAGCATCCTACGTAATGACACACGTTCTAACCTAAAAAAATAGTCAAAAAAAAAACAAAACCGTTAAACTGTTAGCCTGAAGTTTGCTGAATTTCTTGCTTTTGCAAACAGTTTTCTCTCAAAGTTGACACCCCCTGAAATTCCCAGGGATAATTAGCATAACTTACACATTGTTTCTTTTTGGCCTGGGGATTGTGCAGACATGCTCAGTTAGCACCTGAAGTATTCGCTACTGTGGGAAGTCACATGATTTCAGACACTTCGCTTTGCATTAGATTTCTGTCCCTTTATTCACTGATGGTTTAACTACATCCCAGGTGATACTTCCCCCAGCCCCAGTGATTTGCCCCTGTACCCCTCAGCCCCAGTGAATTGCCCCTCACACTCAGAAACTCACACACTCAGACACTCAGACACAGACACACTTACACTCAGACACACTCACACAGACACACTCACACAGACACACTCACTCAGACATACACACACACTCAGACACACACACTCAGACATACACACACACTCAGACATACACACACACTCAGACACACACACTCAGACATACACACACACTCAGACATACACTCCCTCTCTCTCCGTCCCTGCCTTCTCCCTCCTCCGCCGCCGTCCCTGCCTTCTCCCTTTCTCTTGCCATTCCTGCCTTATCCCACTCTCTCTCTTTCTCCTCCTCATCCGCCGCTGTCGTCCCTGCCTTCCCCCTTCCTCCCTCCTCCCTGCAGTGCAATTTCCGAAACCTCCGTGCTATGCTCGGAGGTGTTCAGAAGCAGCAGTGACGTCACGGCTGATGTCACCGCTGCTTGCTGATTGGCTGAAATGAAACAGCATGCGCATGCGTTTTGGAGTGGATATCAATTTTATAATTAGATATCCAATATGCACAGTGCAGTTGCTGGGGGTGTCTACATCACTCCCATCACTTTTTTTTCTGCAAAAAATGTTTGCATTTTTTCATGCATTTTTTTTTTGTTATGTGGGTTTTTATGCATTCTACTGGATGCATTCATAGCCCACCTCACTTTCATATACCTTTTTACTGTATGTAAAAAACACCATAATCCTGATCGCACAATTTACTATAGTAACTCTGTGGTTACTAAACCCTTTGCTATGCTGCTATCATGCATTACAACCAAAAAGCTGTTGATTTGTATAAACCCCAATCGTTATTCAAATATTATAAACTTTTATATTTTACTATTAGTCAAATAAAGTAAACTCAGAAAATATGCTTAGAAAATATGCATAGTGTTTCACTGCCACAACTGTTTTTAAAACAGTTACAAATAAGGACCAGGAAACAGGTTGTCCTTGAATATGAGTAAGGATGCTAACAATATCATGACAAGGAAGTTTTTAGTAAAATTAAAACATTTTTAAATATTTTTAGAAACTCCCCAACATCTGTGTTAGTTGGCAGTTGCAAAATCAGTTTAAAATTAGCTTCAACTAGACCACCCATTTGCCATAGGGTAGGCATGTTAAAAAGTTAGCAGTGATTCCCTTTTCCCCCAAAGGTCATTATAATATAGGTGTATTAGTAAATCATACAAGGGCTGTGAGCATAGATTATGACACATTACTGTCATTCTTAATAAATCTCTCTCAAATTGCTCATAACCTATATTATATCACACAACCACCTCCAAATACATCTGCCTACTGCTTTGCTAACAGCCATCTTGTATCTGTCACCCTCCTGTTCACATCCCACGCTTATATTCTAGATTACTTTTTGAAGTAGAGATGTCAACTCTGTCAAGCTGTCTGTTGACTCATTTGTCTCATACCTTTTATATTGGGTCTGTGCTTGTATTTCTACTTTTGTCTAAACCTTTGTAAATGAGTATATGCCTTTGTAATTTGGTAACAGTACCCACTGTACTTTATTCTACTTTGTAAATAGTGCTACACATTATTATTATTAAAAATAATAAAAATAATAAGCGCCCATGACACAAGCAAGGTCTCCTAAATATAAGATATTCCCCCAAAATGCTTGTATGCTCTTGACTTACATGGCTGCTAATGTTTTATCCTAGTTCACAAAGATGTGAAGTATTTCTCAAGCTACAGTGGCCCCTTAAATCCATACAAACTGAAAGGACCACTTTAAGTCTGGATGCAGATATGTGTTCTGTGTGCTTGGGAACAATAGTTGTATATAAAGTCAATAAATAAACAGTTCCATTCATTTTGTTTTACTTTAAAAAATATTTTGCCTATTATTAATTATAGTTTGTAAAATGTGCATTACTGGTTACTACCCCTTCCTCGTTAATTCATGTATTTGTACCTATCATCCTTCCTGGAGTTCAACTTTCCTAATGAATATATATGTTTTTATACCTTCCTATATTTTAAGTGACTGTTTTGTTTGAAAAGGGACATTAATGTCATGCAATGTAACATGGAGAACTAATTATAGTGAGGAATATGTTGAGGTATACCAATGCGAGGTTAAGCTTATTCTTTATAAGGTATGCATTTTTTTGTCCAAAAGGACTGTGGTTTATTTACTTACACCAAGGGCCTCCTTTAATTGAGAACTGGTAGCTTACGGGAGCCCGTAATGTAGCCTGTGAACTAATTTGCTATTCAATTGGCATATTTTTGCAATCAGCAAAATATCGATGGGTTACGTGCTGAAAATACCTGCGGTTATAACAACCGTAACTTACAACCCATCTAAGCCTTTGATCTTTCAAGACTGAGTTACATCGCTAATCGCTATTTAATTGCTACAGTTCCTCAAGCCTGCAAATACATTCACACCCTTAAATGTCACATGTAGAAGAAAATCCTATGGATACCAGATAGGACTCACAAGGGGGTATAACCCCTGTTCTTAGCACTGTAAAGGCAATTAAAAAAATCCAGCACTTTAAAAGACAGGCACAGTGATGAAAGATATTAGAATTAATTGCACAACAGCCTCAAGCTCGTAAATCTGCAATAAAAAAAAATGTTTTTGTTATGTGTAAATTTGGTGTTATATCAATCTCGGGAATCAATGAGTTAATACATATCAGGCCACCCACATGGACTAGAAAATGTCTTTCCTTCATTTTATTATTTTGTACATTGCAAAATTGTGAGACTGATCACATATCGGACGTCTAAATGCTACTTGATTGACGTTTAACCTCCATGTTTTACTGACCTAATGATGATGGTCTCATTTTCTATTGGGTGTTTCTAAATGGCTAGTTACGGCCTTGCTTATTTGGTCATATTCATGCTCTGAAATGCTACATACGATTGCATGGTTTACAGTTTCAGCTTTTGGACGTAACTTGCGGGTTTGTTCAATTGAATCACTCTGTAATTGTAGCAAATCTCAAGCCCACAGACATAGGACGTAGGACGCAATCTGCGGGCTTGCAATTGAATGAGGCCCCAAGTCATGTTGCAGAAAGTAAGAAGTAGATTGAATTGATTAATTAAAAGGGGAGTGTTTAGGTGTCCTACATACCCAAGCCTTCAGATTCAAACAAGCAGGTTTCACCAACACCAATATTTCTGCACCAGGACAGGAAATTTGCTGTGTTGTCTCTTGCAAAAAAGGAGCCAGATGGTGCATTAGTTCTGTAGGGAATCTTCTTAGATAGCAAACCCTGTATTTACAAAAGATAAAACATAACATATAATCTCTGCAAAAACAAACCAGTGCTTAGCACACAGAGCATGCAACACTCACAATATGGCCCACAATCAAATGAGCAATTGTTGGTTACTGGAGCCCATAATGTAGCCCGTAAACAAATTTGCTATTCAATTGGCATCTGTTAGCTCCCTGCAAATGATTTGCGGGTTACAGGCTGATCCCTGCAGTTGTCAAAATTGTAACTCCAACCCATCTAAGCCTTTGGTCTTTCAAGCCTGTAAATGTTACAATCGCAAATCACTATTCAATTGCTACAAATCCTCAAGCCGGCAAATGTTTTCACACCTGTAAATGGTAAATGTAGAAGAAAATCCTACTGGTAACCAGATAGGACTCGCAAGAGGGTTTAACCCGTGTTTGTAGTACTGTACATGCAAAAAAAAAAATCAATACTGCACTTTAAAAGACGGGGAAAACGCTGAAAAGACATTAGAATTAATTGCACAAACAGTCTCAAGCTCGCAAACCTGCATTAATTTTTTTGTTTTTAGGTTTTATTTCCGTGACTTAGAAGTAGGACTGAAAATTATTGTCTCCATTTTTGCTAATGACATGAAGTTGTGCAAGGTAAGTAAATCAGAAAAGGATGTACTTTCCCTCCAAAGGGATTTTCATAAATAACACAAATTGGTGACTATATGGCAGATTACATTTATTCATAGTAAATCTTAAGTATCTTATGCATTTGGGAAGGAAAAATAGCCATGCAATTTATAAACTTAATGGAGCAAATTAGGGGTATCAGATATTGAAAGGGATTTGGGAGTATTTTGCGGACAACCACCTAGGTAACAGTGCTCAATGCCCAGCAGCAGCTGCAAAGGCAAATATGTATTAGCATGTATTAAAAAGGATATAGAAGCAAGGGAAGAAAATATAATTCTACCACTATACAAATCCTTAGTACGCCCTCATTTGGAATACTGAAAACATTTTTGGGCACCACTTCAAAAAATGACATTTTGGAGCTGGAAAAAGTACAGGGAAGGGCAACAAAACTAATAGGGGGATCGGAGGGGCTAAGTTATGAAGAAAAACTAACCAAATTAAATGTATTTTCTCTAGAAAAAAATGTGTCCAAGAGGGGATATGATTACCTTATATAAATCCTTTGAGGTTAGAAGTAAAAAGATTCCACCTTAAATAGAGAAAAGGATTATTCACAATAAGAGTGTTTAAACTGTGGAATTCTCTTCCAAAGGAGGTGGTGACAGCGGATTCGATAGATAACTTTAAAAATGGATTAGATATATTTTTAAACAAAAAGGGAATTCAGGGGTATCCTGGATAATTATAGGGAATTATCCAGGGAGGAATCTGATCGCTAGTATCTGGGATCAGGAAGGAATTTAATTTTTTTCCCCTTTTGAGACAATTGGCAACGTTTCACTATTTTTTTTTTCTGTTTCCCTTCCTCTGGATCAATTAATAATTACGCTGTATATTGCAGACCAGAGGAGATGTAAAACTTGATGGACTAAAAGTATTTTTTCAACCTCAATTACTATATAACTATATACCACTCTTGGTCACTTTTCACTTCAAATCCACACTCAGCTCTTTTGTATCAGAAGATGAAAGGTGTTCACTTCTATTGTCTTCACACCATACAACGTTTACTCTACATTCTATTCTATACAATTACTTATTCCCATCAGCTATACATTTCCCAATTGTACCGCATCATTCCAACCTTTATCTTATAAGTTGCTTAGGATCCACACTTTTAATAGAAATCATTCATTTGTCGTTCTTATAAATGTCTCTCTAAAGAATTTTGTATCTATGGATTGAAATTTGCTTATGAGCCAAACAGAACCGAAACTGACAAGAGTGCATATAGCTTTTTTCTGCTTGCTTAACATGAACTACATATATTATGTTAAACCATTGTAAACAATCCCATAGCACAAAATAAAATATAAATATATATATATACTGCCTCAATGAACACAACCTAAAGAACTCAAAAATAGCTATCAGGACTTACATTAACTTATCTTTGCTGAAACCAATTATAACCATTTTAACAAAAGCATATATGAGTGGCCTGTATACTTTCCCAGGCCTCCTGGGGTTGGTAGGAGGGCTACGTGACCTGGCAGGCCCGGGAGTATGGGAGAGAGGGTGGCTAGCTGGGGGTGGAGCCATTGATAGGCATTTGGCGCCATCTACGCCATTATGCTCCCAGTTAGCCATGTGAATAGATCCCACCCATCCCTAAATATTTGGTAAAGATGTGTTCTTGTATTGTAAATATAAAACAAAGAAAAAGAAAGCAAAAAGGGAAATAAAGAAAAGATAATAAGTATAATTTGGAATTATTTATGTCTATGGCATTAGCAGTTGTGCTGGTAATGGTATTTCAGCATGTTCTAGTTGTATCTCTTTTGTATTTGTTGTTTTTCACAGCGGCGGGTGGCGAGGGGAGTCGCCGGGACAGTGGTAAAGTGGGTGAGATCCTACCCTACGGGGGTACGGACGTTCCATCACGGTAGGCTCCAGACGAGGGTTCCGGGCGTAGAGTGTACTGTCTCAGGTCAGGCTCCCCCCCCTCCCTTGTTTATGTTCATTCATTTATTGGTATTGTTATTATGTTAAGTTGTGTTTACCAATAAACGCTGTGGCCGGTTTGTTATCCCAAGAAGTGTTTTGTGTCTAATCATTATATTCAGAGAGTGAGTTGTGTCCAATATTATTATGTGTACCAATGCACTTGGCTTTGCTTGGGTCATGTATTTCTAATGTTTCCAGGGAGACATATAGAAAATAATACATTTAAAAGCCCAATATGTACCGATTACATTATATATATATATATATATAGTAAATAAAAAGTACATCTGTGTTCACATCTGAATGTCTAAAGCAAGTTAAAAAACCTGCTTCCAGCTCAGAGTTCCAAGAAAAACAGTTATTACACTGCATTCTGGGAAGTTGAGCTGGGACACACAAACATGGCCACAAATGCCTCACTCTTCATTCCTTAGCCATTATCAATCATGGCTTCCTTTAAGCTTATGCATGCTGTATTACACAGCTTTAATGCAAAGCCAAGGTTGGAATAAACACAGGCTGAGTATCCAATCCATGTACAGCTGTTTCAAGCTTACTGGCTATCATCAGCATGGAGCGGGATCTCAGCCTGTGTTGTGGAAATTATGAGTAGGTAGTTCACCACAACAATCATTTATAATATGGTGGGCAAAAGAGTGATAGAAGCCCTCCACCGTACAGTAGTACAGTAAATAAAAAGTACATCTGTGTTCACATCTGAATGTCTAAAGCAAGTTAAAAAACCTGCTTCCAGCTCAGAGTTCCAAGAAAAACAGTTATTACACTGCATTCTGGGAATATATATATATATATAGTGCATGTAAGCATTTTTCAACTGACAATTTTATGGCTGAACACAAAAAGTACAATCTATGTTATATAATTTCAAACTATCACAAAACATAAAAATCCACCCAATAAAAACTTATATTTCTTGAAAGCACAGAACCTACAAAACTGAATATAGCAAATTGACTTCATAAAAACATAAATTTACAAATCTTTGTAAAAATATATATATATTTTCATTTTAACAAAATATTAGAAGAATTTGTATCTTTCCAGTAAACAGTATAACTCAAGATAAGAAACATTCAGAATACTAAATATGTAAACCTAATACCTAAAATTCTCTAGAAAAAAAGGTGTCTAAGAGGGGATATGATTACCTTATATAAATAGATCCAGGGTCAATATAAGGCTTTGTCAAGTGAACTTTTTGTGCCAAGAGGTTTTCAACTGACAAGAGTACATTCTTTGAGGATTCCACCTTAAGTGAAGACAAGGGTTCTTCACAGTAAGGGGGATAACTTTCAAATGAAGGGTTATCCTGGTTAATTAGAGAGGAGTATTGATTCCAGGAAGGAATCCGATCGGCAGTATCTGGGGTTAGAAAAAAAAAAAAAAAAATTCCCTTTTGAAAAATTGGCAAGATTCACTTTTTTTGTGTGCCTTCCTCTGGATCAATTATCAATGAATCCACATATTGCAGAGGAGATCTAAAAAGGTTTAACTTGATGGACTAAAAGTCTTTTTTTCAACCTCAGGTGCTATGTAACTATGTTATAATTAAGTAGGCATTAAACATAAAGGGATCAGCACATTTGCATGTCTATAAAAAAGCTTTACAATTAAAAAAAAAACGTTATTTTTATATATTTGTACTTTTGTAAACAACTAGTGACTTGCCGTCAAAAATGACGGCAATAAAATGTTGTTTGTCACACAATGTAAAGCTTTTTGTACTGTAAAGACCTTCGGCGCTCATTGCGAGCCTCGCGCTAAGCGCCTTTGAGACTCATTGCGCACCGCTCCTCGCGTGTCCTTTGGCTCCTCTATTTTTTTAAATACTAATTAATGAATTAATGGAATAATACATTTATATCATTTACCTTTTTCTAATTAATATATGTAACAATCAATAGCCTGAAGAGGTAAAAATCTCTTTTTATTGTCCTGCAGCATATAATGTCCAGTGGCACTGTTGCTGGCCTGAGGAGATAGTTTTATGAATGTTCTAACTGTGCATTAGAAATAGGCTGCGTGCGCGAGGGCAAACTATTGGTTTATTTGTGTAAAGTGATACTTTAGATGCGTAATGTTGTTAGTGGCACGTTATGATTGAAATATAGCGTTGTTTGTCTATGTTCTACGCGCTTTGCGAGCATTTGCCGTCCTTTGTAATACTGTATTTTTTACCTCGTAGGTTCCTGCGTGAAAGTGGTACATGGTTGGCGGTGTCTTGCGCGGTCCAGAGTCATGTTTACAAGTGGATTTTCCTTTACAGGTAAAGACTGATAAATTGCAGAGTGCACTAATTGTGCCCAGGTGAGAGGGGTGTGGCTTGACTGCTAAACTAATATAAAAGGTTTGTGAGCTGTTTTGGGGCCTGTTTACAAGTGGATTCTCCTTTACAGGTAAATACTGATAAATTGCAGAGTGCACTAATTGTGCCCAGGTGAGAGGGGTGTGGCTTGACTGTTTAACTAGTATAAAAGGTTTGTGAGCGGTTTTGGGACCTGTTTAAAAGTGGATTTTCCTTTACAGGTAAAGACTGATACATTGCAGAGTGCACTAGTTGTGCCCAGGTGAGAAGGCAGAAGTTAGTATAAACGGGAGAAGGGGCGAACTTGTGAGCTTGCAAACATTTTCGGTATCAGGTGCAGTTCTAGTGAAAGTGTAGGAGTTTAAATAGGGGTAGGGACTTCAAAGAAAAGGGAGGGCAGATGTATAGTGCAAAGGAGGAAAACTATACAAATATATTATTTTATATTCTTTATTTTTCCCACTGAAATTTTGTAGACAATAATAATAATTATGACTCAGTCCAGTGGCAGCCTCACTCAGTGTACATCCTGTCATATGTATGCAATACTGGAACAGATTATACAGGGTTCATACCTCTGTGTGAGGTGTTAGCATGTTGCCTCTCTGGAAGCTCAAATTGGAGATCTGGAGCAGAGAATTGCAGCACTTAGTGATATTGCTCCACTGGAAAGGGGGTTGGTGCTCACTGAGCACAGTTTAGCTGGGCCTAGAATACATGGTGGAGCTGAGGCTAGTGAGGATGTCCAGGGAGGTAGCTGGGTTACAGTTACAACAGGAAGCAGGGGGCACAGGAGGAGGCAGGCCAGTTCTGAGTTGGCAAACACCAACAGATTTGACAGATTGAGTGAAACTGTTGGGGATGTCCATTCAGGAATGGCAATGCCAGATAGACCTATTCCCTCTAACAGCCGGGAGAACATCTCTACTGGAGGAGAGGGAGGGCAGAATAGACAGAGCAACAGACAGGTTTTGGTTGTAGGGGACTCTATTAGTAGGAAGGTAGACAGGGTGATTTGTCACCCAGATCCCAGCAATCGAACAGTTTGCTGTCTCCCGGGTGCTCGGGTTTGTCATGTTGTGGTTCTGGTAGACAAATTATTGGGAGGGGCTGGAAATGAACCGGCGGTCTTGGTACATATTTAGACCAATGACAAAGTTAGTGGAAGATGGAGTGTCCTAAAGAATCCTTTTAGAGAACTAGGTAATAAGCTGAAGACAAGGACCTCCAAGGTAGTATTTTCTGAGATACTACCAGTGCCACGTGCTAGCCCAGGGAGGCAGAAGGAGCTTAGGGAGGTTAATGCGTGGCTAAAGATGTGGTGCACTAAGGAGGGGTTTGGGTTTTTAGAGCACTGGGCTGACTTCTCACTTCGGTAATATCTCTACAGTAGGGATGGATTGCACCTTAATGATGAGGGAGCTTTTGTACTAGGGGATAGGATGGTAGAAAGGCTGGAGGAGTTTTTAAACTAGTAGGTGGTGGGGAGGGACTAGATATAAGTAATGGGGTAGAAAGTGTAGAGGGTATAAGGGATGAATGAACAACTCATAGGGGAGGAGATGGGGGGAGGAGTAGTATAGTCAATAGGGAGGTAGTACTAAGTAATTCAAGTACAGTGGCAGGCACTTCAGAACTACAGACTCATAACATAAGGTGTATGCTTGCTAATGCCAGAAGCTTGCCAGAAAAAATGGGAGAGTTAGAATTATTAGCAATTAATGAAAAATGGGATTTAATAGGCATTACTGAAACGTGGTGGGATGAATCTCATGACTGGACTGTTAATCTGGATGGTTATAACCTATTTAGGAAAGATAGAGGCAATGGTAAACGAGGAGGAGGGATTTGTCTGTATGTTAAGCCTGAATTTAAGCCTATAGTCAAAGAAGATATTTATGGTGGACCTAGTGATAAAGCTGAATGTTTGTGGGTAGAGTAAAATAGCGAAGCAGCAAATTCAAAAAAGAATATTAGTAGGAGTATGCTATAAACCCCCAATTATAGCTGAAAGTAAGAAAATACAATTATTGTTGCAGATTGAAAATGCAGCTAAGCATGGTCAAGTTTAAATAATGGGAGATTTTAATTACCCTGAAATAAACAGGATAAATGAGACCAGCAGTTCATCTAAGGGGAGCAGGTTCTTGAGTACAACTCAGGGATCATTATCTGGCCCAGGTTGTACAAGAGCGTACTAGAAATGAAGCTATCTTAGATTTACTCATCACAAATAAAATAAAATAGAAAATGAAAAATTAATTGCAAAAGAGAGTAAGACTAACCCTAAAATATTTTTAAAGTATATTAATGGGAAGAAGGCGAGGAAGGAAGCTATAGGAACATTACAATGTGACACAGGCTGTCTGATAATTAGTGACCAAGAAAAGGCAGATGAGCTAAATAGGTTATTTTCTTCGGTATACACAAGGGAGGTACCAGTGGTTAGGACACCGCAACATAATGGGGCTACACTACCTTTCCCAAATAATTGGTTAACACAGGAAGTAATCAAAAAGTGGTTGAAAAAAATAAATGTTAATAAAGCCCCGGGTCCTGATGGAATACATCCAAGGGTACTAAGGGAACTGGGTTCTGTAAGAGCAAAACCATTATATTTAATTTTTCTAGATTCACTCAACACAGGGTCTCTACCAGATGACTGGAGAAAAGCTGATGTGATACCTATATTTAGAAAGGGAGCAAGAGCAAATCCGGGGAATTATAGACCAGTGAGCCTCACTTCTGTAGTGGGGAAGCTTTTGGAATGGTTAATAATGGATACTATACAAGAATATGTCTATTTGAACAGGATTATAAGTAGGAGTCAACATGGATTTATGAGGGATAGGTCATGTCAAACAAATCTAATTAGTTTCTATGAGGAGGTTAGTAGGAACCTGGATCAAGGCAACTCGGTGGATGTAGTCTTTTTGGATTTTGCAAAGGCTTTTGATACAGTGCCACATGGGAGACTATTGTGCAAACTAAGAGATACAGGAGTTGCAGTAAATATCTGCTCATGGATTGAGAGCTGGCTAAAAGACAGGAAGCAAAGGGTTGTTGTAAATGGAACATACTCCAATTGAACTAATGTGGTTAGTGGGGTTCCTCAGGGTTCAGTATTAGGTCCTCAACTTTTTAACATATTTATTAATGACTTAGAGGTAGGATTGGAGTGTGGTGTCTCCATTTTTGCTGATGACACAAAGTTGTGCAAGGTAATTAAATCATATAGTGATGTGCTTTCCCTCCAAAGAGATTTATATAAAATTGAGGAATGGGCATCTAAATTGCAGATGATATTTAATACGAATAAATGTAAAGTTATGCATCTGGGAAGGAAAAATAGCCATGCAATTTATAATCTTAATGGAGCAAATCTAGGTGTATCAGATATTGAAAGGGATTTGGGAGTGCTTGTGGACAACCATCTAGGTAACAGTGCTCAAAGCCAAGCAGCATCTGCAAAGGCAAATCAAATATTAGCATGTATTAAGAAAGGTATAGAAGCCAGGGAAGCAAATATAATTCTGCCACTATACAAATCTCTAGTATGCCCTCATTTGGAATATGGAGTATAATTTTGGGCACCACTTCATAAAAAGGACATTTTGGAGCTGGAAAAGGTACAGAGGAGGGCAACAAAACTAATAAGGGGAATGGAGGGGCTAAGTCATGAAGAAAGACTAACCAAATGAAACTTATTTTCTCTAGAAAAAAGGCGTCTAAGAGGAGATATGATTACCTTATATAAATACATCCAGGGTCAGTATAAAGATTTGTCAAGGGAGCTTTTTGTGCCAAGAGGTTTTCAACTGACAAGAGGACATCCCTTGAGGTTAGAAGTAAAAAGATGCCACCTTAAAGAAAGAAAAGGGTTCTTCACAGTAAGGATGGTTAATCTGTGGAATTCTCTACCAGAGGAGGTGGTGACAGCGGATTCGATAGATAGCTTTAAAAAGGGACTGGATTTATTTCTAATTAAAAAGCTAATTCAGAGTTATAATAGAGAAAAATAATGATCTATATTACTAGTATCCCGGGTGCTTAACACCCCTTATTGTATCAAAAAAAGATTATATAGAGAAAAAAAAAACTTTAATTGGATACTATGGATCCGGAAACTACGCCGATTCAAATGTATAAAAAAGAAGACTGTATGGAGATACTCGAATAAATGATATGTATGAATTATGAAATATTTTCATATTGCCTAATCATACCATAGACTATGATACACAACCCTCATAAATCAGAATATACTGATCCTCCTGTAAATACAGGATATACTGATAATCATAGGATTGTGAGTATCTATATACATATAAAAACAAATATACATAGGAAGAGAATCTGATAACTTAGAAAATACTTAAATAAACTGAAAGCATGTGTAATCACAAATAAGTGACTCTATAAATTATCTACAGTGTCTATATCAAGAAGAGGGTAGCACTATTGGATAAGAGCAAAACAAAACACATATAGCAGTATAATTTTATAACATGAATACAGCCATAATGGCAATAAACTTGCTGTTCAGTAGTAAAGCTCTCCAATAAGGCTCTCCATAGGCTCTCTATTGCCACTGAATAGATAGAGTATGCAGATAGAGTAATAATTGAGCCAATATAGTGATAAAAAAGAATTACACTCCAAAGAGTGTTTGTACTTAGCTTCAAGTAGTCTAAGGTTCAGAAAGTTGGAAAAAAGGATGCCAACGGGCCGTTTCGTCCCTCCACGGGGACTTTTTCTAAGGCTTTTAACTTTAACTAGCGTTTTGGGCCTATTTAAGGCCTGTAACGCTTCCTTAATTGGATTCTATTAAGAAGGCAGTAATACGCAACGTCATGACGTCATGATGTTTTTCAAAATTGAATACACTTTTTTCGTATAGACAAAGGCTGAATGGACCCTGGAACTTCAATGTGGTGATGTCACCGCGTCCATTCAAATCCCATTCATCTTTATTAAGATAGTAAGTAACAAAAAGTACACTTCTTTGTAAATCAAAGCCAGATAGGCTCAAAACTGCCAATACAAGTGTCAGAAACTTAAAGAGACCTCACCAATCGAACTGAGGGCTATATATATTATTTTGAAAGTGTTTCAATGACTTTAGATATGAAAATAAGAATAAAGTATTGAAACTCATTATGAATATAAGAGAAACCAAAGGACTGGATTGTAATACTTGCTATTTAGTATATTATGCTTGTACATAGATGCTAGGCCACCAATAAAAAAGAGACAACCCCTATATTCCAAATAATCTGTATATATCTTTAAAACAAAATTATTTCAATAACTTTGAAAGATCAAAGATAAGTAATAAAATATATATAATAACCAGAAGAATAGGCTTGCTGTATAACATACATTATTATTTTCCTATTTGGTATAGAGTCATGATATGCCAATTGGTATTTAGACAATGAGGGATAAAAAAGACCTAAATTCTACAGTGAAAAATATTACTTAAATGGATGAAGTAGATGTTAAAGAATGAGTGTTAAAGTATGGTTGAGTGAACTAAGATGATATTGGCGTGCCGGAAGCACTGAAGTGATTCAGGGTTATCATGGATAATTAGAGAGGCAGTATTGATCCAGGGAGAAGTCCAGTCACCGGTGTCTGAGTTCTGGAGGGATTTGATTTTTTTTTTTGATTTTTTTTATACAACTAATTAATAAATAGTTAATCCGCATATTGCAGATCGGAGGAGATCTTGAAAGGTTGAACTTGATGGACTGAAGGTCTTTTTTCAACTTTAAATACTATGGGCCTCATTCTATTAGCGGCCGTAAATCGGCCGTAAGGCTGCGATTCCTTGCGGGGGTTTAGTTAACTCGCGATTCTATTATACGGCCCCGCAAGGATCTCCTTTTACGGCCGGCCGCATATCTTGAAACCGGCCGTAAGCTGTGAAATATAAAAACTCAAAAATAAATTCAAGCCTGCACTGTACAGCTCTGTAAATGCTAGGGATCATATTGGGGGACATGAGGATTAAAAGGAACCCACTCTCAAGCTTGCACATCAGCCCAAACCCAAGTTCAAATTAACTGTTTATTTTCCGGCTGCGGCGTGGGCATGTCTGAGGTGCTCCAAGCACTCTGGACTTTTTACATGGATATTTTACGGATATTAAAAATAAAATATTTTACGAATTTGAGTATAGGATAATTATGTGCTATTTTTTCTAACACCTAAAATCCCTTTATAGTCTTCTCAAAGTGCAGGATGGCTTTATTTGAGCTATTTTATGTGCTTAATTGGTGCTAGCGGGACCTCTTTCCTGCAAGTAAGCTGCGGCTCGCTTTTAGCCTTGCAGAGAGGTTTCCCGGAGCAATTGAAATGCAAATAGGAATTTCTTACGGCCGAAACTCTTGCGGCCGTTTTAGATCAAAGGATTTCCTCCGGCGCGAGCGGCCGCAAGAGATAGCAAGGCACCGGCCGCAAGCCTGCCGGAGCCTCCGGCCGTAAGGGAATAGAATAGCCGAATAGCTTGCGGCCGGTCCTTGGGGCCCCGCAACGGCTGCGGCCGCTAATAGAATGAGGCCCTATGTAACTATGTAGCCTTGTTTTAATTTTTTTGGGACAACATTTTTTTTTTCGGTTAGACGATTTTCAAGTGGCGAAATTCACCAAATTCAACTTAAATTCACGTTCCACCTCACTCCCAGACGTTCTGGCTGTTCCCCCGTGCTTCATGAGGCTCGCAAGCAATGAGCACCTAAGATGTCTCGTAGTTCGACAATTATAATATGTGCTGCCATTTTAACAGATTCCTGCTAATATCTAGGGCAAAGAGAATAAATGAAGTAGAGACTATGCTTTGATAAAGCCACTTGTGTGGGGCAAAACAGCTGTTAGGTCTCTATCAACCCTATTAAATTTGAAGTCCGTAGCTGCATCGTGACACATGCAAAGGCTGCGGGGTTGAAATTCGGCTGCATTACAGAGCAATTAAATTCAACCATGCCGCGAGTTACGGGCCAGAGATGCAAGGCAGTAAACCTTATCCACGTACGAAAGCTGTTAAGGGGCAAGCTGAGCCTCGATTGGCCATAACGATCCAAACCCGTAACCATGTAGTTTTGACGCAGGCCTAACAGCCAATAGAGAGTGGCAGGAAGGGGTTTTAAGGGCGCCAAAATCATTAACTGTGCTGTAGCGGAGCAAGTGAACACACAGGTCTATGTGTTGGTGGGTTTTTGAGCATTGGAGAGAGAGAGAGAAGGAGCTTTGTAAGTTTTTTTATATTTCGACCTCTAATATATATTAACCCATAATTTATAACACACATAATTACTGATATCACATAATTCATACACATAGATTAATACAAACTCATAGGTAGGCCACAGCAAATCTACACCCCCCTTCCCCCATAAAATTACTATACTACACATAATACTCACATTCTTGTTTTACCACATACACATCCATGTATATATTATATTTATTGAGGAAGAAGGCCAGGACATTCTAGAGGGCCCAGTACCTTCCATTCGAGCTGGCCAGCCATGTTCAAGGCATATCAGGAGTGGGAGTGAATGCCTGGGCCCTCACAAGCATCAACCAGCCATGCCCAGCTGTTCCAGCCCCTTCCACTGGCCATGTCCAACAACATTGCTGCCCTTGCAGCCCATAACCACTCCCACACAATGGGGTCCCCCCAACATGGCCTCACACACAATGGGGTCCCCAACATGGCCCAACACACAATGGGCTCCCCGAACATGGCCTAACACGCAATGGGGTCCCCCAACATGGCCCAAAACCCCAGCCCTCCTGCGGACACCTCAGGCCCTGTTGCTGATGCCTCAGGCCCTGCTGCCGGCACCTCAGGTACTGCTGCCGTTGCCCCAGGCCCTGCTGCTGATGCCTCAGGCCCCAATACCGACACCTGGGGACCCAATGCCGTCACCTTTGGCCCCAATGCCGTCACATTTGGCCACAATGCCGACACCTCCGGCCCCAATGCAGTCAATATCAGCCACAATGCCATCAACACCACCACCCCTGATATTGAGGGAAATCATGGCCCATTTCACCAGGGTGGGCATGGCACGAAACATTGCAACAAAATAAGAAACTCTGGCAAGCAGACAAATCCCAGTCCACTAGAGGAGGAACTGGCAACCCACTCCAGTATGTTTGGCACGCAAACCTTGTGGAACAGCACTGGCAGTGACCTAGCTAAATGTGCTGCAGTCCATAGGTTAACAGAGAGTCGGATACAACTGAAGGACTGAACAACAAATAATCAAATGTTCCCCTGGTACTTGATCTATGTGATGTGGCGGTGTAAAAGAGGAGGAGGGATTTGTCTGTATGTTAAGCCTGAATTTAAGCCTATAGTCAAAGAAGATATTTATGGTGGAACTAGCGGTAATGTGGAATGTTTGTGGGTAGAGTTAAATAGCGGAGCAGCAAATTCTAAAAGAATATTAGTAGAAGTATGCTATAAACCCCCAAATATAGCTGAAAGTGAGGAAATACAATTATTGTTACAGATTGGAAATGCAGCTAAACATGGGTAAGTTCTAATAATGGGAGATTTTAATTGCCCTGAAATAAACTGGATAAATGAGACCAGCAGTTCAGCGAAGGGAAGCAGGTTCATGAGTACACTCAGATCATTATCTGGCCCAGGTTATACAAGAACCTACTAGAAATGAAGCTATGTTAGATTTAGTTATCCCAAATAATATTTATATAGTATCAAATGTTGAAATAGGGCAACCTTTGTGAAACAGTAATCACAACACAGTCTCATTTAAGATGGAATAAAAAAAAAAACATAACTGTAAGGGGCTAAAAAATACTCTTAATTTTGAAAGGACAGATTTTAACGGTCAGCGATACAATGTATAGACTGGGACAGGGAACTGACAGGTAAAAATACTGAACATAAATGGACAACAATCAAATCCTTACTAAATAAACATACTTATCACCATATACCATGTGGAAATAAAAGTAGAAGGAGTGAATCACAACCCATGTGGCTTAGCAATGAATTAAAGATGAAGATGAGGAGTAAAAAGACAAGCATTTAAATTATACAAACAAGAGGGGACAGAGACTTCTTAACATAAGTACAAGGAAATCATCAAAGCTTGCAAAAGGGCTATTAGACTAGCTAAAATCGAAAATGAAAAGTTAGTTGCAAAGGAGAGTAAGACTAACCCTAAAATGTTTTTTTAATATATTAATGGGAAGAAGGCAAGGAAGGCAGCTATAGGAACATTACAATGTGTCACTGGCCATCTGATAATTAGTGACCAGGAAAAGGCAGATGAGCTAAATATTTTATTTTCTTTGCTATACACAAGGGAGGTATCAGTGGTTGGGGTACTGCAACATAATGGGGCTACACTACCTTCACCAAATAACTGGTTCACGCAGGAAGGAATCCAAAAGAGGTTAGAAAAAATAAATGTTAATAAAGCCCCAGGTCCTGATGGAATACATACAAGGGTAAAGGGAGGACTGGGCTCTGTAATAGAAAAACCATTATATCACTCAACACAGGGTCTCTACCAGATAACTGGAGAAAGGCAGAGGGAGCAAGAGGGGAATTATAGACCAGTGAGTCTCACTTCGGTAGTGGGAAAGCTTTTTGAAGGGTTAATAAGGGTAATATACAGGAATATGTATATTCAAACAGGTGTATAAGTAGGAGCCAACATGGATTTATGAAGGATAGGTCATGTCAAACAAACCTAATTCGTTTCTATGAGGAGGTTAGTAGGATCTTGGATCAAGGCAACTCAGTGGATGTAGTCTATTTGAATTCTGCAAAGGCTTTTGATACAGTGCCACATGGGAGACTATTGAGCAAACTAAGGGATACAGGAATTGCCATAAATATTTGCTTATGGATTGAGAGCTGCCTAAAAGACAGAAAGCAAAGGGTTGTTGTAAATGGAACATACTCCGATTGGACTAATGTGGTAAGTGGGGTTCCTCAGGGCTTAGTATTACGTCCCCTGATTTTACAATACCGTACATACTTGAGTAAAAGCCGAGTTTTTCAGCCCTTTTTTAAGGCTGAAAAAACTCTTCTATGCTTTTGCTCGAATCACCCTGCACCTGCTGCCCACTCCCTCCCCTGTGTCTCTCCCCCCCACCCCTGTGTCTCCAACCCCCTCCCCTGTGTCTCTTCCACCCCCTCTCCCTCCCCTGTGTCTCTTTCCTTTCCCCTTCCTCCCCTGTGTCTCCTTCCCTCCTCATCCTCACTTCTTATCACTCCCCCCATCTCCAATTACACCCCTCTCCCTTTTCCCTCACTTACCTTCATCAGCTTCTCCTCTGCGCGTCTTCCTGCTGTGTCGGGACCCGGCATATGCTAATGACGTGACGCGCATGTGACGTCATATCATTAGCGTATGCCGGGTCCCAACACAGCCAGAAGACGCACAGAGGAGCAGCTGATGAAGGTAAGTGAGGGGAAAGGGAGGGGGGGTAATTGGAGAGGTGGGAAGTGATGAGAAGGGAGTATGAGGAGGTAGGATGAGGAGGATGAGTGGGGACCCGGCATATGCTAATGACATGACTCGCATGTGACGTCAAGTCATTCGCATATGCCAGGTCCCGACAGAGCCAGAAGACGCGCAAAGGAGCAGCTGAAGAAGGTAAGTGAGGAGAAAGGGAAAGTGGGGGGTAATTGGAGAGGGGGGAAGTGATGAGGAAGGAGGATGAGGAGGATGTTAAGGGAGGGGGAGGGAAAGAGACACGAGAGGGAGGGGACGAGACACAGGGGAGGGAGAGGGGGGAAGAGACACAAGGGAGGGAGAGGGGGGACTCAAGAAGGGCACAGAGGGGAGGGAGAGGGGGGACACAAGAAAGGGGCACAGAGGGCACACAAGAGGGGGATACAGAGGGCACAAGAGAGACACAGGGGGCAGCGCATTTCCCACCCTCAGCTTATACTCGAGTCACTAAGTTTTCCCAGTATTTGGGGGTAAAATAGGTGCCTCGGCTTATAATCGGTCGGCTTATACTCGAGTATATACAGTATTTATTAATGACTTGGAAGTGGGATTGGAGTGTGGTGTCTCCATTTTTGCTGATGACAGAAAGTTGTGTAAGGTAATTAAATCAGAAAATTATGTACTTTCCCTCCAAAGGGACTTACATAAATTAGAGGAATGGGCTTCTAAGTGGCAGATGAGATTTAATATGAATTAATGTAAAGTTATGCATCCCGGAAGGAAATATAGCCATGCAATTTATAATCTTAATGGAGCAAATCTAGGGGTATCAGATATTGAAAGGGGGTTGGGAGTACTTGTGGACATCCACCTAGGTAACAGTGCTCAATACCAAGCAGCGTCTGCAAAGGCAAGTAAAATATTAGCATGTATTAAGAAGGGTATAGAAGCAAGGGAAGGAAATATAATTCTCACACTATACAAATCCCTAGTAAGCCCTCATTTGGAATAAGGAGTACAATTTTGGGCACCACTGCACAAAAAGGACATTTTAGAGCTGGAAAAAGTACAGAGAAGGGCAACAAAGCTAATAAATGGAATGGAGGGGCTAAGTTATGAAGAAAAAATAACCAAATTAAACTCATTTACTCTAGAAAAAAGGCATCTAAGATGGGATATGATTACCTTATATAAATATATCCACGGTCAATACAAGGCTTTGTCAAGGGAACTTTTGTGCCAAGAGGTTTTTAACTGACAAGGGGACATGCTTTGAGATTAGAAGTAAAAAAATGTCACCTTAAAGAAAAAAAAGTGTTCTTCACAGTAAGAGGAGGTGGTGACAGCGGCTTCGATAGATAACTTTAAAAAGGGATTGGATATATTTTTAAATAAAAAGGGCATTAAGGGCTATCCTGGATAAATAGAGAGGGATTATTGATCCAGAGATGAATCTGATCGCCAGTTTATTTATTTCCCTGTTGAGACAATTGGCAAAGTTTCACTGTTTTTTTCCAGTTTACCTTCCTCTGGATCAATTAACAATAAATCTGTGTATTGCAGTTCAGAGGAGATCTAAAAAGGTTGAACTTGATGGACTAAAGTATTTTTTCAACCTAAATTACTGTGTAACTATGTCATTTGGCCACTATTTGTTTTCACAATGAAGATGTGATGAGCGAGATGTATATGCAAGCATATATATATTCCAGGGTCCACATTAGAGCCTCTGAGTAAGGAAGGGTTAATGTGGCATCAGTTTCATGTTTTTGTGTTGCTATTTAATCAGGTAGTGTGTCTTTAATTGCTTTCTGCATGTTGTAGAATGTCTTTTCATATTGGCATATGCATGACCATTCCAACATATGATAAAATAAAATATTTTTTAAATGCCTACTTTTTGTTTGGGGATTATTGTGCAAGTAATTGCAATGCCTTTTCATGCTTTCCCCATATTTTGAAATCCAGTGGTGTGTTTATATTGTCTTTTACAGTGTTGAAAAATTGTCTGTAAACCCTTTCCGGTCCAGTTTGGAGGCCGTAATGTTTTTGCCTCCAGTTGCGGGTTACGGGCTTGAACGCCAGGGCGTTTTTGGAAACGTGTTGCCATGTAATAGCGTGATTGGAACGTAACAGTTTCGGTCTTGACAGAACAAAGAATTTGCGGCCGTGGAATTCAAGTTTTGACACCCCGTAGGTTTTTTTCACCCTTAGCCCGCAAGTAGTTACGGGGCCAATTTAATAGCCGTAAGTCTTGCAGGCTACGTTACGAGCTACAG
The DNA here is from genome assembly GCA_027410445.1 of Discoglossus pictus. Taxonomy (NCBI): domain Eukaryota; kingdom Metazoa; phylum Chordata; class Amphibia; order Anura; family Alytidae; genus Discoglossus; species Discoglossus pictus. The sequence continues at coordinate 61,633,808 of CM050175.1, read as the reverse complement.
TTTTACACGTTCAGGGAATTTAATAGGGCTGCAGATGCAGCACTTGATCTTATCTTAGATGACCTTGGACTCTAAGGCCTTGATTCACTTAAGCTATTGTTGTTTACGGAAACCCGTAATGCAGCCCGTAAACTAATTTGCTATTCAATTGGCAACTTTTTGCGAGCCACAAACTATCTACGGGTTACAGGCTTAAAATCCCTGGGGTTGTCAAAACCGTAACCTACTCCCCATCTAGGCCTCTGATCTCTCTAAGCTGCAAATGTTTATAAGGAATTAAGTACAATTTTGGGCATCAGACTAGCTGTGCCTTCCAGATAGGAGGCATCCCATTGAGAATCACAGGACTGGAAAGTAAAAATAATAATGTTTTCCTAATTTGTCTTTTTTTTTTGAAGATATTTGTGGCTCAGAAAAGATTTGTTTATAAAAGAGTGCACAGTGATAGGATAGGAGCAGAATGTGACCAGCACTGTGTATCTAGGTTGATAGTACACACATGATAAAGTCAGAGGCCAGCCTAAAGCAAACACTGACTAGTTTAATACATTGAAGCAGATAGGTAGTGATCAGCATATGCAAGCCGATGCTGCGCAAAATAGCACATACATATGCAGGTACAGGCAGGACATAATATAAATATTTATACTGACCAGCAAATAGAACACATATACTGACTGACACAATACTCAATAGTAGAAACTTACAAGTGGATTTACCTTAAAAAGTAAAGGCTAATAAACTGCAGAGTGCACTAATTGTGCCCAGGTGAGAGGGGTGTGGCTTGACTGTTAAACTTGTATAAAAGGTTTGTGAGCTGGTTTGGGGTCTGTTTACAAGTGGATTTACCTTAAAAAGTAAAGGCTGATAAACTGCAGAGTGCACTAATTGTGCCCAGGTGAGAGGGGTGTGGCTTGACTGTTAAACTTGTATAAAAGGTTTGTGAGCTGGTTTGGGGCCTGTTTACAAGTGGATTTACCTTACAAGTAAAGGCTGATAAATTGCAGAGTGCACTAAGTGTGCCCAGGTGAGAGGGGTGTGGCTTGACTGTTAAACTAGGATAAAGGATTTGTGAGCTGGTTTGGGGCCTGTTTACAAGTGGATTTACCTTACAAGTAAAGGCTGATAAATTGCAGAGTGCACTAATTGTGCCCAGGCGAGAAGGCAGAAGTTAATAGAAACCGGAGAAGGGGAACTTGTGAGCTTGCGAACATTTTCAGTATCAAGTGCAATTCTAGTAAAAGCCTAGGAGTTTAAATAAAAGGAGGGCCTTCAAAGAAAAGGGAGGGCAGATTTATAGTGCAAAGGAGGAAAACTTTATATAAATATATTATATTATATTCTTTATTTTTCCCACTGAAATTTCGTAGACAATAATAATAATTATGAGTCAGTCCAGTGGCAACCTTATTCAGTGTACATCCTGTCAAATGTATGCACTACTGGAACAGATGATCCAGGGTCCATACCTCTGTGACAGGTGTGAGCATGTTGCCTCTTTGGAAGCTCAAATTGAAGATCTGGAGAGGAGAATTGCAGCACTTAGTGATATTGCTCCACTGGAAAGGGAATTGGTGCTCACGGAGCACAGTTTAGCTGGGCCTAGTATGGAGGGAGGAGCTGGGGCTAGTGAGGATGGCCAGGGAGGTAGCTGGGTTACAGTTAGAAGGGGAATCAGAGGGTACAGGAGGAGGCAGGCCAGTTCTGAGTTGGCAAACAACAACAGATTTGCCAGATTGAGTGAAACTGTTGGCGATGTCCATTCAGGAATGGCAATGCCAGATAGAGCTGTTCCCTCTAACAGCCGGGCAAACAGCTCTACTGGAGAAGAGGGAGGGCAGAATAGGCAGAGCAACAGACATGTTTTGGTGGTAGGGGACTCTATTATTAGGAAGGTAGACAGGGTAATTTGTCACCCAGATCCCAGCAATCGAACAGTTTGCTGTCTCCCGGGTGCTCGGGTTCGGCATGTTGTGGATCGGGTGGATAAATTATTGGGAGGGGCTGGTAATGAACCGGCGGTCTTGGTACACATTGGTACCAATGACAAAGTTAGTGGAAGATGGAGCGTCCTAAAGAATGATTTTAGAGAATTAGGGAATAAGCTTAAAGCAAGGACCTCCAAGGTAGTATTTTCTGAGATACTACCAGTGCCACGTGCTAGCCCAGGGAGGCAGAAGGAGCTTAGGGAGGTTAATGCGTGGCTAAAAAAGTGGTGCAGTGCAGAGGGTTTTGGGTTTTTAGAGCACTGGGCTGACTTCTCACTTGGGTACAATCTCTATAGCAGGGATGGATTGCACCTTAATGATGAGGGCGCTTTTGTGCTAGGGAATAGGATGGTAGAACGGCTGGGGGAGTTTTTAAACTTGTAGGTGGGGGGGAGGGACTATATAGAAGTATTGGGGTAAATAGGGTAGAGAGGGAAAGGGATGAATTATTTACCCATGGGGGAGGAGAAGGGGGGAGGGTTACAATAGAAAGTAGGGAGATATTAATAGGGGCCTCAAATACAGTGGCAGGCACTTCACATCAGCAGAGCCATAGCAACATAAAGTGTATGATTGCAAACGCAAGAAGTTTGCCTGGGAAAATGGATGAGCTAGAAATATTAGCAGTACAAGAAAAATGGGGCTTAATAGGCATTACGGAAACATGGTGGGATGAATCTCATGACTGGACTGTTAATCTGGATGGTTATAACCTATTTAGGAAAGATAGGGGAAATGGTAAAAGAGGAGGAGGGATCTGTCTTTATGTTAAGCCTGAATTTAAGCCTATAGTTAGAGAAGATATTTATGCTGGCACTAACGGCATCATTGAATCCTTGTGGGTTGAGCTAAATAGTGGAGGAGCTAATTCTAAATGCATATTGGTGGGAGTATGCTATAAACCCCCAAATATAGCTGAAAGTGAGGAAATACAATTATTGTTACAGATTGGAAATGCAGCTAAGCATGGGCAAGTTCTAATAATGGGAGACTTTAATTACCCTGATATAAACTGGATAAACGAGACCAGCAGCTCAGCTAAGGGGAGCAGGTTCTTGAGTACACTCAGGGATCATTATCTAGCCCAGGTAATACAAGAACCTACTAGAAATGGGGCCATCTTGGATTTAGTCATCACAAGTAATTTTGATATAATATCAAATGTAAAAATAGGGGAACCCTTGGGGAACAGTGATCACAACACAGTCTCATTTGAGATTGAATACAAAAAACAGAGTTGTAAGGGGCCAACAAAAACTCTAAATTTTAAAAGGGCTAACTTTAATGGGCTACGGGCAGCAATACAACATATAGACTGGGACAAAGAACTTACAGGGAAGAATACTGAAAATAAATGGACAACATTCAAATCCTTACTAAATAAACATACTCATCAGCATGTACCATGTGGAAATAAAATAAATAGGAGTAAATCACATCCCATGTGGCTTAACAATGACTTAAAGATCATGATGAGGAAAAAGAAATATGCATTTAAATTATACAAGAAGGAGGGAACAGAGGCATCTTTATGTGACTATAAGGAAATCAACAAGGCTTGCAAAAGGGCTATTAGACTGGCTAAAATAGAAAATGAGAAGTCAGTTGCAATGGAAAGTAAGACTAACCCTAAAATATTTTATAAATATATTAATGGGAAGAAGGCCAGGAAGGAATCGATAGGACCATTACAATGTGACACAGGCCATCTGATAATTAGTGACCAGGAAAAGGCAGATGAGCTAAATAGGTTCTTTTTGTCGGTTTACACAAGGGAGGTACCAGTGGTTGGGACACTGCAACATAATGGGGCTACACTACCTTCACTAAATAATTGGTTACCGCAGGAAGAAATACAAAAGAGGTTGGAGAAAATAAATGTTAATAAAGCCCCAGGTCCTGATGGAATACATCCAAGGGTACTGAGGGAGCTGGGTTCTGTAATAGCCAAACCATTATATCTAATCTTTAAAGACTTGCTCACTACAGGGTCTCTACCAGATGACTGGAGAAAAGCAGAGGTGATACCTATATTTAAGAAGGGATCTAGAGCAAATCCGGGGAATTATAGACCAGTGAGCCTCACTTCTGTAGTTGGGAAGCTTTTAGAAGGGTTAATAAGGGACAGAATACAAGAATATGTCTATTTGAACAGGATCATAGGTAGCAGTCAACATGGATTTATGAAGGAAAGGTCGTGTCAGACCAATCTAATTAGTTTTTATGAGGAGGTTAGTAGGAACTTGGATCAGGGCAACTCAGTGGATGTAGTCTTTTTAGATTTTTCAAAGGCATTTGATACAGTGCCACATGGAAGACTAGTGAGCAAACTAAGGGATACAGGAATTGCAGTAAATATCTGCTCATGGATCGAGAGCTGGCTAAAAGACAGGAAGCAAAGGGTTGTTGTAAATGGAACATACTCCGATTGGTCTAATGTGATAAGTGGGGTTCCTCAGGGCTCAGTATTGGGTCCTCTCCTTTTTAACATATTTATTAATGACATTGAAGTAGGACTCGAATGTAGTGTCTCCATTTTTGCTGATGACACTAAGTTGTGCAAGGTAATAAAATCAGATAATGATGTACTTTCCCTACAAAAGGATTTGCATAAATTAGAGAAATGGGCGGCTAAATGGCAGATGAGATTTAATACAAATAAATGTAAGGTTATGCATTTGGGAAGGAACAATAGCCAAGCAATCTATAATCTTAATGGAGCAAATCTAGGGGTATCAGATATTAAAAGGGATTTGGGAGTACTAGTGGACAACCACCTAGGTAACAGCGCTCAAAGCCAAGCAGCGGCTGCAAAGGCAAATAAAATATTAGCATGTATTAGGAAGGGTATAGAAGCCAGGGAAGAAGATATAATTCTGCCACTATACAAATCTCTAGTACGCCCTCATTTGGAATATGGAGTACAATTTTGGGCACCACCTCACAAAAAAGACATTTTAGAGCTGGAAAAAGTACAGAGAAGGGCTACAAAACTAATAAGGGGAATGGAGGGGCTAAGTTATGAAGATAGACTAGCAAAATTAAACTTATTTTCGCTAGAAAAAAGGCGTCTAAGAGGAGATATGATTACGTTATTTAAATACATCCAGGGTCAATATAAGGCTTTGTCAAGTGAACTTTTTGTAGCAAGAGATTTTCAACTGACAAGAGGACATCCGTTGAGGTTAGAGGAAAAAAGATTTCACCTTAAACAAAGAAAAGGGTTCTTCACAGTTAGGGTGGTTAAACTGTGGAATTCTCTACCAAAGGAGGTGGTGACAGCGAATTTGATAGACAACTTCAAAAAGGGGTTAGATATATTTCTGAATAAAGAGGGCATTCAAGGCTATCCTAGATAACTAGCAAGGAATATTGATCCAGGGAGAAATTTGATCGCCAGTTTCTGGGGTCAGGAAGAATTTTGCTTTTTTTTCCCCTTATGAGACAATTGGCAAAGTTCCAATGGTTTTTTTTTTTATGTTTGCCTTCCTCTGGATCAATTAACAATAATTAACAATTAACAATAATAATAAATAGTCCAAATTAAAAAGATCAATAGAGATCTAAAAAGGTTGAACTTGATGGACTAACTCTTTATTCATTCTCCAATACTATACTATTAATAATTATTTAATCAATAATTTCATTAATAACTAATCCGCATATTGCAGATCAGAGGAGATCTTAACAGGTTGAACTTGATGGACTGAAAGTCTTTTTTCAACCTTAATTACTATGGGCCTCATTCTATTAGCGGCCGCAGCCGTTGCGGGGCCGCAAGGACCGGCCGCAAGCTATTCTGCCATTCTATTCCCTTACGGCCGGGGATTCCGGCAGGCTTGCGGCCGGTGCCTTGCTATCTCTTGCGGCCGCTCGCGCCGGAGGAAAGCCTTTGATCTAAAACGGCCGCAAGAGATTTGCAATTCAATTGCTCCGGGAAACCTCTCTGCAAGGCTAAAAACGAGCCGCAGCTTACTTGCAGGAAAGAGGTCTCGCTAGCACCAATTAAGCACATAAAATAGCTCAAATAAAGCCATCCTGCACTTTGAGAAGACTATAAAGGGATTTTAGGTGTTAGAAAAAATAGCACATAATTATCCTGTACTCAAATCCGTAAAATATTTTATTTTTAATATCCGTAAAATATCCATGTAAAAAGTCCAGAGTGCTTGGAGCACCTCAGACACGCCCACGCCGCAGCCGGAAAATAAACAGTTAATTTGAACTCGGGTTTGGGCAGATGTGCAAGTTTGAGAGTGGGTTCCTTTTAATCCTCATGTCCCCCAATATGATCCCTAGCATTTACAGAGCTGTACAGTGCAGGCTTGAATTTATTTTTGCGTTTTTATATTTCTGAGATTACGGCCGGTTCCAAGATATGCGGCCGGCCGTAAAAGGAGATCCTTGCGGGGCCGTATAATAGAATCGCGAGTTAACTGAACCCCCGCAAGGAATCGCAGCCTTACGGCCGATTTACGGCCGATAATAGAATGAGGCCCTATGTAACTATGTAACTATGTAAACTAGAAAGCCATATACATCCAGAATGGCCTAGGCTGTTTTAAGATTTTGCTGCACCTTTTGGTGCACTCTTGGTATACTATATATATATATATATACTATATAGCCCAGCGGTTCTCAACCTGTGGGTTGCGACCCCTTCGGGTGTCGAATGACGATTTCATTGTACAATTTTTTTTCCACTGGTAACTAGTACTTTCTTACTATATTTGTCATTCGATTGATGTTGGCAGACAATTTAATCATAATGATTACAAACGTTTCCATTCTCATAACTTTACTATTTTTAACTTTTACAATATATATATTACATATTGTTTTTAGAATTAATCACTATGCTTTAATTATGTTAAATTTGTAAAAATGAAAATATATCCTGCATATCAGATATTTATATTTCGATTCATAACAGTAGCAAAATTACAGCGATGAAGGAGCAACGGAAATATTTTTACTGTTAGGGGTCACCCCACATTTAGCAAAGGGTCGCGGCACTACAAAGGTTGATAACCGCCAATGTAGGCGGTTTTACAAACTTGTGATCAATAGGTAAATTAATTGGTATTGCATAGTGCTCTGTGAATTCCCCCTAACATGGTGACCATGATGAAAACAACAGAATGTTTTATTATCTACATTAAATGGTTGTCCATTGGTATTGCTGTGACTATTGTAAAAATACACATACACTTATAGTATGCCTTGTTAACATATGAAGAGATAAAACATTTTCCTGTTAAAATGAAATAAATCTCTAAGTTGGTAAATATGTTTTATCAAATCAAGACTTGGCCAGGTCAAGTCTTAAATATTTTCACATGGGTGAGAAAGACTCCTCCAGATGAAACATTATGAATTTCTCAAGATATCTTAGACATACACATCTCTCCTCACTACCACGTAGTTCTAAATAACTTTATCAAGCAGATGTTCCGATTAGGCACACAATGGCCTAGTCTCTAACCAAAAATACTTGGCGGGCACGATCTGGGACACAGGTCACACGTTTTAATAATAATTAATTTTAATATATGTGTGAATAGATTGCTCTCAAGTGGATGGAGACAGATATACACAACATATTTATCAAAGCATTCTAATTATGCCTTCACATGTGAACAGTGAGTAACTATTTGTGATTGAGGAAGAAATAGTTTCTCTAATAGGCAGAGAAAGGGTTCTTGGTCTTTCTGGACTTTTCTTCTGTACTATTTTCTGGCTGGTCTTTTCTTGGTTTTCTGCCTGTCATTTCTCTGTACTAATTTCTGCCTGTCATCCTGTGGCATAAACCTAGGCCCCCTTCATATATTCTCTAAGATATCTTACTATATCTGTCTATATCCAAATTCTACTCTAACTCTACATCTCTTTCTATCAAACCAATAACACAAAAAGGGATTACTTCAGACTATCATGGGATGGGAACCTAAAATGAGATAGGTGTTATCCTGAAATCCTACACATATGTAATGAATAAACATGTTTAACTTTCTATATTTGTAATGGAGGTAAATAAGTCCAATATACCACAATCCTTCTGTTACCCTTTTGGGAGTGGTCACAGAACCAATACGTATTAGCAACTTCATTCCAGACTGTAGGTGTTAATCTATATATATATAATTCTGTGCCCATATTTCCTACAACAGTCTGATTGACTTTATTTAATAATATAACCATTTAACTCTGTTACAAAACCAAGGATTAAAAAACCTATACAGCAAACCAATACTCCACAAATATAGAGCCTCATTCAATTGAGGCATCAGGAGATCCGGGCTTCCGTAAGAGAGGCCGTAAGTTGTTTTGCTATTCAATTGGCATCTTTTTGCAGGCTCAGACTGAGTTAAAGGCTCCAGCCTCGGATTCCTTGCGATGGTTAACATTGCAAGTTAAAGGCAGTCCAAGCTTTTAAACTCTCACTACTGGAAGATCGCTAAAATTGCAAATCGCTATTTAATTGCTTTGATTCCCCCTCGCTAACCACTCCACCAAGGCTGCAAATGACAAACGTCGGTTCACAAGTTATAGGTTCCAAGGAGGACTTGCAAAGTGCTTAAAGACATGTCCAGAGCACTTTAAATGCATATAAAAAATCAATACTGTACTTCAAAATATGGGGAAAGTGATGAAACATGTTAGAATTAATTGCACAACAGTCTCAAGGCCGCAAATCGGCAATCAAAATGAATTTATTTTTATGTTTCAATTCGGGGTTAGATCGATCTCGGGAATCAATGAGTTAATACATATCAGGTCACCCACATGGATTATCACATTGGCCTCATTCATTTTTATTATTTACGGTCTTGCCTAATTGAATAGCACCATAACTCGAGGGCGCTGCGGGCCCGCAGGAGGCCCACCGACGTATAACCTACATCCTGGGAGTTATGGCCGGCCAATTGAATGAGGCTCATAGTCTTATATCACACAATCAACAAAACTGTTTTACATCATTATTGATTGAATTGACCAGTAACCAAATAATAGTTTGCCAATACCTAAATACAAAGGTTAGTTAGTTTGCAATGTCTGATACAATATGACCACCTTTGATACATATTGCTTTAAAATATACTTTTATATTCTGCCATATAAATTGTTATACCACATTTTTCTATTTGCTGCTTTCATAGAGTAACAAGTTATATTGCTAATTATTAATACCATATATACTGTATCAAAAAGACAGTTGATTGTTTAAACATGCTGAGTATCACTTCTGTATTACACTGACCAAATATATAGACTGTTCTAAACAAACTTTGTAAAGTTATATACACTGTTTATATACTCCTATATTGAACTAACCAAATATAGACTGTATTAAAATAAATTGTTAATCCACATTTATATACACTGCTTATTGATTTCTGTATTGATCTAACCAAATATAAAATGTGTTAAGACTAATTGTTATCCAATCGTCCAAAAGAGATTGTAATAGACATCGGGTATATTGTGATCTAACTAAATATCAAAGCTTGCAAATGTAAACACTTAGAATTGTTTATCCTTGATATTTACTGCTATACCAATAAATGCTATTTCTCCACACAACGTATACTTGTCGATAAATTGATCCTCAAACTCAATTAATCTATACATTGTAATATTTTAAGAAACTATATTAATCTATACAGTGTAATATTTACCAATTGCATGACAAGAAGTATGTGTCATGAAGATGTAAGATAAACAATGCAAATGTGGCATGTCTATGTTAAACATGTACTGTTTACAGAAGATGTAAGGAATTATTTGGAGATTGTGTAATATGAGCATTTCACTGAAGCTCTAAAACACAAAATGCCAAATGAGACACAAAGCTGCCAATGTATATTTACTACAGAGGACTGTGAATTCAAGCACTGATCTTCCAATGATCCCTTAAAAGTCTTTTAAATAAAATTCAAAGGTTGCTCACGACTTTAACATTCCTAAATCTGGATTGTAAAACTGTATTTATGCAGTTATTTTTACTGTTGAAAAATAATATTATCAGTATTCTCATATGTACAGTAGAAAGTAAAGCTAAATGTCTTTAAACAGACATAAAACCACAAACTTCTGTCATATTTTAGGCTTTAAAGTGTAAAACAACACATTGAAGGTTGTTTACAGAAGTAACATAATTGTCTTAGTCCCCATCACAGGAGGTCCCCTTCTATATTGCTACCTTGTTGTGGTGCAGAGGCTTGTGTACCCAAAAGAAGCTGTGAGCTATACCATGTAGGGTCACCCAAGATGGGTAGGTCATAGCTTTGAGGGAATACACATCATGGTCCACTGGATAAGGAACTGACAACCCACTGCCAATGAAAGCTTATGAAGAGGCACAACCAGACACAAGATGTGTCTGATGTGCTGCATCCATAGGGTCGCAGATACTAGGACACAGCTGAACGTCAACTTAAGAACGTGCTGCCAACTTAAGAACGTGCTCCCAAGGAATTTTGTATTTCTTAATTTTCTGTTTGAATTAAAAGACAGAGCACAATAGTTTATATAACTTATATTACAGTACAGGGCCATTATTATTATTGCACTGTATTAATATTACTGCCACATATGAGCAATTATAGTATTACTGTTATTAGTTACATAGTATTTGAGGTTGAGAAACGACTTTTAGTAAATCATGTTCAACCTTTTTAGATCTCCTCTGATCTGCAATATGCAGATTAAGTGTTAATGGTTAATTGATCCAAAGGAAGGCAAACAGAAAAAAAAACCAAGTGAAACTATGCCAATTGTCTCAAAAGGGGGGGGGGGAATGTCCTTCCTGACCCCAGATACTGGCGATCAGATTCATCCCTGGATCAATACTCCCTCTCTAATTATCCAGGATAGCCCTGAATGCCCTTTTTATTTAAATATATATTCAATGCCTTTTTCAAGTTATATCTCGAATCCGCTGTCACCACCTCCTTTGTTAGAGAATTCCACAGATTAACCATCCTTATGGTGAAGAACCCTTTTCTTTCTTTAAGGTGAAATCTTTTTACTTTTAATCTCAAAGCATGTCCCCTTGTCAGTTGAAAACCTCTTGGGACAAAAAGTGCACTTGACAAAGCCTTGTATTGACCCTGGATATATTTATATAAGGTAATCATATCCCCTCTTAGAGGCCTAAAATTTCCTTTTTATGTAGTGGTGCCCAAAATTGTACTCCATATTCCAAATGAGGGCATACTAGGGATTTGTATAGTGGCAGAATTATATTTGCTTCCCTTGCTTCTATACCCTTCTTAACCCATGCTAATATTTTACTTGCCTTTGCAGATACTGCTTGGCATTAGGCACTGTTTCCTAGGTAGTTGTCCATAAGCACTCAAACCCTTTCAATATCTGATACCCCTAGATTTGCTCCATTAAGATTATAAATTGCATCAAAGTTCAAACTTAAAAGTAAAGGAAAGAAAAACAAAAAAGGATTATAAATTGCATGGCTATTTTTCCTTCCCAGATGCATAACTTTACATTTATTTGTATTAAATGTCATCTGCCATTTAGTCACCCATTTCTCTAATTCATGCAAATTCCTTTGGAGGGAAAGTACATCATTATCTGATTTAATTACCTTGCACAACTTGGTGTCATCAGGAAAAATGGAGACAATACTTTCCAGCTCTACTTCTAAGTCATTAATAAATATGTTAACAAGTAGAGGACCTAATACTGAATCCTGAGGAACCCCACTTACCACATTAATCCAATCTGAGTATGTTACATAGTTGCATAGTTACATAGTTACATAGGGCCTCATTCTATTAGCGGCCGCAGCCGTTGCGGGGCCGCAAGGACCGGGCCGCAAGCTATTCTGCTATTCTATTCCCTTACGGCCGGGGATTCCGGCAGGCTTGCGGCCGGTGCCTTGCTATCTCTTGCGGCCGCTCGCGCCGGAGGAAAGCCTTTGATCTAAAACGGCCGCAAGAGATTTGCAATTCAATTGCTCCGGGAAACCTCTCTGCAAGGCTAAAAGCGAGCCGCAGCTTACTTGCAGGAAAGAGGTCTCGCTAGCACCAATTAAGCACATAAAATAGCTCAAATAAAGCCATCCTGCACTTTGAGAAGACTATAAAGGGATTTTAGGTGTTAGAAAAAATAGCACATAATTATCCTGTACTCAAATCCGTAAAATATTTTATTTTTAATATCCGTAAAATATCCATGTAAAAAGTCCAGAGTGCTTGGAGCACCTCAGACACACCCACGCCGCAGCCGGAAAATAAACAGTTAATTTGAACTCGGGTTTGGGCAGATGTGCAAGCTTGAGAGTGGGTTCCTTTTAATCCTCATGTCCCCCAATATGATCCCTAGCATTTACAAAGCTGTACAGTGCAGGCTTGAATTTATTTTTCAGTTTTTATATTTCTGAGATTACGGCCGGTTCCAAGATATGCGGCCGGCCGTAAAAGGAGATCCTTGCGGGGCCGTATAATAGAATCGCGAGTTAACTGAACCCCCGCAAGGAATCGCAGCCTTACGGCCGATTTACGGCCGATAATAGAATGAGGCCCATAGTAATTAAGGTTGAAAAAAGACTTTCAGTCCATCAAATTCAACCTTTTAAGATCTCCTCTGATCTGCAGTATGTGGATTAAATATTAATTAATTAGTTGTTAAATTATTTATCAATTATTTAAATATTTGTATTTATTTTTTCTTTTTAATTATTAATTAATACACGGGAAGGCAACCAGAAAAAAAATAATAGTATCAAAAGAAAAAAAAAATCCCTTCCTGACCCCAGATACTGGCGATCGGATTTCTCCCGGGATCAATACTGTCTCTCTAATTATTAATGATAAGCCAGAATTCCCTTTTTAATTGTAAATAAATCCAGTCCCCTTTTAAAGTTATCTATCGAATCCACTGTCACTACCACCTCTGGTAAAGAAATCCACAGATTAACCACCCTTACCCTTACTCTTTTCTTTCTTTAAGGTGGAATCTTTTTACTTCTAACCTCAATTGATGTCCTCTTGTCAGTTACATAGTTACATAGTATTTAAGGTTGAAAAAAGACTTTCAGTCCATCAAGTTCAAACTTCTAAGATCTCCTCTGATCTGCAATATGCAGAATAACTATTAATTAATTAGTTGTATATAAAATAAAAATATAAAACAAATATCAATTCCCTCCTGATCCCAGACACCGGCGACCGGACTTCTCCATGGATCAATACTGCCTCTCTAATTATCCATGATAACTCTGAATTCCCTTTTTAATTAGAAATAAATCCAGTCCCCTTTTAAAGTTATCTATCGAATCCGCTGTCACCACCTCCGCTGGTAGAGAATTGCACAGATTAACCACCCTTACTGTGAAGAATCTTTTTCTTTCTTTAAGGTGGAATCTTTTTACTTCTAATCTCAAGGGATGTCCTCTTGTCAGTTGAAACCCTCTTGGCACAAAAAGCTCCCTTGACAAATCTTTATACTGACCCTGGATGTATTTATATAAGGTAATCATACCTCCTCTTTGACGCCTTTTTTCTAGAGAAAAAAAGGTTTAATTTGGTTAGACTGTCTTCATAACTTAGCCCCTCCATTCCCCTTATTAGTTTTGTTTCCCTCCTCTGTACCTTTTCCAGCTCTAAAATGTCCTTTTTATGAAGTGCTGCCCAAAATTGTACTCCATATTCCAAATGAGGGCGTACTAGAGATTTGTATAGTGGCAGAATTATATTTGCTTCCCTGGCTACTATACCCTTCTTAATACATGCTAATATTTTATTTGCCTTTGCAGCTGCTAATTGGCTTTGAGCACTGTTACCTAGGTGGTTGTCCACAAGCACTCCCAAATCCCTTTCAATATCCGATACACCTAGATTTGCTCCATTAAGATTATAAATTGCATGGCTATTTTCCTTCCCAGATGATTAACTTTACATTTATTCGTATTAAATCTCATCTGCCATTTAGATGCCCATTCCTCAATTTTATGTAAATCCCTTTGGAGGGAAAGCACATCACTATCTGATTTAATTACCTTGCACAACTTCGTGTCATCAGCGAAAATGGAGACACCACACTCCAATCCTACCTCTAAGTCATTAATACATATGTTAAAAAGGAGAGGACCTAATACTGAACCCTGAGGAACCCCACTTACCACATTAGTCCAATCGGAGTATGTTCCATTTACAACAACCTTTTGCTTCCTGTCTTTTAGCCAGCTCTCAATCCATGAGCAGATATTTACTGCAACTCCTGTATCTCTTAGTTTGCACTATAGTCTCCCATGTGGCACTGTATCAAAAGCCTTTGCAAAATCCAAAAAGACTACATCCACTGAGTTGCCTTGATCCAGGTTCCTACTAACCTCCTCATAGAAACTAATTAGATTTGTTCGACATGACATATCCCTCATAAATCCATGTTGACTCCTACTTATAATCCTGTTCAAATAGTCATATTCTTGTATATTATCCCTTATTAACCCTTCTAATAGCTTCCCCACTACAGAATTGAGGCTCACTGGTCTATAATTCCCCAGATTTGCTCTTGCTCCCTTTTTAAATATAGGTATCACATCAGCTTTTTTCCAGTCATCTGGTAGAGACCCTGTGTTGAGTGAATCTTGAAAAATTAAATATAATGGTTTGACTGTTACAGAACACAGTTCCTTTAGTACCCTTGTATGTATTCCATCAGGACCAGGGGCTTTATTAACATTTATTTTTTCCAACCTCTTTTGGATTACTTCCTGTGTTAACAAATTTTTTGGCAAAGGTAGTGTAGGCCCATTATGTTGCCGTGTCCCAACCACTGGTACCTCCATTGTGTATACCAAAGAAAAAAACCTATTAAGCTCATCTGCCTTTTCTTGGTCACTAATTATCAGACGGCCTGTGTTACATTGTAATGTTCCTATAGCTTCCTTCCTCGCCTTCTTCCCACTAATATACTTAAAAAATATTTTAGGGTTAGTCTTACTCTCTTTTGCAATTAATTTTTCATTTTCTATTTTAGCCAGTCTAATCGCCCTTTTGCAAGCCTTGTTGATTTCCTTGTATTCCCGTAAGGCAGTCTCTGTCCCCTCTTGTTTGTATAATTTAAATGCCTGTTTTTTACTCTGTATCTTCATCTTTAAATCATTGTTAAGCCACATTGGATGGGATTTACTCCTTTTACTTTTATTCCCACACGGTATATGCCGATGTATATGTATATTTAGTAAGGATTTAAATGTTGTTCACTTGTGGTCAATGTTTTTACTTGCCAGTTCTCTGTCCCAGTCTATACTTTGTATTGCTGCTCTTAGACTGTTAAAGTCTGCCATTTTAAAATGAAGAGTTTTTGTTGGCCCCTTAAAAAAAATGTTTTAATTCAATCTCAAACGAGACTGTGTTGTGATCACTGTTTCCCAAAGGTTGCTCTATTCCAACATTAGATACTATATCAATATTATTTGTGATGAGTAAATCTAAGATAGCTTAATTTCTAGTAGGCTCTTGTACAACCTGGGCCAGATAATGATCCCTGAGTGTACTCAAGAACCTGCTTCCCCTAGATGAACTGCTGGTCTCATTTATCCAGTTTATTTCAGGGTAATTCAAATCTCCCATTATTAGAACTTGACCATGCCTAGCTGCATTTTCAATCTGTAACAATAATTGTATTTCCACACTTTCAGCTATATTTGGGGGTTTATAGCATACTCCTACTAATATTCTTTTGGAATTTGCTGCTCCGCTATTTAACTCTACCCACAAACATTCAGCTTTATCACTAGGTCCACCATAAATATCTTCTCTGACTATAGGCTTAAATTCAGGCTTAACATACAGACAAATCCCTCCTCCTCATTTACCATTGCCTCTATCTTTCCAAAATAGGTTATAACCATCCAGATTAACAGTCCAGTCATGAGATTCATCCCACCACATTTCAGTAATGCCTATTAAATCCCATTTTTCATCAATTGCTCATAATTCTAACTCTCCCATTTTTCCTGGCAAGCTTCTGGCATTAGCAAGCATACACCTTATGTTATGAGTCTGTAGTTCTGAATTGCCTGCCACTGTACTTGAATTACTAAGTACTACCTCCCTATTGACTATACTACCCCTCCCCCCATCTCCTCCCCTATGAGTTGTTAATTCATCCCTTATACACTCTACACTTTCTACCCCATTACTTATATCTAGTCCCTCCCCCCCCCAACTACTAGTTTAAAAACTCCTCCAGCCTTTCTACCAAAACTTCTTGGCACAAAAAGCTCCCTTCACAAATCTTTATACTGACCCTGGATGTATTTATATAAGGTAATTATATCTCCTCTTAGACGCCTATTTTCTAGAGAAAATACGTTTAATTTGCTTAGTCTTTCTTCATAACTTAGCCCCTCCATTCCCCTTATTAGTTTTGTTGCCCTCTTCTGTACCTTTTCCAGCTCTAAAATGTCCTTTTTATGAAGTGGTGCCCAAAATGGTGCTCCATATTCCAAATGAGGGCGTACTAGAGATTTGTATAGTGGCAGAATTATATTTGCCTCCCTTGCTTCTATACCCTTCTTAATACATGCTAATATTTTACTTGCCTTTGCAGCTGCTGCTTGGCATTGAGCATTGTTCCCTATGAGGTTGTCCACAAGTACTCCCAAATCCCTTTCAATATCTGATACACCTAGATTTGCTCCATTAAGATTATAAATTGCATGGCTATTTTTCCTTCCCAGATGTATAACTTTGCATTTATTTGTAATAAATCTCATCTGCCATTAAGATGCCCATTCCTCAATTTTATGTAAATCCCTTTGGAGGGAAAGCACATCATTATCTGATTTAATAACCTTGCACAACTTCATGTCATCAGCGAAAATGGAGACACCACACTCCAATCCTACCTTTACATCATTAATAAATATGTTAAAAAGGAGAGGACCTAATACTGAACCTTGAGGAACCCCATTTACCTCATTAGTCCAATCGGAGTATGTTCCATTTACAACAACCCTTTGCTTCCTGTCTTTTAGCCAGCTCTCAATCCATGAGCAGATATTTACTACAATTCCTGTATCTCTAAGTTTGCACAATAGTTTCCCATGTGGCACTGTATCAAAAGCCTTTGCAAAATCCAAAAAGACTACATCCACTGAGTTGCCTTGATCAGGTTCCTACTAACCTCCTCATAGAAACTAATTAGATTTGTTTGACATGACCTATCCCTCATAAATCCATGTGTACTCATACTTATAATCCTGTTCAAATAGATATATTCTTGTATATTATCCCTTATTAACCCTTCTAAAAGCTTCCCCACTACAGAAGTGAGGCTCACTGGTCTATAATTCACGGATTAGCTCTTGCTCCCTTTTTAAATATAGGTATCACATCTGCTTTTCTCCAGTCATCTGGTCGAGAGCCTGTATTGAGTGAATCTTTAAATATTAAATATAATGGTTTGGCTCTTACAGAACCCAGTTCCCTCAGTACCCCTGGACGTATTTCCAACCTCTTTTGGATTACTTTCTCTGTTAACCAATTAGTTGAACAAGCAGAAAAAATCTTTAGGGAATAAAGCCCATTAGTGCATAACACTCTAAATATATATAACAAAAAAAGTGGGCAATAGTAAAATGTAAACTTTATTGGTTGGAAAAACCGACGATTAAAACTTTAAAAAGGGAAAGAATAAAAACTGTACAAATACCTTTGAACAGAAAAACTGCAAACCTAATGACCACTGGACAACTGTCACTCATTAAGTGGGGTTTGAGCAGTATTATAAATGAGACACAGAGAGTGTCTATGTATAAGCTTGTAGTACTATGCAACAAAAGGTGTAAATCATTAGAATAGTGGGCCAAACCTTCCTAAATTACCTTGTGCTATAACTATATATCTCTCCCTAGTAACGGTTGTGAAACCTAGTATAACAACATAAGGAAGATATAGGTAGCTTGGTAGTATGCTTCTAAACAACAGATTTCTTTGCATACAAAAAATCCTCAGTTTGGCTCTTAGATCACCAGGTACTTCATTGCCTCTTATTAGGGTACAATGCCCCTATTATTTGAATGATATAGGTATAAATCAACCATTCAAACAATATGGCTCTTAAATGTCCAGATATTGCATTACCTCTTGTTAGAGTATCACACCACACCTATTTTGGTGGTGTAAGCATAATTTGGGCCATTCTGAACAAGCTCACTCTCTGTATACTCGCATATAGTATAACAGCGTCTCCCTGTGCTGGGGAGATTCGCGCTGCCTAGTTGCGTCGTGCGTAATAACCTCACGTTACGCTAGCCTACATACTGGCTAGCGTAACGTGAGGTTATTACGCACGACGCAACTAGGCAGCGCGAATCTCCCCAGCACAGGGAGACGCTGTTATACTATATGCGAGTATACAGAGAGTGAGCTTGTTCAGAATGGCCCAAATTATGCTTACACCACCAAAATAGGTGTGGTGTGATACTCTGACAAGAGGTAATGCAATATCTGGACATTTAAGAGCCATATTGTTTGAATAGTTGATTTATACCTATATCATTCAAATAATAGGGGCATTGTACCCTTATAAGAGGCAATGAAGTACCTGGTGATCTAAGAGCCAAACTGAGGATTTTTTGTATGCAAAGAAATCTGTTGTTTAGAAGCATACTACCAAGCTACCTATATCTTCCTTATGTTGTTATACTAGGTTTCACAACCGTTACTGGGGAGAGATATATAGTTATAGCACAAGGTAATTTAGGAAGGTTTGGCCCACTATTCTAATGATTTACACCTTTTGTTGCATAGTACTACAAGCTTATACATAGACACTCTCTGTGTCTCATTTATAATACTGCTCAAACCCCACTTAATGAGTGACAGTTGTCCAGTGGTCATTAGGTTTGCAGTTTTTCTGTTCAAAGGTATTTGTACAGTTTTTATTCTTTCCCTTTTTAAAGTTTTAATCGTCGTTTTTTCCAACCAATAAAGTTTACATTTTACTATTGCCCACTTTTTTTGTTATAACCAATTAGTTGGCAAAGGTAGTATAGCCCCATTATGTTGCAGTGTCCCAACTACTGGTACCTCCGTTGTGTATACCGAAGAAAAGAACCTATTTAGCTCATCTGCCTTTTCCTGGTCAATTATTTTCAGATGGCCTGTTTCACATTCTAATGTTCCTATAGCTTCCTTCCTCGCCTTCTTCCCATTAATATACTTAAAAAACATTTTAGGGTTAGTCTTACTCTCTTTTGCAATACATTTTTCATTTTCTATTTTAGCCAGTCTAATAGCCCTTTTGCAAGCCTTGTTGATTTCCTCGTACTCCCGTAAAGCAGTCTCTGTCCCCTCTTGTTTGTATAATTTAAATGCCTGTTTTTTACTCCGTATCTTGATCTTTAAATCATTGTTAAGTCACATTGGAGGGGATTTACTCCTTTTACTTTTATTTCGACATGGTATATGCCGATGTGTATATATATTTAGTATGGATTTAAATGTTGTCCATTTATGTTCAGTGTTTTTAGCTATCAATTCTCTGTCCCAGTCTATACTTTGTATTGCTGACCTTAGACTGTTAAAATCTGCCCTTTTAAAATTAAGAGTTACTGTACAGAGATGTTACATTTACAACAACCCTCTGCTTCCTGTCTTTTAGCCAGCTCTCAATCCATGAGCAGATATTTACTGCAATTCCTGTATCCCTTAGTTTGCACAATAGTTTCCCATGTGGCACTGTATCAAAAGCCTTTGCAAAATCAAAAAAGTCTACATCCACTGAGTTGCCTTGATCCAAGTTCCTACTAACCTTCTTCATAGAAACTTATTAGGTTTGTTTGACATGACCTATCCTTCATAAATCCATGTTGTCTCCTACTTAGAATTTTGTTTAAATAGACATTTTCTTGTATACTATCCTTTATTAACCCTTCTAAATGCTTTCCTACTACAGAAGTGAGGCTTACAGGTCTATAATTTCCTGGATTTGTTCTTGCTCTCTTCTTAAATATAGGTATCACCTCTGCCTTTCCCCCGTCATATTGTAGAGTCCCTGTGTTGAGTGAATCTTGAAAAATTAGATATAATATTTTTGCTATTACAGAGCCCAGTTCCCTCAGTACCCTTGGATGTATTCCATCAGGACCTGGGACTTTATTAACATTTATTTTTTCCAACCTCTTTTGGATTTCTTCCTGCGTTAACCAATTAATAGTTGAAAGTAGTGTAGCCCAATTATTTTGCAGTGTCCCAACCACTGGTACCTCCCTTGTGTATACCGACGAAAATAACCTATTTAGTTCATCTGCCTTTTCCTGGTCACTAATTGTCAGATGGCCTGTTTCACATTGTAATATTCCTATAGCTTCCTTCCTGGCCTTCTTCCCATTAATATATTGAAAAAATAATTTACGGTTAGTCTTACTCTCCTTTGCAACTAACATTACATTTTCAATTTTAGCCAGTCTAATAGCCCTTTTCTAGCCTTGTTGATTTCCTTGTACTTAAGTAAAGCAGTCTCTGTCCCCTCTTGTTTTCTATAATTTAAATGCCTGTTTTTTACTCCTCATCTTCATCTTTAAGTCATTATAAAGCCACATGGGTTGTGATTTGTTCTACTTTAATTTCCACATGGTATATTGTGATAAGTTTGTATATTTAGTTATGATTTGAACATTGTCCATTTATTTTCATTATTTTTATCTATCAGTTCTTTGTCCCAGTCTGTACAATGTATTGCTGCTCTTAGATCGTTAACATTTTTGGTCAAGGATCAGCAGGGATCCAACTTATATAGAAACCTGACTTAAGAAAGGTCTCAGGAACGGATTTCGCCCTTAATCCGGGGAGGACCTATACATACAATTAATATGTGCACACTGCCTTATAAACACATATATACTACAGAACAGAAACAGACTCCTTCAAAAAGTGGCAGTTTTTGAGGTATGGCAATCTAGGCTAATACTTGCCATACTAATTCAGTCAGAAATTATTTCTGAGCTCCTAAACTCTTACTGAAACTCCAAAGCACTCAAATGCTTCCAATGGATGCCATAAATCTCTTTAAGAATCTTTACTATAATTCCTCTTCAGAACCACACAATTCCATCCTAAATGCCTAAATCACATTTCCCATCCCAGCTGATGCGTTCCGTTTTCATGCAATTGTCTTGTGGAACACCTAGTCACATCTAATGGAATACCATGATTCCATGGAACATAGTTTGGGAGACACCAATTTAGGGAATTCACTGCTGTGAAACATTTTTGGCAAAAGCAGCACAGTTAGGTATGCATAAAAATTATATCAGTTTGATTAATGGCCTTACCAGTGGTTTATACTAGCCGATTAAGCAAAAAGTGAAACATTCCTCCTATCTTTTGCGAAAACACTTTTTACTGACTATTTAAACTTAGAAAATACAAAAAGAAAACTGCTCAGTCTGCAGGTTGATAATTTCCTTCAGCATTCATTGCTCCATCATATTAAAAAATAACTGCGGAAAACAAAGGGCCACATCCAATTCCAAACCCAGATTTGCTCGATGATGGCCTCATGTCTGCGATTGATTTGCGAGTTCCCGTTGCCTTCTGTTTGCGATGCTATCCAATTACCCAGGGCCGAAACTCTCTGCAAGAGATCTGAAATCGGAAACCCGGGTTTCCAAAGTAGGCAGAGCCCGGGCTTGCAAATGCAAGCCCGTAGCTACTGCTTACAATGAGCCAATAGGAAATGAGACCGTCATCATGACGGAAATGAAACCTCCCGCAGGCTCCCTATATGATACCCTACTGCAGGGTTCCCGATCAGGACCCCCACAGATCCTCACATGACCCCCATGATGCAGGGGTCCCGATCGGGACTCCACAGTGTCCACACACTAACCCCATGAAGTATGGGTCCCGATTGGGACCACCACAGGGTCCCCACATGACCCCCATGAAGCAGGTGTCTTGATCGGGACCCCCGCAGCATGGGTTCATGTGTGAACCCTCCGGGGGCCCCAATAGGGACCCCTGCATCATAGGGTTAATGTGGGGACAATGCAGGGTTCGGGATCGGGACCCCTGCATCATAGGGATTTCAATTAGGAGTATGGGGGGGGGGGGTAGGAGCAGTGGGGACTTTTCGGGGAGCATACGTAAGGGCTTCTAAAGCCCTTGCGGGTCCCCTCTAGCACATGTAGGACTTCAGCCTTCATTTGCGTTTTACGAGTTAGGATACGTTTGTGATCTTGGGGGAATTGGGCAATTAAATAGCCAATTGCGATTTTAGCCCTGCAAATGTGACAGATCAAAGGCTTCTGAGTGGTGTAGGTTACGAGTTTGACAGCCGCCATTTTCGCAAGGCCGTATGTCGTAACCCGATCCGATTTTGCAAAAAAAACGCCAATTGAATAGCAAATTTGCCTGCAAACTCACTAGCGGGCCATTGGATCTTAAATTTGGCCAATTGAATGAGGCTCATGGTCTATTATTACTGTTGCCTATATGCATGTATAATTCATTTGAAAATATAATGCTTTCAGTGGCACTTAAAAAAATTACAAATTTCCACTTTGGATTTATTTACTAGATTAAATCAATTATTGCAATATTGGTAATAAACAGTGACAGAGAAGGAGAGAGAGAGAGAGGGAGGGAGAGAGGGCAGTGAGAAAGGGAGAGGGAGGGAGAGAGAGCAGCAGATAGAGGAAGATAAAAGTAGAGAGAGAGGAGAGAGAAAGGAGTGAGAGAGGGAGGGGAGAGGCGAGAGAGAGAGGAAGAGAGGGGAAGAGAGAGGACGAGATAGAGGGACAGAGAGGAAGAAACAGAGAGAGAAAGATGGAGAGAGAGAGAAGGAGAGAGAAAGAGAGTGAGAGAAAGGAGACAGAGAGAGGGAGAGAAAGAGAGAGGGAGAGAGAAGGAGTGTGACAGAGTGACAGAGGAGAGAAAAAGAGAGTGAGAGAGGGAGTGAGAGAGCAGGAGCGAGATGGAGAGAAAAGGAGAGTGAAAGGAGAAAAAAAGGGAGTAAACATTAGAGGAGAAAGAAGGGAGTGGACTAGGTATAGTGGGGTCTACTGGGAGAAGGAGCCACAAAATTATTGTTTTTGTCCTCTGGCTATCACTGATACTGATATTCATATATAGGTTAAACAAAATCAATATTCAGACTAAAGATGTTCAAATAAAGATAATTATATGTATGTATCTGTTAAACCCACAATAGACTGTTCACAAACATGGTTTCTCTATATATATTATGCTACATTGCTACAATATATAAAAAGTATGTCTTCAGTGTTCATAAACTTTGTCATTCTTCTTTGGTGTTCTGCAGCTATTGAACTTATCTTGTCCTCTATTCCCTAAACCTTTTTTACCCATTATATTATACCTTCTTCCTTCTTTCTCCCGCTTACTCTACCTCCTCTTTTTTTCCTTTCCCTCACTCCCCTAAAAAAAAAATAAGAAAAGAACAAGCCCACTGTATTATACTTGATATCTGGTTGTAATGTCTGTGTTGTTACATCCGTTTGTGACATTTTGTATACCTGCTAGGGTTTTCCTTGCGCAAAACTTTATTTTCTGTACCAACCCATCCTTTTACAAACAAGAGACCAATGCATACATACAGTATTACCGTTGTAAAGCTTAAAATTAAATATATTTTTTTTATTGCTTTCTTCCGTTACTAACACAAATTCAATAAGTCAATAAGAAGTTAATAGAAAGCAATTACATATTAACAAATATGCATCAAGATGCAATAGAAGCTCCATTACTATACATACTGGATTGGGCAGAAACCCAAAATATATGTTAACAAGAGAATCATAAAAGAGTAAATTGGAATATAAAAAAGTGATAGCTGATCACTGTTTATCTGAGATTCACATAGTGTCATACCAAGCTCCATTTTTCATTATTCCTGCAGAATTCATTTAGTAGACACAAGTTGCACTGGAGATCCTTTTTGCAGAGAAAATACTGATGTTAAGCACTCTGCAGAGAGATTTATTATATATTTTATATAATAGAAGTTCAACAACAGAGCAAGCAAATGTTTTATTACATTTTGTAACCCATATACAGTATGTATTTTTTAAAATCTTTTTTTTATATATTTTAGTTGCTGTAATATCATTGCAACGCTGGACATATGGGACTTGATACATGTATCTGTTAAGATCAGCAGCTGAATCTCTCTCTCTATTGAATGTCTTACAGCCTCCAGCAATAAATGGTAACACAAACTATCACACCTGAATAAGTAATAATACTAACTGTACCGATAAACGAGTTTCAAAACCTAAATTGTCTTAAAGGCATATCTAAGTTTGCCTGTTTTTACCTTTTTCTTTTTTATTATATTTTATTACATTTTCAACATTAAAAACATCCATACTGTACTGTGTTTACAACTTATTGTCACAATGATTAATAAGTACATACATCCTGTTCAAAAACAAAAACAGGCAATTTAAAATATTTCTCACATTATTTCTTACTTTATGAGAATCCTTCATATAACTGCCCCATAATGACCAATTACTCTTGGATCTTTTTCCATAGCCACTATAAGGAAACCAATTCTTTTCTAATATGCGGTTTCTTGAAGTAATGTAAACTACTTCCTGCCAAGCTTAATCTCCATGTTATTTTGATTCATAATCCATGGCAGCGATAAAAGGATAACTGTAGTTACAAACTGTGAAGTCTCCCATCAGAGAAGGGTTAAACAACATGAGAAACACAGTTTTCCTCTTGAAATTGTTCATAAATTGATGAGGTCAGAGGGTTTTTTTGTTAAAGGATTGCTGAGTACTGGAATCTTTCCCTTTACTATATATGTACTAGAGAATTGCCCGTCAAAAAATGACAGCAATAATATTTTGTAAGGTAGCTGATGCTGTTTGGTGTATAACAATGAAATCTATTATACATCAATAAATGAATATACTTTACGTATTTTGAAGCATTGTGTTGAAGAGCTGCTAATCTGTTTTGATGTTGCTGCAGCATTAGTGGTGTGGAGCTGCTGTGTAAGCGTGATGAATGTGTGCAGTGTAATAGTGTGCGTGCGCAAGACCAAACCGTTAGCGTAGTTGTGTACTTCTGCATTGTCGTAAAATGGCGGGTAATGTGTGGTATGCGTCTTAGCGGAATATCCGTAGGTGTTTTGTGGTGTTTTGCGAGTTTCTTGTGGTGTTTTGTGTGTTTAGAGTGCAGTAGCCTCGTTTTCGTTTTGTTTGGCGGCCATTTTTTCTCTCGCTTAGAGAATTTTTTAGTGTCTAAACTCTTTTATTTTTAGTTAAATTAAAGTTATTGAGGTCCTGGATGCTCCCTCTTGCTGTAGGTAAGCTTTTTATGTATGTGCTGTGTGTATTTATTGTGTTTTCAATTTTGTCATGTTCGCGAGTTGCAGCTGATTTTTGCGAGGTCGTAATAAGTGGTAACGTGTCTCGTATGTTGTTTGCGTTGCGACGTTAATTTTGCTAGGGTCGCGGTTGCTGTGTCGTGTTGTTTGCATTTTAACTTAAAGTTTGCGAGGGTCGCAGTTGCTGGCATGGAGCACCGAAGCAACTGAGTCCCTCGCCCGCGGCCCTCGCTACGCAAGGGCCGCGGCTCGCAGCACGAGCCCGCAAGCGTTAGCAACAACTCGTGATGTATATATAAGTCGGCTCTAACTGCTGTGCTAAAATTTCAAATTTCATTTGGACCTTGTAATTTCACTTTGATCATTATAGAATATTGTCAAGCATGATTGAATACTCCTAATAATAGTATTCTTAATCAATGCCACATCTGATGGAAACATATGCTATACATCTACCACCCTTATATTAAGGTTGTACTGTGTCCATTTCTTAAATTTTTCAAGATAGTGTAAAATACCGGTGGGGGTAATGAAGAATATACCAAAGGTCAATCAATATATGATCACATTTTACTTAGATATACTGTATATTAATCCAAAGGAAAACAAACAATAATCTCCAGATCAACAATATCATTTCATCAGTACCCTGGGTCTCTTTGAATATTTCACAAATTAAATAGAATTTGTGAAAAAAAGATATCACATATATAGTTGTGAGCGTACGAGTTGCCAGGTTCTCAGTTGATGAACGGAGTGACTTCAGAGATAACTGCTGCTTTTACTTGAGAAGACAATTCTTTACTAATTTACTACTTTACATTGTGCAAATTACAACTGAGAGGTAAGCTATAATATATTACATTTTATTATCAGGACAGGTCAAACAAATAAAAAAATAAACTAGGATTTATGTAGTGACATATATGGCACATTTATGTGTATAGGCTCACAAAAAAATACGGTTCATTTAACAAAACAACAAAAAACCATAATTCAATATTAAACAGAGGTTTATGTATATTGACATGTGACACGCACATATATGTCTATAATGTATAGTGACATCTGACACGCAGATATATGTCTATAATGTATAGTGACATGTGACACGCACATTTATGTGTATTGCCCCTGCATAGTGACATGTGACACGCACATTTATGTGTATTGCCCCTTCAAAGTGACATGTGACACTAACATATATGTGTATAATGTATAGTGACACGCACATTTATGTGTATTGCCACTGCAACAAAATTAGCTTAAAACAAAATCAGTAAACAACTACATTTAAATGACATTATATGTCATGTATACTGATATGTGACACGCACATATATGTGTATCATCTATAGTTACATCTCACACACAGACATTTATGTGTGTTGGAAAAAAAAAATATAAGGTTAATTTAACAATTGAAATATGATTCATGTATACTGATATGTCACACGCACAAAAAATAATTACATTAAACTATGGAATGTGCTTCATGTATGTGACATATGTGTGTAGCCCCCACCAAAAAATAAGGTCAATTGAAAATAATTACACAAGTATATTTAAATGACATTAATTTACTGCAATTCAATAGATCATATAAAGCTGAATCTTTCTATTTCTTTTAATATTCAAACAGACTCTGCATCAACAGCGTCACTCAACAATTTGCACTGTGCACTGTGAAGCACAATCCCTTTTAAAGAACACCAACAAAGAAGAAGAGGTAAGATACAACAAGACATTACATGCTCAAAAGGCCATGCTTTGCTAGATGAAAAATTATAAATATACAAATAACTATTTCACTTTCTTTTTCAAACAGACACTACAAGAAGACCGGCGGATTAAGATTGGCAGGAGGGGACCGTCTGTCATTCGACACTTCAATCAAGGTAAAGTATTAAGTATAAAAAAGAAAGAACCATGAGCCGACTTGCTCAATTGAATAGGGCTCTATATAAGCACATAACATATTTTTTATATACAGAACTTTTTAGTTACTGAACTTCTAACCACAATCAAGGTTTTCAATAACTAAAAACTTTGCTCAATAAATATGTTATGTGATTATATAGAGCCCTCTTCAATTGGCAAAATTGCAATTCAATGAGGACCTATATATGTTTAATGGCCAAGGGCCTCACTCAAATGTGATTTGCCCATTTCAATAGGGCTCTATATAAGCACAGAGCATATTTTTTAAAGGAACTTTTTATTTAGTGAACACGTTGCTTTTGGATACAAGTTCACTAAATACAAAATTCGGTAAAAAAATATGCTCTGTGTTGATAATGAGCTCTATTCCATTGGCCAAAACACAATTGAATGAGGAGCTGACAATATAACAAATGCAGTAACCAAAGGCCCTCATTCAATTGCTATTTTGGACAATTTAATATGGCTATAAATAAGCACTTTTAGGCCCTTATTTCTTTCGCAATTTTGCTAATTCTATAGGGATCCAAATAATCACATAACATATATTTTTTAAATAACTTTTTCGTTAGTGAAAACCTTGCTTTTGGATAGATGCTTAATAACTAAAAACTTCTTTAACAAATATATGTGATGTGCTTATTTTGAACTTTATTCAGTTTTCAAAATTGCAATTCAATGACGGCCTTAGAGTACTATTACATTGTAAAAAATGCAATTGAATGAGGGGCAAACTATGCAACATATGGTACACACAAAGGCCCTCATTCAATTGCAATTTGCCCAATTGAATAGGGCTCTAAATAAGAACATAACATTTTTTTTAAAATAATTTTTTAGTTACTAAAAATCTAGCCAAAAGAAAGTTTTTCACTGACTAAAAACTTCTTTAAAAAAATATGCTATGTGCTTATTTAGGGCACAATTCAATTAGCCAAATCGCAATTTAATGAGACCCAAACTGCTACACACAAAACAGAATTTCTTATTCAATGTTTAACAACCTTTAAGCCTTACAAAGAAGCCAAAATAAGAATAACAAAAGTGTTGCGCACCTAATAGCATTGTACAAAAAATCACACAAACACATAGGAAACTACATTAACATTCTTCTTTAATGTTTAACAACCTATAACCAGTACAATCAAGAATAAATAACTTTTGCACAAGTGGTGCGCACAGAACGGGATTGTAAAAAAATAACACAAACACATAGCAAACTACATTAATTATATTATTTCATGTTTCACTAACTATAACCATCCCAATAAAGGTTAAATAAGTATACCACACGTGGTGCGCACAAAACAGGATTGTACCAAAAACTAACATAAACACATAGCAAAATAAATTCATATTCTTATTTAATATATCACAACCCACAAGCCTTACTAAGAACCTTAAATAAGAATAACAAAAGTCGTGGGATTTTACAGAAAGTAAAAAATAAAAAATATAAAAAAATAACCATAACTGATACAATACAGCCAAATTCATACATTTTTTACTTATTTAAAAGACATTTCACTCAAACAACATTTTCTATTTTATATTACAACAGATACTGCGTGAAGACAATCGGACGAGGACTTTCTCCACAGGACCAGACCATCGGACGAGGACTTTCAACACAGGACCAGACCAGAGGACGAGGAATTTCAACACAGGAACACACCATCGGACGAGGACTTTCACCAAAGGACCACAACATCGGATGAGGGCTATCGCCACAGGACCACAACATCGGACGAGGGCTATCGCCACAGGACCACACCATCGGACCAGAACTTTCAACAGACGACCAGACCATAGGACCAGGATTTTACACAGAGGACCACACCATCGGACGAGGACTTCCAACAGAGGACCACACCATTGGACAACGATTTTGAACCGAGGACCAACAAACATTCGGATTTAAATCACACTTCAACCAAGGTACAGTATAATAAGTACTAAAGTAGAAAACTAAAGAAACTGCTTTCAGTTGCATCCGTGTCAACAGAAAAATAAAAAATAAAATTTACTATCTCCCTTATTCTATTTAAATTGATACTATGCAATACATAGCTCAATAACCACATCAATATTTTTTTTAGCAAAGAAGTTTTGCAGTGGTAAATATCTATCCACAAACAACGTTTTTAAAAAATAAAACCATTATTTAAAAAAAATATGTTACATGCTTATTTACAGCAGTATTCCATTGGCCAAATTCTTAGCCAGTGAGGACAGGAATTATAATTTTAACTAAATATAACTGATACATTAATGATTTGTCTTTTATTTCACCAATTGTGCACAAGAATCTTTAACAGGAATTACAAATTAAAATATACACAATTACATTTTTTTTTTTCCTTTACAGATTAATATGGCTGATAACGAGACCAAAGAAGAGAAGAAAAGACGTCAAACTAGAGAAAGACAAGAGAGATGGGCCGCCCAGCAGACACCGGAGGAGAAAGAAATTCGACGAGAAAAAGAACGCAAAAGACTTGCAAATAAAAGAATATCAGCTGCAAAAATGAGAGATACAACCAAAAAAAAAAAAAAAGATAATAAAGCATTTACAAACTGTTCCTCAAACATCAGATTACATTTTACAAGATATCAGTCAAGACAGACCAAAAAAAGCAACTACAAAAACAAAGCATTTACAAACTCTTACTAAAAACTTACAGGACATTTCAACAAAACAAGGACAACATATACCAAGAAAAGCCACGAAAAAAACTAAACATTTAGAACCTGTTGTTGAAACATTTCATGACTTTTCACCTGATGAATATGAAAGTCAACATCCGATATGCTTTGCAAATTGTCCTCTACTCAAGTCTTTAGCAGTAGAGGTTCATAGTTGTGGGGACATGAGTACTCAATGTCAATTTTGTGAGGCTTATTATTTTAAACAGGAGAGACCCAGAGATGGACAATTTATTAGTTGTTGTCAAAAAGGCAAGTTCAAACTTCCAGAAAGGAAACAATTTCCAAGCTATTTACAAAATATTATGACTGAACCTACTTTTCCAAATTACAAAAATTTTAAGACAAACATAAGATCCTACAATAGTGCCACATAATTTGCATCTATGGGGGCAACATTGGCTGCTAATGTACCAGGACATGGTCCTTACTGTTTTAAAGTCCAAGGACAAATTTATCATCGGACTTCACATTTACATCCAGAGCAAGGAGAGCAAATTAAATTTGCTCAACTATATGTCCTAGATACAATGGAAGCTGTTGACCAACGTATGCAGATGGAAGAAAATAAAAAATGCTTACCCAGTGTTTTCATAGAGCTAAATAACATTATGGACAACAATCCCTACAGTAAAGCTTATAAAAAATTGGCAGAAGTAGAAAATGAACAACAACTTCATGCACAAAGACATCAATTACCCATGCCAAAGGTCAATATGGTGCTTAAAAGAGATAGACATACTGATAAACGTCGTTATAACTTGCCAACATCAAATGAAGTTGCAATGGTATTTCAGAATGATGAAGGAGAACCACCATTTCAAAGAGACATTAGAGTATATCCCAGAAATGAGGAGCAACCATTTATTAATATTAAGTCCAAATTTAGATCCAATGACATATCCCATCTTTTTCCCACATGGAGAAGCAGGTTGGCAACCAAAATTAACCCTTCCCAGTTACCCAAATGCTAAAGCCAGAATCCGAAATAATGTTTCTATGCTTGAATTTAAAGTAGCTCAAATTGCCATTAGACATGAATTTAATCCAATTTTATGTGGTGGAAAACTAACACAACAATGGATTATTGATTCATATTTGCAAGTTGAGGCAAATAATTTAAACTTTATCAAATATCAACAAGATAAACTACGTGTAGAACAATATTGTGGACTCATGGACTATGTTGCTGACGTGGCTACAAGCAGAGACATGACAGCTGGCAAAGTCATCATTTTACCATCTTCCTTTCAAGGATCTCCTCGAAATATGAGAGAAAGATACAATGATGCTATGGCTATTGTGACAAAATTTGGAAAACCAGATTTATTTGTGACATTTACATGTAATCCACAATGGCCAGAAATTAATCAAAATCTACTTCTTGGACAAAGTGCTTCAGATCGACCAGATTTAGTAGCCAGAGTTTTTAAGATCAAATTAAATGAATTAATACGTGACTTCACTATAAATCAGTTATTTGGCAAATGTCTTGCTTATGTATATACCATTGAATTTCAAAAAAGAGGCCTTCCACATGCACATCTTCTCATAATACTTCAAGAGAAAGATAAATTAGATACTTCGGACAAAGTGGATGCAGTCATAGTTGCTGAACTACCAGATCCAGAACTATATGGTAGCCTATATGAGATTGTTACTCATCGCATGATTCATGGACCCTGTGGAGACCTTAATCCACAATCACCATGTATGGAAAATAATAAATGTTCCAAAGATTTTCCAAAAGATTATAGAGACAAAACATATGCAAATTGTGATGGATATCCACTTTATAAAAGAAGAGAAGGAGATAGTGCCATTATTCGTGGAAAAAAAGTGGACAATAGATATGTAGTACCCTACAATCCACATTTACTCATGAAGTACAACGCCCACATCAACGTAGAAGCCTGCACTTCAATCAAATCCATTAAATATGTCTACAAATATATTTACAAAGGCTATGATGCAGCTACTGTAGCCGTCAAAAGTGCAGACAACCCTGAATGTAGTGAGTTAGTACATGATGAACTTGCATCTCATGTAGATGCTCGCTATGTCAGTGCACCAGAAGCTATGTGGCGGCTTTTAAAATTTGAAATGCATGATAGATCACATGCAGTATATAGATTAGCAGTACATTTGCCACAACGACATTTAGTCTATTTCCATGCTGGAAATGAAATGAATGCATTGGCCCAAAGTGAAGATCGTCACACTACACTAACTGCATGGTTTGCATTAAATTCAAATGATGCTCAAGCAACACAATACTTATATATTGAAATTCCATATCACTATGTTTTTGTGAATGGATTATGGAGACCAAGAAAAACCAGAGACAATAAAATAATTCCACGAATTTACACAGTCAGTCCAAGAGATGTTGAACGTTTTTGCTTACGGATATTACTTTTAAATGTTCCAGGAGCACAAAGTTTTGAACAATTAAGAACTGTTAATGACATTGTATATGAATCCTTCCATTTAGCTGCAAGACATAGAAACTTACTCGCTGATGATACAGAGTGGGAAAGATGTTTAGAAGAAGCAGGACAATGTCAAATGCCACGACAGATGAGAGAACAATTTGCTTTTATTTGTATCTTCTCAAATGCTCCAAATGCATTAGCTTTGTGGGAGACTTTTAAAAGTAATATGGCTGAAGACTTTATGCGACGATACAATGAACCCATTGCACACTTAAAAGCGTTAATGGAAATCCAAGAAGTATTTTTAACTCATGGATTAAGTTGTGCAAGTTTTAATTTGCCTGATCCAGGTCTTATAGATGACATAAACTTTGAAGACTATGACATTCAAATACAAGCAGAAAGAACACAAGAAAGACTTGCAACTTTAAATACACTACAATTGCAAGCATTTCATGCCATTAAAAATGCAATAGATGATGACATGGTGACAGAGCGTTATTTCTATCTGGATGGACCTGGCGGATCAGGAAAAACCTATTTGTACAATTTATTAATGAGTTCAGTACGAGCACAAGGACAAATAGCAATGGCGTTTGCCACTACTGGAATTGCTGCACTTTTATTAGAAGGTGGAAGAACTGTTCATAGTGGATTTAAACTGCCAGTGCCTATTTTAGAAAATTCTGTGTCAGATATTCGCATGACATCCTTACAAGCAAAGAAATTTAAGAAATGTAAATTAATTATAATAGATGAGGCCACAATGATGTCATGCTATGCCCTCCAATGTATTGACCGTTTGCTTCGTGAAGTCATGGATAATATTTTTCCATTTGGTGGAAAGGTAATGTTGTTGGGTGGCGATTTTAGACAAACATTACCTGTTGTTGTACATGGAAATCGAACTGACATTATCGAAACCTGTATCAAGTCAAGCACAGTATGGAAACATTTTACCCATCTTCAACTGCAACAAAATATGAGATCAGAAGGACAAAATGATTTCAATGATTGGCTTATTAAAATTGGAGAAGGCAGAACAGAAAAAATACTACATTTAGCTGACGACACTGTAGAGATCCCACCTCAGATGATTTGTCAACAAGATATTATATCGGCTATATTTGAAGGGAGCATCAATAACGAAGAATATTCCGAGCTTGCCAACCAAGTCATACTGACGTGTAAAAATAAAGATGCATTAATCCTCAATAATGAAATCTTAAAAAAAATGTATGCACCGCAAAGAAATTATCACAGTGCTGATTCTGTACTTGCTGATGACAATGAAAGTCAGGCTAACTTTTCGACTGAATTCATAAACTCTCTAACTCCTTCTGGAATGCCACCACATATTTTGCAGCTAAAGAAAGGTGCAATTATCATGTTACTGCGAAATATGAACCCCAAAAAAGGCCTATGCAATGGCACAAGATTAATTGTTCAACAATTAAAGGACCATTTTATAGATGCTGAAATTTTAACTGGGACCCATAAAGGAGAGAGAGTTTTCATACCAAGAATAGATTTAGCACCAAGTGAAAGTAGTCTCCCTTTTATACTTCAAAGAAGACAATTTCCCATTATTATGGCATTTGCCATGACCATTAATAAATCACAAGGTCAAACTTTCAAATCTGTGGGTATTTTTTTGGAAGAACCAGTATTTGCACATGGTCAATTGTACGTTGCATTGTCACGGTGCAAAAATCCACAGGCTATTAAAGTTTACATTGAAAAAAATGAAAGTCAAGGTGATTTATTAGAAGATGGACGTATTTTTACTAAAAACATTGTCTACTATAAAGTACTATAACTTTGCAGGATACAAATTAAAGATGCCAACATTTTTTAAAAGCATTCCAAAATACATAACAATTGGTTGTTTAATTCTGTCATAATTAATGGAAGTACTGTTTATGAATGATTCGCCTCACAAAATACTTGCCTTGCATTTTTAGTAAAAATTATGTTAAAATGTTAAGTCACTATGTTAATGTTTCTAATCTTAAAAGTTTAAAAAATATATTTTCAAGTTATTTCATTCAACAGATTACAAAGTGGATGTTAAGAGGTCAAGCACCTTTTAAGTCACAATGTAAATATTGTCTGTTATCTTAAGATTACTACCTACATTAATGTTTATCGCCAGTTTATGTGCTCAGTAATGAATTACTTCAATTACGTACGTTTTAAGAAGAGTTTTATTGTATGCCTTCCTCTACATTCAATGTATATTCAAGTTAACAATTATTGTGATAGAAATTGCATTTTAATACTGATTAATTTAAAGGTCAATTGTTTTTACATTCAAATGTTAATACTTTTAATAAAAAATTAGGTTAGAAAATGTATTCACTATGTTCCTCTTTATAATGTTCAAAATTATAACAATGTTTTGTCAACTTCTAAACTTACATAAAAAATAAAGTTCAAGTTTAAAAATATATACTTTGAAGGTTATTGCTTACATATATTTTAAACTTCATGTTAAAATTCGCGACGTTTAAAGAAGCCTTTTTACTTTTTGCTTTCCTATTCATTCAATGTATATTAAAGTTAACAATTCTTCAGATACAAATTACATTTTAAAAAACCATTACATCAACATTTTACAAAAATACACGTTCATATTAAAATAATTACAAGTGACAAAAATATATGTTAATAACTAAACAACTTGACAAACATATACATCACATTGCCGTCATTTTTTGACGGGCAAGTCGCTAGTATATATATATAGATCAATATCTTTTCTATAGTCCTAATGACTGGACTACCATTCACATGTTGTTAGAGCAGTAGATTTAAAAAATATATATAATTACATTTCCATGTGGTAAGACTGAATTGTGTTGACACAGTATAGAATGTCCAACATTCCTCTGTAACAGTAGTACCCACAATTACAGCTGTCAACTATCCTGAATATCATTCCCCTATTGCCTCTCTTTTACAATCTTGACTTGTAGATGTCTATAGGTGTTGTTTAACACAGGGTGTGAATGTGTGAGTGAAACAGGTGATGCCACTCTGCAAAAATTCTGTCAAGTTCACTTCTCTTAATCTCCAGGGCTACTCAGTTTCACTAATGTTGTGAAATCAGAGCAAAATAACAATATTATTTGTTTACTTTTGACTTTTGATGAGATCATCAAATGAGATTTACCTTTTTTTTCCAAGTTGAATTGTGTTTAACACTTTGCGCCTCATTTAATTCGAAGGCCGCTTCTCGCTGTATACAGGCCGTATGTCTGCGGACCTGCTGCTGGCTCGAAATCTGCTACAATTCCGGTGCTATTCACTTGAACATGCACTTGAACGTAGCCGTTCAGGGCAGGAACAGCCAACAGAAAATTAGACCGTCATCATTACGTCAGTTTAAGATGGAGGTTACATGTCAATAAATTAGAGGTTGGGGTCCGATATGCCATCGGACTCGAAAAAAACTGCAGAACACAAAATAATAAAAATGAATGCCGATACTGTTCTAGACCTTGTGGGTGGCCTGATATGTATTAACTCATTGATTTCCGAGATCACTTTAACCCCGAAATCAAACATAAAATAAAATTATTTTTGATCGTCGATTTGTGAGCTTAAGCCTGTTGTGCAATTAATTCTTATGTTTTTCACCACTTTCCCCATCATTTACAGTGCAGTATTTATTTTTTATTTGCTTTTACAGTGCTACAGATATGTCTTTAACCCCTTTGCGGGTCCTCTCTAGTACTCAAAGGATTTTCTTGTACATTTACTGCTTATGATTGTGAAAACATTTGTGGGCTTGAGGAATTGTAGCAATTGAATAGCGATTTGCGACTAACTTTTGCGGACTTGAAAGATCAAAGACTTAGGCCCTCATTCTATTATCGGCCGTAAAACGGCCGCAAGGCTGCGATTCCTTTGCGGGGGTTCCGTTATCTTGCAATTCAAATATCTTGCAATGGGCCGTAAGCTCAGAAAACTTTAAAAGCAAAAATAAATTCAAGACGGCACTGTACAGCTCTGTAAATGCTAGGGATCATATTGGGGGACATGAGGATTAATAGCAACCCCCTCTCAAGCTTGCACATCAGCCCAAATCCGAGTTTACATTAACTGTTTATTTTCCGGCCGCAGCGTGGGCGGGTCTGAGGTGCTCCAAGCCCTCGGGACTTTTTACATGGATTTTTGACATAAATTAAAAAAAAATGTATTTACAGATTTGAGTGTAGGGGAATGTTGTGCTATTTTTGCTAACACCTACAATCACTTTATAGTCTCCTCAGAGTGCAGGATGGCTTTATTTCGGCTTTATAATGTACTTAATTGGTGCTAGCGGGACCTTTTTCCTGCAAGTAAGCTACGGCTCGGTTTTAGCCTTGCAGAGAGGGTTCCCGGAGCAATTGAATAGCAACCGGGATTTTCTTGCGGCCAAAACTCTTGCGGCCGTTTTAGATCAAAGGCTTTCCTCCGGCGCGAGCGGCCTCAAGGGATAGCAAGGCGCCGGCCGCAAGCCTGCCGGAATCCCCGGCCGGAGGGGAATAGAATAGCCGAATAGCTTGCGGCCGGTCCTTGCGGCCCCGCATCTCCTACGGCCGATAATAGAATGAGGCCCTTAGAGTTTCAAACCTGTAACAAGTAGCTTGTTTGTGGCTTGCAAAAAAACGCCAATTGAATAGCAAATTAAGTTACGGCCTCATTACAGGCTACTGTAACTTACAATTGCTCAATTGAATAAGGTTCTTTGCTCACAAGGCAATAAAAAATAATTAATAAAATAAATCATGTGGTAATCTTATATGTAATATTTTAAATGCACTGGTACTGTTATATATTGTGGTTAGACCACCTCCACTTGTTTGCGTGGATCTAAATATTTATTTAGAAGAACATACTGTTAAGGTACAACTATCATACTACAGGTCTAGCCACTAAAGAGATCTCAGGAATGTAAACATATGATGCAACTACTATTGCAGGATCAATGTGTAAACTTTCCTTGTTGTGTCATTAGCCAAGTACTCCCAAGACCTCCCAACATTTTAAATGGCCAAAGATAGGCACATACTTTCAAGAAAAATTATACATTTGTTAGCGTTATTGACATTATACGAGCTTTATTTTAGAGATACAGAAATCTGCATAGAAAAGTCTTTGGCCTCCATTCCATGGCTCCCGTAAGAATTGAATCAAGTGAAATTAACTCGTAAATTACCACAAAGCTATTACGTCACACACAAAAATCTTTCTTTTGAGAAATGCTTGAAATGTCCCTAATATCCTAAGTCCTGAGTGCTTGTCCCATAACTACTTAAAAAATCTTCATCTCATATTTCCCATAACAATATCAGATCTTGCTGAAGTTTACCTGAAAGTCTTTCAGAGAACGCAATTTTTTTAAAAAAAGCCTGAGCATACTTTCAACCACACATAAAGAAAGAATAATAACTCAAAGAAGCCTGGATGCTTCAAATGAATTGCTATAAAGAAGCGAATACCTTAATTGTGTCTTATTTAAGGGTTAATACCACTACCTCGTATGAGCTAGGGGATGCACCGTCAATACTCGCTACCCTCTATGAGCCCGGGTATCCCCCAGGATTCTAACTTAATACCCACCACCCCCCATGGGAGTCCCCATGGATCTCTGTAACACACAAAAATTAACCCCTGTACCATATGGGTCCTTATGGCCCCTTTTGACACCTAATATTAACAGTATACTATGGGAGTCTCAACGGACTCCAATGGTATGCTAAACAATAACCATGGGAGTCCTCATGGACCCCCATGGCACCTAAAGTTAACTCCTATAGAATAGCTCCTCAAATTTTCTTTTCCAGCTTACAGGAGTTCTTAAGGTAGCCATTGGATGGAGGCCTTATTCAGGTTCTTTAGTAAGGGAAGAATGTAAAATCTGTTATTGATGCACATAACCATTTACGCCCCTTCTGGATCTCTACCTTGTCGTGGTGAAGGGGCTTGTGTACTTAAATGAACCTTTGAGCTATACTATGTAGGGTCACCCAAGATGGGTAGGGCATAGTTGAGAGATCAGACAAATCAAGGTCCACATTAAGTCATGTCTGACTCTGTGTGACCATATGGACAGCAGCATGCCAGGCACATCTGTTAGCCACTGCCTTTTCGAGTTCCCTAACACTCATGTTCATTTATTCAATGACCTCATCTATCCGTCTCCACCTCTGCTGTCCCCTTTTCTGTGCTCCTTCAATCTTTCCCAGCATTGCTATGGTATTTGTGGGTAAAAATACCATATACACATACTGTCTACCATATACATGTATTGTCTACATACAGGTACGTATTGTGTACTATTTTAACATATGAGGAGTTAATTCATCTCTCTAGTATGTCCAAATTTCTGAGCCTACTAACAAGTCCCTCAAGTGCAAACCAAGCCAATGCTAGATAATGTTAGAACCGCTGAGAAGACCTTTAGGGAGGAATGTATTGAGAGAAAACATACATATGATGTTTCTGTTGTATTAAAGCATACTTTGTTTTATCCAAGGGTGTTATCAAGCAGGTGTGAGACGTACAATGGCCTATTCTACAACCCAAAATAAGTGGCAGAAGTCATCTGTGACAAAGGTCGTTAGTATATCGTCTTAATACATGATAGCAGACTGCTCCCAAGCGGACAGAGACACATTTACACAACATGTTTATTTACACATTTTTATACTGCATATACATACAAACAGGTCAGGAGGCTATGAGCAATTGGTAGAAACAACCCTGTGATGGGGAGAGAGAAATAGTTTATCTGATAGGCAGAGAGAAGGCTCAGAGTATTTTCTGGTCTTGCTGTTTCTTTTATTCTGTCTTTCTCTGGAATAATTTATGTCTGTAACTCTCTGGTATAGAGTCATGCCCCCTTATATTTTACCTAAGATATTTTACTATATCGGTGTAACGGAGTTGGAACACAAATCCAATATCTCCGCTGGTATACGGTAAAATATCCAAGAAGCACTACAGTCTCACCATCCCCAACCTCCCATATTGGACGACACTCAATTGGGAGTCAAAGAATACTGTCTTTATTTTGTTGTGCAGAAATATATATATACACATCTCTTCCCACAGGCAATACACATCCCCCATAGTTGGCCACACAATACACATAGAGAGACAAAAGGTGTGGTCACACCTCCCTGAGGCTACCTGGCTACTTTGATACAATCAGGCATTGATCAGATGACCTTCTCTTTGTTCTATGTCTCATAATTAAAACACTTTATACAATAGACTTCCTTATCTTATGAGGAGTCTCTGTAATAGGATTATCTATTAGCCTAGTAGCTGTAATATTCTGAGCCAATATATTCTGAAGAACCTAAAACAACATTTCCTCTGTTAATGTGATCATATTTTAACCAAGAATTAAATAACCATAAAACAGGGTAAAATAGAGATGGGTTCCGTTACACACCTCCCCCGTGACCATAAGCCGGCATACACGGTCTGATCCCAACGGATCGGCCTGGGGATGTCCGGACAAACGTATTTGTTGGTCAATTCTCTAGTTTGGCAACCCATCAGCATTACTGCAATTCACCTTTACTCACATTTCAAGAACAAAACACACGCACACTTCATACAAAATTAACAGCAATAAACATTTCAAGGAGAGGGAAAATACATTTTACAAACAGGTTTTACAGAGGCCTCTGTACTGGAGACAATGGGGAAAGTAATCCAATTATGCAGGGATAGAGGCAGACTTTAAAATACATAAAGTCACGTTTTACGCATAACACACAGTTCAATTGCCATGTAGCTAAAGTCTTTCCCATAGTCTTTCATTATATGAATGGGCTCCATGGCATAGCTATCTGGGGGTATCACCGATCACACAGGGCAAGTACCGAATGACCCCCCTGTATTTAAAGTGCCAGAATGAGGGACATACACTCTGGTATGGCCGAATACAATATGTTCCAGGGCCATAGTCGCAGGGCAGGAG
Source organism: Discoglossus pictus (assembly GCA_027410445.1). Lineage (NCBI taxonomy): Eukaryota > Metazoa > Chordata > Amphibia > Anura > Alytidae > Discoglossus > Discoglossus pictus. The sequence goes on along the minus strand of CM050175.1, from coordinate 61,593,411 downwards.
GCTGGCAATAAGTCCTCTCCAGGACAAAGTGGCGAAGGGCACTTCGTCACACATCTCCCCTTTGGGGGGAAGTCTAACCAGGCACCTGGATATTTCGCTGTGGTGATGGGGCAACACGCTGAGGGGACTTGAGGGGCAGAGGCCAGCGGTAATCTGCCCTGATGCCAGCTCTTCTGCTGGTATAACCTGCAGGACATCCTGCTCTGTACAAGGGACAAAGAGAGGGCAGAGGCCGACTGCACTCTGCCCCGCTGTCAGCTCTTCTGCTGGGGTACTTGGGACATATTCCGGCTCAGTAGCCAGGGAAAGGTGGGGGTCAGTGGGGGTTAACATTTCCTCTGTTAACCCTCGGGCCACATTAGGAGTTAGCTGGGGAGGGGAATTTGTACTTACCCCCTCCTCCGGTTGTCCCAGTGAGGGTAGTTGGGGATCTGGACAGGCTGTCCAGCATCCCGGTAGGTCAGGCACAGAGACCACAGTCCCATCTGCGCCATCTGGGAGATTGGTGTCTCCCCTTGTTAGGGTAAGCTGTTGCTGGGGGGAGAGGGCGACAACTTCAGCTCCCTGGGGTTCACACTGCCGCTGGGGGGGAAGGATGACACCTTCGGCCCCCTGGGATACACACTGCCACTGGGGAGGAAGGACGGCACCTTCTGCCCCCTGTGGTTCACACTGCCGCTGGGGGGGAAGGACGACCCCTTCTGTCCCCTGGGGTTCACACTGCCACTGGGGGGGGAAGGACGACACCTTCTGCCCCCTGGGGTTCACACTGCCGCTGGGGAGGAAGGACGGCCCCTTCTGCTCCCTGGGGTACACACTGCCGCTGGGGGGAAAGGACGACACCTTCGCCCCCCTGTGGTACACACTGCCGCTGGGGGGGAAGGACAACACCTTCAGACCCCTGGGGTACACACTGCTGCTGGGGAGGAAGGACGGCACCTTCTGCTCCCTGGGGTACACACTGTCACTGGGGAGGAAGGACAACACCTTCAGCTCCCTGGGGTACACACTGCAGCTGGGGAGGAAGGACGACACATCTCTTCCCACAGGCAATACACATCCCCCATAGTTGGCCACACAATACACATAGAGAGACAATAGGTGTGGTCACACCTCCCTTAGGCTACCTGGCTACTTTGATACAATCAGACATTGATCAGATTACCTTCTCTTTGTTCTATGTCTCATAATGAAAACACTTTATACAATAGACTTCCTTATCTTATGAGGAGTCTCTGTAATAGGATTATCTATTAGCCTAGTAGCTGTAATATTCTGAGCCAATATATTCTGTAGAACCTAAAACAACATATCTACAGTATAGCAATGTGACCATATTTTAACCAATAATTAAATAACCATAAAACAGGGTAAAATAGTGATGGGTTCCGTTACAATCGGTGCATACCCAATTTCTATATTATCTTTCCTACAAATCAAAGTACCAAAAGGATGGCTTCAAACTCTTCAAAGTCTTAAGAAGGAGTCTTATGACAGATTGTTACTCTGAAATCAGATACCTGGTAATGTATAAATAGTTTTACTTTTTTATTTTGTAATGAAGATAAAAAAGTCCAATATTTACAATAATTTTGTTGCGTTTCTGGCATGGTCACAGAACAAAGATTAATTAGTACCTCCATTCTGGACTGTTGGTGTTAATCAATACATTTCTACTGTATCTGTGCCCATTTTCCCTAAACAGGCTAATTGACTTTATTAAATAATATAACCATTTAACTCTGTTACAAAGCCAATTATGAAAGACACCTATGCACAAAACCTAACTTAGCATTTCTCAACACATGTCTTCTTTTATAACACAATCAACAAACTGTTTTATAGTGCCTTGCAATAGTATTCCCCCCCTTGGCATTTTTCATGTTTTGTTGCCTCACAACCTGGAATTAACATGGATTGTTTGAGGATTTGCATCATTTAATTTACAGAACATGCCCACAACTTTGATGATTTTTTTTATTTATTGTGAAGCAAACAAAAAAAGGACAAAATAACAGAAAAAGTCAATGTGCATAACTATTCTCCCCCCTAATTTCAATACTTTGTAGAGCCACCCAATCACAGCTCCAAGTTGCTTTGGATAAGTATCTATGAGCTTGCCACATCTTACCACTGGGATTTTTGGATGGTTTGCGCTTGTGAACAGCAATCTTTAAAGTCTGACCACAGACTTCTATTGGATTGAGGCTTGGGCTTTGACTAGGACATTCCAACACATTTACATGTTTCCCCTTAAACCACTCAAGTGTTGCTTTAGCAGTTTGTTTGGGGTCATTGTCCTGCTGGAAGGTGAACCTCCATCCTAGCCTCAAATCACACACAGAGTGGTACAGGTTTTGCTCAAGAATATCCCTGTATTTAGCACCATCCATCTTTCCCTCAACTTTGACCAGTTTCCCAGTACTGGCTGCTGAAAAACATCCCCACAGCATGATGGATGGTGTTCTTTGGTTGATGTTATGTGTTGGGTTTGTGCCATACATAGCGTTTTCTTTGATGGCCAAAAAGTTAAATTTTAGTCTCATCAGACCAGAGCATCTTCCTCCATACATTTTGGGAGTCTCCCACATGCCTTTTCGCAAACTTAAAAGGTGCCATTTTGTTTTTTGCTAAAATTAATGGCTTTCTTCTGGCCACTCTTCCATAAAACCCAACTCTATGGAGCGTATGGCTTATTGTTGTCCTATGTACAAATACTCCAGTCTCTGCTGTGGAACTCTGCAGCTCCTCCAGGGTTACCTTAGGTCTCTTTGCTTCCTCTCTGATTAATGCCCTCCTTTCCCAATCCGTGAGTTTTGGTGGCAGCCGTCTCTTGGCAGGTTTGCTGGTGTGCCATGCTCTTTCCATTTGGTTATGATAGATTTGATGGTGCTCTTAGGATCATCAAAGATTTGGATATTTCTTTATAACCTAACCCTGACTTATACTTCTCAACAACATTGACCCTTACTTGTTTGGAGAGTTCCTTGGTCTTCATGGCAGTGTTTGGTTAGTGGTGCCTCTTGCTTAGGTGTTGCAGCCTCTGGGGCCTTTCCAAAATGGTGTGTATATGTATTGACAGATCATGTGACACTTAGATTGCACACAGGTGGACATCATTTCACTAATTATGTGACTTCTGAAGGTAATTAGTGTCACCAGAGCTTTTTATGGGCTTCATAACAAAGGGGGTGAATACATATGCACATGCACATGTTTTCAATATCTAAAAAATAGTTTTATGTATATATTTTTTCCTATTGTTTTTACACAAGTTTTTAGTTAGTGAAGCCCTTGCGATTGGATAGAAGTTCACTAGCTAAAAAAAATGTGCTTATATAAAGGCCTATTCAATTGGCCATGAACTTGAGGCAGTCTGATCAAAGAGCCCACAGATCTTGTGGTACATGGGTAGGCAGAAGCCTAACTCCATAATTGAGAATAGTCATTCTGTAAAGTTATGGGATATATTGCAGAAGGTCCTGAAGGAGAGCTGTAAGAGTATAGCTCTGTCTGAGCACACTGTCAACAAGCATCTGGATATTTGTGATACAGAAAAACAGATTCTACAAGAGACCAACCAGACACCTCAGAATGCCTTACTGCAGGTGACACAGAGGAAAAAGGAAGTGCTTAATAATGTAGAGGACTGGACAGAGTGTCAAGGTTATGGAAAAGTGAACAGCAATATCTACGACTGGAACTTCAGTCATATCTCTACCAAAAGGGTGTTGGTGACCAAAACTATTTCCTGAGGAGAATAGTGATAGTAGTAAAAGAGTTGGAAGAGCAGAAGGTCCAGCAGCTACAAGAATGATTAACCAGAGCAAAAGTTAAAGGAGGACAACATAACTTGGATGCAACGTTCAGCATTTTCAGCTTCTCGGATGAAGTTGCTCAACCCACTGGTATTAAGCTGAGGGGAGGGATATGGGACAAAGTCATACAGATATATGGGGGGGGGGTCCTAGAGGGCAGATATGTGAGCCTGAGGTTGGATAGAGGCATTTGCCCCATCCAGTCCTGCAGGTGTTATAAAGGCTCCAATAAATCACAATGTGGCTGCAGCAGCGAACAGGCTGGGACAGTCTGTTGAAAGGCAATTGAAGCTAGAGCCTAGAGGGGCAGTGTGTTGGAGCTGGGAAGGAGAAGTGTTGCAACTCTGAGGATGAGTTGTTGCCTAGAGCCCAGAGGAGCAGTGTTGCAGCAGAGACTGGAAGAGTTTTCCAGAGGTGGTGCTGGAATTGCACTGGTGCGGCAGGATCTGAAGCTGGAGAGAAAGATCCAGACTCAGAGAGACTAAAGCGGGGAAGCTATTTAGCAAAGACCACAGACTGAGTATCCTGAAATCCAGAGGTTAAAGGGCACTGGCGAAGAAACAATAAAAAGTATGAAAACGCATTAAAGCCGCCTGTGAGATGGTATTATAAGAGAGAAGGACAGTTTGCCACACTACACAAAACATTTGTCCAATAAAAGTGGTACCACTATATACTACGGTATAATACTCTCACCATTATCACTATCCACCCCAACACTGATAATATGCAGTAACATTAAAACAGTGCTGCCTGTGGGTAGGTTTCCTGGCTTGTGCATAATCCATCCTGGGCTTTGCTTTTAGCTGTGTAATACAGCAGCATATGCTTAAAAGGAGCCATGATTGAAATGGTATTGGATTTAAAGAGTGGAGCCTTTGTGTGAACATCTGCATTAGCTTTTTTTGGAGCGAGGAGTTACATTTTTCCTAAGAGATGAGGGTTATTTATTTATATGCATATTAATACGCAAACAGAATAATACAAATATAAATATATTTAAAAAAAAACATCAAACATAAAAAACACGGAGAAATGTGAAAAAGCAAAGCTACATGATTAAAAGTGTCGATGAAAATATGTTGTTTAACTTAATTCCTAAAGTAAATATGTTAAATTAAATGCAAATATTTCCTAAATTTGCCAAGGTCATTAATCAAAATGATCTGAACATTTTGCTTCAAAAAGAAGTTTTCTGTATCAGCACAACATATTACAGTATTCATACAGGAGCAAAATAAAGTATTTAGAGCCTGATCAATGGCCTGAACAGATGTACAATTATCTCATGAAACTTTTTCCAGGGTGAAAAATAATGGGTGGGCCAGAAAACACAATCTACTTTCTCGTCTACACATCTTAAAAGTAAACTTTTAGTACATCACTTGCTTTTAAAGAAAATGTAATAAATATGAAAAAGGTATACTTTCAGTGGTCTATTAAAGATATTTATATATATCAAATCACCAGTACAATAAATTGCATCTATATGACCATGTTACGTAAAAGCGCAAAGGAGGAAAGGTTTCTCCCTTTTCTATAATTTCTCAGATTTTCCCCACTCTGTTATGATTTGCAGTCATCTCAGAGCATTCTCAGAAGAGTTTCTAAATATAATTTAGACCCTCAGTGAAATGTGATTAAAGACAGAATTTACTGCAAAGCATGCTGGGTTAAGGATTCCCTCGACTCACCTTGTCAGGCTTCCTGGAAACAATGTGGTTTTCTCTAAACTTGTCTTGTAGAGATTCAGCCAGCTGACAAAGTAATGCCCCATTATCCAGCTTCTCCATAAAGGTCTCTGCTGTTATTTCTTTTCCTGTCAAGGAAACGTAAAGGTGAAATATGTCAGTGCATGTCGAGAAAAATATTATATCTGGGATTATAAACACAGCTGGATATAGTTAACCTGAAATCCACTGTATTTATAGGTTTTCAAAACATTTAACAGTAATACATTGATTTAATCATCTTTAATATATAGAAATAAACCACAGCTAACAGACCACAATTGTATTTGATTCAATTAAACACTCAGATTTACAGACAACTTCTCAAGAGATTTGTAACACACTGCTTATTGATACATGCTGTAGCCCACAATTGTCGTCCGATGGGAATATTCTATATCTACCTTTACATTACTTTCAAGATTGTAAATTGCATGTAGATTTTTCCTTCGCAAATCCATAACTTTACATTTATCCATATATAATGTCATCTTCCATTTAGTTGCCCATTTCTCTAATTTAGCAAATCCCTTTGAAGGGAAAGTCCATAATTTTCTGATTTAAATACCTTGCACAACTTAGTGTCATCAGCAAAATGGAGACAATACTTTCCAATCCTACTTCTAAGTCATTAATAAATATGTTAAAAAGGAAAGGACCTAATACTGAACCCTGATGTCCAATCTAAGTATTCTCCATTTACAACAACATTTTGCTTCTTGTCTTTCAGCCGGCTCTCAATCCATGAGCAAATATTTACTGCAATTCCTGTATCCTTTAGTTTGCAGAATACTCTTCCATGTGGCAATGTATCAAAAGCCTTTGCAAAATCCAAAAAGACTACATCCACTCAGTTTCCTTGATCCAAGTTCCCACTAACCTCCTCATAGAAACTAATTAGATTTGTTTGGCATGACCTATCCCTCATAAATCTGTGTTAAATCCTACTTATAATCCTGTTTTAATAGACATATTCTTGTATATTATACCTTATTAACCCCTCTAAAAACTTTCCCTCTACATAAGTGAGGCTTACAGGTCTATAATTCCCTGGATTTGCTCTTGCTCCCTTCTTAAATATAGGTATCACATCTGCTTTGAGATAAAATGATTTGGCTATTACCGAAACCAGTTCCCTTTGTACTGTTGGATGTATTCCATCAGGACCTGGGGCTTTATAAACATTTTTTTTAATATTTATTGTTTTTTTCCCTCTAGAGTGGAAATTCTAAGAGGAATACTTACAGATCAAGGTACTTGATTTGTGTCCAAACTAATGGCAGGTCTATGTAAAATATTATGAATCAGAACATTCAAGACATCATTATAACCTCCCCAAACAGATGGACTGTTGGAGAGATTTAAACGAACATTAAAGGGAATAATAAGAAAAGTGGTGGAAAAAACTGGGACTTGTTATAACCTTATCTTCTGTTTGCAGTTCTGATGGTTAATGTGGCCAAATTTAACTGGGACATGCAAAATATTTGGGATATGTTGTTGGATGTGGCTTAATCAAGCCACAGTTGAATAAAATTGAAGCCATTTGAGCGGTCCAAGACCTAATAGGAACAAACAAGTTCAAGCTTTTCTGGGATTGTAGGGCTATTACCCAATTTTGCCACAATTGCAGCTTCCCTAACTGATTTAACAACATGCTGTCAAGTGAAACACGGATGTAGACAAGGCTTTTGAAATGTTAAATGTAGTGCTTTGCCAAGAACTTATATTGGTGACATTATATTTAAAAGACGTTTTATTCTCCAGACTGATGCATCTGATGTTGGACTAGGAGCAGTTCTGTTCCTGAGCAGGAAACTACTCACGAGAGAACAAGAGAGTTCCTGGCTGTAAGGGGGGCCATGAATGCCCTAAAGTATTACCTACTGGGAAGACATTTCACCCTTGTTTCAGATAATGCCCCACTGAAATGGATGTAAAGCAACAGAGAAACAAATGCCAGGGTGACTAGGTGGTTTTTCTCATTACAACAATATAAGTCCTTTAGATTGTAAGTCTGCAAGTTTTCAATCTTGCATGGTGCTTTGGGGAAAACACTATGGACACCGGATTCTAAGCTTAAAGACAGGCCCTCAATTCTTTGCAATGTGTTAATATTGAATATGTCTTTGCCTGGAAATTAACTTATGTACAGTGCTACGGAATATGTTGGCATGTTACAAATAAACAATAATAATAATAATATAAGTTCCATCTAGAATACAGAGCAGGGAACAATCACACCAATGTAGAAGCACTCTCAAGAATCCACTGCCTCTCGGCGGAAGTCACTCAACCCCCTGGTATTGAGCTGGGGAGGTATGTGACAAGCTTGGCTGAAAAATGGAGGAATAATAGAAGGCAGGAATGTGAGCCTGAAACTTAATAAATTAATTTTCCCAATCCAGACCAGAAAGGCTGCAACAGTCCAGTTTAGGCCACGTATGTAGCTGGGCTTAGAGAGAGAGAACCTAATGCAAGCAGAGGAAGTACAAGCAGAGAAGTTACAAAGAGAGAGATGAAAACAAGCAGAGAAGTCTTAGAGAAGCTGATTCAACAAACTAAGAACAATAGGCTGACAGAAGCACTGAATTAGTAAGGTACCAGAATTGTATTATATATCAACTCCAGGGAAAAGACTGTGTGTTTGGATGTTTCATCCCGTAAACAAGAACTGCAAAAACTAAGGCTCCCTGGGGAGGAGCATTTGGAGTGAATGGTGGGCCAGTGCTTGATCTGCTGCAGGTAACGAAATTCACAAGAAACATATTCATACAGAAAACAGATTATTTATGTATTACTGTATTATTTATGTCCAGGTACAGACATGGTCGTCCTGAAGTTAGTCAGCTCATGTATGTAGATTCTTATTTTCATTATTACATCACAAGAGGACAAGAGGATTCTGAAGGGCTGCCTTGCCACAATGTATATATATATATATATATATATATATATATATATATATATATATATATTTATATACAGAAAGCACTGTTTCAAGGTTACTGCCTTCCATCAGTGTTGCGCAGTTTACCACAACAATCATGTAATTTGTGGTGGGCAAAAGATCGATAGAAGTCCTCCACCGTACAGTAGTACAGTAGTACATTTGTGTTCACATTTGAACATCCAAAACAAGTAAAAAAAATAGTTCCTGCTCAGAATTATGAGACATACATTTATTATTGTATTGTAAATTGCAAAATGTATTATAAAGTCTTTTATTACGAAGTCACTTAAGAAAAGAATAAGGACAAATCTCTAAGTGGAATAGAGTAAATAATAATATCAAATGTGTGTTCCAAGTAATTCTGGATCCTATAAGTCTATGTCCAGTGTACTAAAGAACACCTAAGACTCTATTTTGGAATATGTAGCAACTTGTTACTAGAAAAAAATACAATAAACTTTATTAAAGAAAAAAAGAGTGAATGAAAAATATATACAATGAGTGTAATAAAAGATATACTTAGGTATATCAAACAGCAGGCTAATGTAAAGGGGGAGGGGAGTGGGTTACAGTCTAATGAGTAAACCCCAAAGTAATAATATGAGTACTCACAAATGGTAATATAATATAGAGGTCAGCACCTGTCTATTTGAGAGGACAGATGGCGGCCAAAAGTTGCTCCAGTTAATGAAACAAGTGGGTCTCTATGTGTCCCATGGGAAATAAGAGCGACACAGCACTCCCCATCCCATAAGCTGAAGTAAGTTCAAAAATAGGGAACATAGAAAATATCCACTATCAAAAATTAGTGTAAGGATCCTGATAACACAGCACAATGCTGTAATCAAGAGAAGCCCTCCCTTTTAGTTAAGGGTTAGGTGGGTTTCACACTTAGTCTGCTGCACCAAAAATTACTTCAAAACAGAAAACGAGAGATTTAACTCATTACCTTGTAATGGTGCAGACATCAACATATGCACATACCAATGGGGATAGACTGTCCCCTATAGCCTGCTGTTAAGGTCCCAACGTACGTTTCCCCGTTGTTATTGTTACGGATTCATCAGGGGATGTGTGATACCTATGAAAAGTGGGTTTTTAAAGGGATCCCGCGATTTGCGTGACGCGATGACGTCACCGCGTTCACGTTCACGCTGTGACGTCATCGAGTTCCCGCGATTGCGTAATCTCGCGAGATTTGCGGAAAAAGTCCTGCGAAAGGGCTGAAAATGCTATCTTTCTGAGTAATAGTGCCTTTACAGGCAGATACCTGTATGTAATTTTTGTTATTGCCTTGTAAGTCTCAAAATGGGCTATTAATTTGAAAGGCTGTGTTTTAACCTTTTAAAATACTAAAATAAAATTTAAGGATGCCCTAAAAAAAGAGATGGGAAATGAATAAATGAACTGAGGATAATTCTCATTTAATGCCCACACGGACCCCAAAGGGTAGAATCCTCCAAAGGAATGATGTTACTGGCTGGATAAGTAATATATAAGGAGATTTAATAAACTATTCTAGCAGTGATAGATAGACCCCTAATAGGAAAACCTGACCTAAGAAAAATATAGAATTTGAATAGATCACTTAATAAGAAAGGAAGAGGCTAGCTTATTTTTTGGCCCTTAGTATGTGTTAGGAACCTAAAACTCTAGTTCCTAAGTATCTAGAAGAGTATAGACTGTCTGATAACGACAAAATATAAGGGTGTCCTGGATGCTAATGCTAGACTCAGAGAAACTATCGAATTTAAAATAAAGTGAAAAAATAATAAACCTAAACTGAGTAAGAAAGGGAAGTAGATATTATAAAAAGGGGGGTGACTAGCTATAACCCAATGGTAAAGAAGGTTCGGAGAATAGAAGGGGCTGAGGAGCAACTGTTGGCCGCCATCTGTCCTCTCAAATAGACAGGTGACACTAATAGACAGGTGACACAAATAGACATCCTTACACTAATTTTTGATAGTGGATATTTTCTATGTTCCCTATTTTTGAACTTACTTCAGCTTATGGGATGGGGAGTGCTGTGTCGCTCTTATTTCCCATGGGACACATAGAGACCCACTTGTTTCATTAACTGGAGCAACTTTTGGCCGCCATCTGTCCTCTCAAATAGACAGGTGCTGACCTCTATATTATATTACCATTTGTGAGTACTCATATTATTACTTTGGGGTTAACTCATTAGACTGTAACCCACTCCCCTCCCCCTTTACATTAGCCTGCTGTTTGATATACCTAAGTATATCTTTTATTACACTCATTGTGTATATTTTTCATTCACTCTTTTTTTCTTTAATAAAGTTTATTGTATTTTTTTCTAGTAACAAGTTGCTACATATTCCAAAATAGAGTCTTAGGTGTTCTTTAGTACACTGGACATAGACTTATAGGACCCAGAATTACTTGGAACACACATTTGATTTTATTACGAAGTGTGTTAGGTGCAATTGCTTTGTAAATTATATAATTTATTAAATTGTATAATGTATAACTTCTTTAACTGTCTAGGCATATACAGCCTTATTAAATTGTGATTCGGTAAATTTAAAAGGGCTCTATTTAAGCACACAGCATATTTTTTTAACAGAAGTTTTTAGTTAGTGAACTTCTATCCAAATGCAAGGTCTTCACTAACTAAAAACTTCTGTAAAAAAAATATGCTGTGTGCCTATATAGAGCCCTTTTAAATTTACTGAATCGCAATTTAATAAGGCTGATAATATTTTGTCTCTGTGTTAGCTCCTGGGAGTATCAAATACATAGCTCTTTTCCTAGTTTAGGACCTAACATTTCCAGTCTAACGGGAAAGTCTCTTCTCTGTAAATATCTAGCATATGTGTGAGCTACCAGAGCTGAGGTGTCTTTCCCATGTAACTTTACACACACTATTTTTTCTATTGGAGGATGATCCCCTCTGAGTGAGCTGGGGGAGTGCTTGAAACATATTTCTGTAACTTGGGCACAGGGATATCTTCTGAAACAATTAAAAAACGTTTTTGCCTATTGTCAGAAGGTCGTTGATTTCTAAAATCAACATGGATAGCCCGACTAGTTCAGGAAGAAGAGTGAGAACCAGGGCATCTTTGACCACCGCTGGAGGGTCATTTTGGCCAGGTAAGTGGCATTATTAACCCTTTCTTTCTTTATAGGTTATATTTTTTTTATTTCAATAGTGCATTTTTTATTTTATTGTACTCTCTGTATGCTTTTTATTTTTTGTAAGAAGGGTGTTTTTATTGTTTGTAATGTAGGTGTTAATTCTATTTGATTAAGGGTTAGTTAATTCATTTTGGGGTGAGGCATTTAATTAGGTGGGTATTTATTTAATTAGGAGATATAGTTAATCATTTATTTATTTACTTAGTGGGGGTTAATAAGGAATAGATAGGGTAAATTAGGTATAAATAGGGACCCCCTGCAGCATGGGGGTTATTGTCTGTGCAGGATTTGGTGTTTTATGGGCTGGGACAGTTGTTTAGAGACAGTATCTTGTCTCTTTAAGGGCTGCTGCGGCACAGAGCAAAGGCTTTTAAAGCCTTTACGAGTGCTCTTTGGTAGCCGTAAGTATTACTTCAGTCTTTTGGAGTTGCTCTAGTTTGCGGGTGAGGGCAACATTTTTATTAGCATAGGGTTTGGGTGTCAGAGTGTCAAGGAGTAACTTGTAATTTATTGTCAGGGCAAAAATCAATGCTTCTCTGCTGTATCGTGAAGTTCACTCGGAGCAGTGACCCGGAACAGTTTGCTCGCAATGTTTTAGAGGATGGGGATTAACATAGCTAGGTACGGTTTACTCATTAGTAGGTGTTTTTTCTAAGATTAGCATGAGGTCCACTATTGGCAATTTCTACTTTTTTTTTACTTTTTTCTATTTTTAAATAATGTTAAATCGTAAAATAAAGTTTGGTAATACATTTATTTTTTTGCTTAGGAAAAGAATACATGAACATCTCTTGACAGCTAGGAAATGGCACTGCTCCCTACACCGTGAAACTACCATGCAAACAACTGTTGAATTCCTTCTCTCTAACTTTCAATGTTGTATGTAAGTACAATTTTTTTCTATACTTTTGGCAACAAAACCTAAAATACACTAGTATTTACATAGACAGTTTACACTTATAATACAGTAAAAATTAACTTGTATGAGGATTAGCTTGTTAGTTTTTAATCTTGGGAAAGCACTTTGTATACTAGATTCTAAGCTCAAAAACAGGGCCCTCTATTAATTTTCACTGTGTTAAAACTATTCTTGCCTTGTACTTAACCCATGTGTGGTGCTACAGAATATATTGGCACGTTGCATAATAATAATATTATTATTAATAATAATAATAATATTGAGTCAAATTAGACCCAGGTCTAGAGAAGCAAATCCGAGAGAGCAATAGGTCACCATTGAATTAATTTGCTACATGACTGTTCTTGATGGCAGTGGACAGTTGAACTGTTTATTAGCAACACTTTGGTACAGTGCATGAAATATTTGAGAAGTGAGATAGGGTCGATGAATGGAAGAAAGGTAAACAAAAGGAGGAAATAAAGAGAAAACTTATCGCCAGTTCTATCTTGATTTGGTCAGGCCTCTTATATACAAAATTGTTGAATATATTCAGTAAAGGAGTATATATACACCATCCCAAAGTAAGACAGTGGAGAAGATCAAGTGGAAGTGATGGTTGAAAGAGAAGAGAGGTGGAAGAAATGGAAGGGAATGGCAGAAGATATATGGGAATGGAGATTGAAAGCAAGGAATAAAGTGTATGTAATTGTGTTGGATAAAAGGAAAATAGAACGTTGGATTCAGAAACATTTGAAAATTGTAAGAGGTGGCAGATGAGATAGGAATCATAGCTAAAAAATAGAAGAGAAAAAAGAGTTAACAATTGAGTAAGGAGCATGTGATGAAAAAGAAAAAGAAGCAGAAATGTATGGAAATGGGGGTTATAAAGTGCTGAATTTGAATTTCTGTTTAATGTACATTTTTTGTTTTAATTTCTGTATTCTAGTTATATTATTCAAGATGGTATTATTAGATACTGATATATAATGTAATATTTTCATTTTAGGCTAACTGACAAGTATTCCACTCTACATTTCCACATGCACTTCCTCATGTATTACACAGTTTAAAAAATGGCAATTGGAAGGAGAATCATAAATAAGGAATTGCTACTTGCACCAGCTAAGTTACTGAAGTCTATGCTAAGTCAGCATACTTGGCAACTCTGTAAGAATCACTTTGGTATCCAATATCAGACATTCACACTTGGGTAAAGAGCTTTCTAATTAATTTTGTGGATATTCTGAGCTACATGGTGCAATTCAGTAAGCAATATCAGAAAACAGTTGTAACCTAAATTAGCTAAATTAAAGACAATGTACCTCTGCCATTTAAACACCCAGATGTTATTAGAAGCTTTATGTTGATCCATAGTACAAGCTTTTTTGTTCTCATCCCTGGCTTTAAAACTGAATAGTTAAATGCATATCTAAGTTTCCTGGATTGTAAGTTCATCTGTTAGAGGAGAATCAGTAGGGTATGAAAAGAAAATTGCATGAAAGAATACCAGAATAAAAATGTAAACACTTACCTTGAAGTTTTTTCAACTTAATATTTCTGACAGTTGAAAATTAGAGTTAACATACACTTAAAACCCAGGCTAAATTAGCATAAAATTCATAATTTGTTTTGGCCAATCATGCAGCTGATACATTTGTATCACGCTCTGGGGTTTATGGCTGTGCTGTAAAGTCTCTCTACCAGACAGGTCAAACGTATCGGGCTGCCTTTTCTGTGTGTACATGGTTATGTAAGCTCCCTGTGGATGTGCAAAGCTGGATTTTACTTTGCTGCCTATTCTACTTTCCTGCCTATAACTTTATAAGTACATTGAATTTTTCTATATAACACAGTTTTCTCATAATCACTGCCTGTTTCTAACCAAACATTTGAAATCTAGGAAACCTATTTATACCGTTAAGAGGAAAGATTAAGACAGGTCTAGAAAAGACACAACATTTCAACCAGGCAATTATAAAGGAGAAAACAGAAAGTGTGATTCAAGCTTGACTAATGGTGCCAGAGTCCCACCTCTAACTCATAGAAAATGGATATTTAATTATACTTGAATACACTTTCTTCTCTATTCAGCGACTCACACAAAACATGTGTATTAGTACATATTGCTTAATTGAACTTTGTCTGAAGTCCTCCAAAGTCTCATGCATAAAACACAGTCTTTTTAATAACTTGACTTTATAATGGGACAAATTATTTTTTTATTGCAAGAAATGTGGTATTTGATTACATAGCTACAGGAGCTCTCACTTGACATTTATGTGGCTCCTGTAGGCTATTTCTTGTAGGAGCGTATTGAAATGTAGCCAAAAGGATTTTCACGTAAGGGAAAATAGCTTGCCTGTGCTCACAACAGTTCTTACATGAGCAGCTGTGAGTATGAGGTTGCAAGTCATAGGCAATTAAACCACTTAGCAATCAGAGTAAAGTTTAAGAATATCAATAAAGAATGCAACATAGCATATGGAAGCTGACAACAAATTGAGGTTTTCTATCATTGCACATGTACAGACAAATGTTATAATGATTTAGCATTATTTTTATTGAAACCACCAATACAATTATTTTATAGTAAATAGTGTCAGGCATTAGGTACTTAAACAGAAATTCAAACCCTTCAAGGGTGAGGTTGCATAAAGAATTTAGTAACAAAAATGATATACAGCCTAGGCAAAGCTTATTGTTTATCACTTACAATCAAAAAAATCAATTACTTAGATCAATCAAATTGCTGGAAGAAAGAGTAGAAAAACAGTCCGGCACTGAAAGCAGACAGCCGGGTACCAGGCAGGCTCAGAAGCAGACTGGCAATGCAGTAGACAACTATGCAGCAGCAGAGCCAGGGAATATAAGTTCTTAGGAGCAGACTGGGAACTCAAGGCAAGAACCAGAAGACAGGTGGTGGTGGTAAAAGCTAACACTTGAACAGAGTAGTTGATGCAGGCCCCAGGCATACAGGACCAAAAGTTAGGAACAGTGTAGGATGCCGCAGCTGCAGAAGTGAAACAAGCAGACCCATAATATAATGAACTAGCGACTTGCCCATCAAAAATGACTGCAATAAAATTTGAATCTTGGCAACGCTATTTGCAACACAATGCAAGACTCTCCTGCCTCTAACTTGCAAGCCCACAATGAGAGCCTTTGGCGCTCATTGCGCATGCACAAGCCCATAACTTTTAATATAGCATGACAGACAAATCGTAACTACGACAACTATATATATGAAATAATAACTATTATACAATAACTATTACTAATTCTATTTGTACCATCACTAATTGTTTTAAAGCACCAATTGCTGTGACATTTTAGAATAAAAATATATATACTGTCTACTTTATTTGTTATCTGATGGTTACTATTTACCACTGTAAGTACATTGTATATACCGTATTGGTCCAAATATAAGACGCAACTTTATTCCAATTTTTGAGTTTGCGAGTTACGGGTGCGGCTTATATTCGCAACCGTAAAAAAAAAATCACTGCCTATTTGCGAGCTTGCGAGTTACGTGTGCAGCTTCTATTCGCAAACATAAAATTACTGCCGATTTGCGCGATTGTGAGTTAAGGGTGCCGATTTGCGTGCTTGAGACTGTGGTATTGTAGTAATTGAATAGCGATTTACAGTTTTAGTTATTCTAACATCCTGTAAGGCCTGTAACCTGCAAAAGAAAAGTTACAGTACTAATTAGAAAGCCTGTTTCTTGCAATGGCTGATCACTTGGAGAGTCTTTTTCTCTCCAATTTTAAGGGTGCGGCTTATATTTGTGTACTATCTTTTTTTCTATTTTTCCCCCTTGAATTTTACAGGTACGGCTTATATGCGGGTGCGGCTTATATTCGGACCAATACGGTATCCATTTGCTCATTTCCCAGCTGAATGGTTAATCATTTTACTTTAACACACAAATATTTTTGTATGTTGCTAACAGTTCCCTCAAGCAGAAACCGAGCCATCACTGAATTATTTAATGTGGCTCAGAAACCTTGAATATGATTAAGACAGTCTTATGATGGTAATACATGTATCTAAAGTTACTGTTTGTGCAATTAACCATACTTTTCACTGAGCATTATCAAAATAGGTGCAGACAATGATTTATTCAAACATAAAAAAAAGAATTTGGCTCAAAGTATAACTAAAATTTAACATGTGTGTTCCATGATATTGCATAGTTGGGGCATGGAGCGTGTTTGCTCTATAGCATACCTAAATAACCTCTATACACCATTTTATTGACATATCTTAATTATGTATGTGTATACAAATATGGCGGGAGGCTATTGCAATTGGTGGAAATCAGCCTGTTGGGGAGTGGGTGAAAAGGAAAGAGTTCATCAATTAAGAAAGGGGGAGGCTCGCGGTTTGCTGTCTGTCGCTCTCTGGCATCAACTTGTATAACAGAAGATGCAGGCTTGCAATTGAATAGTCCTGATATAAGTCCCAATCCATCATTGTTTTCTTCTTGCTATCTTGCCATAAATATACGTTATAACGTAGGTACTTTTATTTACTTCTGTATATTTCTACATTCTGGCTGCCATGTGGGTTTGCATACCCAATTTTGCTATTTACTGTTTTCAAAAAGTACCATGCCATATCACTGAATATAAATACCAAATATAGCCTATGGAATAGACATCTGATTGTTATCCAAGTTTAATAAGATTTTATACACTTCTTATTGATTTCTATATTGATCTAACAGAATATAGAATGTTTTAAAATTGATTGTCATCCAATCATTTAAAATGATTTTGATAAACCTCTCACTGATTTTATATTGTGATCAATCTGAAAATAGATTGTTTTCACATGTTTTGATACATGCAGTTGTTCATTCTTTGTTTGCCATTGCTTCTATAAATACTGTTCTGCATAACACGTACACTTGTCTATAAATTGATAAGTGAGTGAATATTGTAATATTTTTGAAATTATACAAATTGTGTGACACAATATTGCTCTATAGGTGTATTGTAATTGTTCTCCTAAGGGCTTTGTCTGCTCTTGTTTGGTAAACAAGTTGGGATTTCTCTCACTGCCGGCAGTTGCAGATCCTTACCAGACCACACAGGATGTTCACTAACTCTTATGTGAGCCATGTAATTTCACTTTAGTTAGAATCTCCCACAGAGCAGGGTACAATTCATAGGAAGCGGTAACTTGTTAGGGTTTGCTGCGGGAGCAGTACATTAGTTTTATGGCTTCCTACCTAGAATGTTCACTAAAAAAATGTCCTTCTGGCACCATGTAATAGAGCCCACGTCCTTTAATGCTTAACAGTTATAAACAATTTTGCTTCACTGGACTCTAACTTGTATTTGAACAGTTACCATGGAGAAACCCTGAGTGCAGATAAGATTATTCTTTGATTCATTTAAAAGATGTCACAATGCTGTAGCACTTAAAATAACAATAAATGGAATGGCAACTTACAGATTTATGTTCCCAGGTGCCAATTAATGAAAGTAAATAAATAAATCAATGAATACCTTCAGTAAAGATAATGGGTTGTTTATTTGCTGACTGTTATTATTTTAAAGCAGTATCAGCACAATCAACTTTTCAGTGTCTTATTAAAAAAATGTAATCTTTTGTAAGAAAAGATACTAAGAAAATCCTACATTTTTATATTTTGATTCCAAGTTTTACATCTATGCCCAAAACAACTCATTGTAATTCTTAGATGCTCAGCCCCAACACTATACATAATATTTTGAGACCTGTCTACAATTTTTTAATTTCCAATATTAATTCTAGCCCTAATCCAACCTAAAAATATTATATTCGATTCTAACACTAGTAATCTTATATCTAACCTTTCATTCTAATCTAAGCCATTAGGATATTAACCCTAACTGTGGCCGAAAATCAAATAAAATCTCCAGAGCGTTGGCCATATAAATACCAATGTTTTAGCGCCACAAGCTTTATATCTCTAACCATAAAGGACCACTGCAGTTCAAGAAAAAGACACTTGTTTGTCAAGTTTGTACCAAACTAACAATTTTAGCAATTGTGCCATGGACATAATTTTTTTTTGAGAAATCTGAATGTTTGTTTATGAGTGCAGGAATCCATTTTGTAATTGTTACACCACTTCCTAAGAGGGGGTGTTTTGACTGTCAATGGTAGGTTGAAGGCAGAAGGAGGTGAAGAGAGCCTTTGTTTTTAAATAAATAGATTCGATTGAAATTGATATCATACTCCATCAACCACACTGGCCCAGAAGCAGACTCCTTGCTTCAATAAATGAATTCCTGCTGGGCCAACCAGAGGTATCAACATTTATGCTTTTCTAGCTAAAGACTGGGTTCCCTGGTGGTCCAGTGGTTAGGATTTGGTGCTTTCACCACTGCAACATGGGTTTGATTCCAGTCAGGGAACCGAAAGGTCACAGAACCCTGAAGCAATACAGGGTTGCACCTGGTAAACAATATCTGTGGCGGTATGCTGTGGCCCATTGGAGAACGAACTGGCAACCCACTCCTGTATCCCTGCCATTTATACAAAGTATATCAGAATGTTATGTTGTGGTCCATGAGGTCACAGAGAGTTGAACAAAAAAGAGTGACTCAAACAACTAAAGACTAACGACTTTTTCTGACTAAAATATGACTTCTTAGTTAATTTAAAACAATCCTAACTAATTAGCTGTAAACTGGTCTACAGAGTGAACAATATAGAAATCGTTATGAGCACTAATCAGGATATAATCTCTTTTCCATCTAGGATCTTAAACATAGCAGACAAAGCTATACCTGAAGAACTCAATCACATATATTGATTATTTCTACATCACTAAATTAATAGAATGTAAAGTTCTGTGCTGGGATAATTCCCGTAAAAAAAAAGCAGACACGACCCAACTATTTTGTAGGTACCATTTAATGGAGCAGCAATATAAAAATGTAGACTTTATTACTTTTTTTGCATGTTAAGCTACACTGCCGGTACCATACTTAAAAAAAAACACTTGAAGAATGAGTCTTGCACTGAACATCTGTATCCAATGAAAAATATATTAGGTGTCAGCTTTCAATTTGCCATATTTTATGGCTGCAAAAGGTGGTACTTCTCTGCTACAACCAGAGCCCCTGACATATTTTACAGTCCGGTCTTATTGATTCAAATGAGGTAAAAGAGCAGAATTGCAAAAAAAAAAAAGAAGAAGGAAAGACTTAGGCTTTTTGTTTAAATGGAAAATACATTAAAATCCTAAAAGATTTCTTAAAAAGAGCTGGCGTATTGCAGATTGTGCATGAGAGTGAAAGTAAGAGCACGTGTGTGGAAAGGAAGGATTGTGGGTCTGTTAGATGAATCAAAAGTATGTTAGAAATAAATACAGATAATCCATAGGATAGAACACAATGATAGAATACAGCAATGGTCAGTACTGAGGTGTCTGGCTAATGTTGAAAATAATATCAAGAACTCAAACTTGTATCAGTCATGATTTATTTAAAGGCATATTTAGGTTTCATGGATTTTGAATGCATCTGATAGAGGAGAATCAACAGTGCAAGAAAATATTTGTTTGCATGAAAAATACCAAAATAACCATTATTAAACTTACCCTAAAGTTGGTGAAGTCTCTTGAGTTTGCTAGCAGTTGATTTGAGTATTATCATCGCTGTTAAACCCTGCTAAAATTAGCAAAAAAAAACATAATTCGTTTTGGCCAATTAGCGGCAGATACAGCAGCCTCTGCAGCAAAGTATCATTAGATTGTAGACTTGTTTCCTCTGTCTCACCTCTTAAATGATGCAACTCACCAGTGCTGTGTGGATTTCTGCACTGTGCTGCTGTTGGATTGAAGGTTACATAGTTAAATAGTTACATAGTATTTGAGGTTGACTGTTAGTCCATCAAGTTCAACCTTTTTAGATCTCTTCTGATCTTTTTAATATGTGGATTATTTGTTAATAAGGAAGGCAAACAGAAAAAAAAAACATTAAAACTTTGCCAATTGTCTCATAAGGGAAAAAAAAGCAAAATTCCTTCCTGACCCCAGAGACTTGCGATCAAATTTCTCCCTGGATCAATATTCCTTAGGATAACCTTGAATGCCCTCTTTATTAAAAAAATATATCTAATCCCTTTTTAAAGTTATTTATCGAATTCACTGTTGCCTCCCTTGGCAGAGAATTTCACAGTTTAACCACCCTAGCTGTGAAGAACCCATTTCTTTCTTTAAGGTGAAATCTTTTTTCCTCTAACCTTAAGGGATGTCCCCATATATTGACCCACGCTGGATGTATTTAAAAAAGGTAATCATATCCCCTCGTTGACACCTTTTTTTAGGGGAAATAAGTTTAATTTGGTTAGTCTTTCTTCATAACTTAGCCCTTACATTCCCCTTATTAGTTTTGTTGCCATTCTCTGTACTTTTCCCATCTTTAAAATGTCCTTTTTATGAAGTGGTGCCCAATATTGTACTCCATATTCCAACTGAGGGTGTACTAAGGATGTGTACAGTGACAGAATTATATCTGCTTCCCTTGCTTCTATACCCTTCTTAATACATGCTACTTTTTTACTTGCCTTTGCAGCTGCTGCTTGGCATTGAGCACTAAGATCTAGGTGGTTGTCCACAAGTACTCCCAAACCCCTTTCAATATCAGATACCCCTAGATTTGCTCCATTAAAATTATAAATTGCATGGCTATTTTTTCTTCCCAAATGCATAACATTACATTTATTTACATTAAATCTCATCTGCCATTTTGCCACCCAGTTCTCTAATTTATGCAAACCCCTTTGTAGGGAAAGTACATCATTATCTGATTTAATTGATCCAGAGGAAGGCAAACAGAAAAAAAAAAAGTGAAACTCAGCCAATCGTCTCAAAGGGAAAAAAATGAATTCCTTCCTGACCCGAGTTACTGGCGATCGGGACTGAATGTCTTGATGGACTGAAAGTCTTTTTTTAACCTCAATTATTATGTAACTATCACTATAATTGTTGTTGGTTTTACGAATGTTGCTGACGTTTGCAATGTTGGTCACGCTCAAAGGCACTGATCACAAGCCATGCGAGGCCTTTAAAGTACACAGGGGGAGAGGCTCGCAATAAGGGGCAAAGGTGCTCAGAGATGCTAGAACCGGCAAACCGCATTGCCAGGCTTAGAAGTTTACTCCTGTCATTTTTCATGGGCAATTTCCTAGTATAACTATGTAACTATGCTTTTTTCAAGTCATGTGGTAGCGACCCTGTGGTGCGTGAGTCTTGAAAAATTAGATGTAATGGTTTGGCTATTACAGAACTCAGATCCCTCAGTACCCTTGGATGTATTCCATTAGGAGCTGAGGCTTTATTAACATTTATTTTCTTACCCTCTTTTGGGTTTCTTCCTATGTTAATCAAGTATTTAGTGATGGTAGTTTAGCCCCATTTTGTTGCAGTGTCCCAACCACTGGTACCCCATTTGTATATACCGAAGCAAAGAACCTATTTAGCTCAACTTGCCTTTTCCTGGTCACTAATTATCAGACGGCCTGTGTCACATTGTAATGTTTTCTTCCTCGCCTTCTTCCCAATAATATATTTAAAAAATATTTTAGGGTTAGTCCTACTTTCCTTTGCAACTGACTTCTCATTTTCTATTTTAGCCAGTCTAATAGCCCTTTTGCAAGCCTTGTTGATTTCTTTATATTCACATGAAGCTGCCTCTGTTCCTCCTTATTGTATCATTTAAATGCATGTTTTTTTTCCTTATCATTATCTTTAAGTCATTGTTAAGACACATGGCATGTGATTTACTCTTATTCATTTTATTTTCACATGGTACATGCCGATGTGTATGTATAGTTAGTAAGTATTTGAATGTTGTCCATTTATTTTCAGTATTTTTCCCCTGTAAGTTCTTTATCCCAGTCTATATGTTATATTACTGCCCTTGGTCCATTAATAGTAGCCCTTTTAAAATTTAGAGTTTTTTTGGCCCCTTACAACTCATTTTTTTGTATCTCAAATTAGATTGTGTTGTGATCACTGTTCTTGTGGGTTCTTGTATAACCTGGGTCAGATATTGGTCCCTAAATGTACTCAAGAAGCTGCTCCCTTTAGCTGAACTGCTGGTCTCATTTATCCAGTTTATTTCAGGGTAGTTAAAAATCTCCCATTATCAGAACTTGCCCATGCTTAGCTGCATTATCTATCTGCAGCAATAGTTGCAGTTCATCACCATCAATTATATTCCTACCAATATGTGTTTAGAATTAGCTCTTCCACTTTTTAACTCAATCCACACAGTTTCAATGTTGTCCCTAGTTCTACTATAAATACCTTCTCTGAATACAGGTTTAAAACTAGGCTTAACATACAGACAAATCCCTCCTCCTCTTCTACCATTACCCCTATCTTTCCTAAATAAATTATAACCATCCAAATTAACTGTCCAGTCATGAGATTCATCCCACCATGTTTCAGTAATGCCTATTAAGTCCCATTTTGCATGTACCACTAATAATTCTACATAGTAGTTACATAGTAATTAAGGTTGAAAAAAGACTTTCAGTCCATCAAGTTCAACCTGTTAAGATCTCCTCTGATCTGCAATATGCGGATTAGTTATTAATTAAATTATTGATTAAATAATTATTAATAGTATAGTATTGGAGAATGAATAAAGAGTTAGTCCATCAAGTTCAACCTTTTTAGATCTCTATTGATCTTTTTAATTTGGACTATTTATTATTATTGTTAATTGTTAATTATTGTTAATTGATCCAGAGGAAGGCAAACATAAAAAAAAAAACCCATTGAAACTTTGCCAATTGTCTCATAAGGGGAAAAAAAAGCAAAATTCCTTCCTGACCCCAGAAACTGGCGATCAAATTTCTCCCTGGATCAATATTCCTTGCTAGTTATCTAGGATAGCCTTGAATGCCCTCTTTATTCAGAAATATTTCTAACCCCTTTTTGAAGTTGTCTATCGAATTCGCTGTCACCACCTCCTTTGGTAGAGAATTCCACAGTTTAACCACCCTAACTGTGAAGAACCCTTTTCTTTGTTTAAGGTGAAATCTTTTTTCCTCTAACCTCAACGGATGTCCTCTTGTCAGTTGAAAATCTCTTGCTACAAAAAGTTCACTTGACAAAGCCTTATATTGACCCTGGATGTATTTAAATAACGTAATCATATCTCCTCTTAGACGCCTTTTTTCTAGCGAAAATAAGTTTAATTTTGCTAGTCTTTCTTCATAACTTAGCCCCTCCATTCCCCTTATTAGTTTTGTAGCCCTTCTCTGTACTTTTTCCAGCTCTAAAATGTCTTTTTTGTGAGGTGGTGCCCAAAATTGTACTCCATATTCCAAATGAGGGCGTACTAGAGATTTGTATAGTGGCAGAATTATAACTTCTTCCCTGGCTTCTATACCCTTCCTAATACATGCTAATATTTTATTTGCCTTTGCAGCCGCTGCTTGGCTTTGAGCGCTGTTACCTAGGTGGTTGTCCACTAGTACTCCCAAATCCCTTTCAATATCTGATACCCCTAGATTTGCTCCATTAAGATTATAGATTGCTTGGCTATTGTTCCTTCCCAAATGCATAACCTTACATTTATTTGTATTAAATCTCATCTGCCATTTAGCCGCCCATTTCTCTAATTTATGCAAATCCTTTTGTAGGGAAAGTACATCATTATCTGATTTTATTACCTTGCACAACTTAGTGTCATCAGCAAAAATGGAGACACTACATTCGAGTCCTACTTCAATGTCATTAATAAATATGTTAAAAAGGAGAGGACCCAATACTGAGCCCTGAGGAACCCCACTTATCACATTAGACCAATCGGAGTATGTTCCATTTACAACAAACCTTTGCTTCCTGTCTTTTAGCCAGCTCTCGATCCATGAGCAGATATTTACTGCAATTCCTGTATCCCTTAGTTTGCTCACTAGTCTTCCATGTGGCACTGTATCAAATGCCTTTGAAAAATCTAAAAAGACTACATCCACTGAGTTGCCCTGATCCAAGTTCCTACTAACCTCCTCATAAAAACTAATTAGATTGGTCTGACACGACCTTTCCTTCATAAATCCATGTTGACTGCTACCTATGATCCTGTTCAAATAGACATATTCTTGTATTCTGTCCCTTATTAACCCTTCTAAAAGCTTCCCAACTACAGAAGTGAGGCTCACTGGTCTATAATTCCCCGGATATGCTCTAGATCCCTTCTTAAATATAGGTATCACCTCTGCTTTTCTCCAGTCATCTGGTAGAGACCCTGTAGTGAGCGAGTCTTTAAAGATTAGATATAATGGTTTGGCTATTGCAGAACCCAGCTCCCTCAGTACCCTTGGATGTATTCCATCAGGACCTGGGGCTTTATTAACATTTATTTTCTCCAACCTCTTTTGTATTTCTTCCTGCGTTAACCAATTATTTAGTGAAGGTAGTGTAGCCCCATTATGTTGCAGTGTCCCAACCACTGGTACCTCCCTTGTGTAAACCGACGAAAAGAACCTATTTAGCTCATCTGCCTTTTCCTGGTCACTAATTATCAGATGGCCTGTGTCACATTGTAATGGTCCTATCGATTCCTTCCTGGCCTTCTTCCCATTAATATATTTATAAAATATTTTAGGGTTAGTCTTACTTTCCATTGCAACTGACTTCTCATTTTCTATTTTAGCCAGTCTAATAGCCCTTTTGCAAGCCTTGTTGATTTCCTTATAGTCACATAAAGATGCCTCTGTTCCCTCCTGCTTGTATAATTTAAATGCATATTTCTTTTTCCTCATCATGATCTTTAAGTCATTGTTAAGCCACATGGGATGTGATTTACTCCTATTTATTTTATTTCCACATGGTACATGCTGATGAGTATGTTTATTTAGTAAGGATTTGAATGTTGTCCATTTATTTTCAGTATTCTTCCCTGTAAGTTCTTTGTCCCAGTCTATATGTTGTATTGCTGCCCGTAGCCCATTAAAGTTAGCCCTTTTAAAATTTAGAGTTTTTGTTGGCCCCTTACAACTCTGTTTTTTGTATTCAATCTCAAATGAGACTGTGTTGTGATCACTGTTCCCCAAGGGTTCCCCTATTTTTACATTTGATATTATATCAATATTACTTGTGATGACTAAATCCAAGATGGCCCCATTTCTAGTAGGTTCTTGTATTACCTGGGCTAGATAATGATCCCTGAGTGTACTCAAGAACCTGCTCCCCTTAGCTGAGCTGCTGGTCTCGTTTATCCAGTTTATATCAGGGTAATTAAAGTCTCCCATTATTAGAACTTGCCCATGCTTAGCTGCATTTCCAATCTGTAACAATAATTGTATTTCCTCACTTTCAGCTATATTTGGGGGTTTATAGCATACTCCCACCAATATGCATTTAGAATTAGCTCCTCCACTATTTAGCTCAACCCACAAGGATTCAATGATGCCGTTAGTGCCAGCATAAATATCTTCTCTAACTATAGGCTTAAATTCAGGCTTAACATAAAGACAGATCCCTCCTCCTCTTTTACCATTTCCCCTATCTTTCCTAAATAGGTTATAACCATCCAGATTAACAGTCCAGTCATGAGATTCATCCCACCATGTTTCCGTAATGCCTATTAAACCCCATTTTTCTTGTACTGCTAATATTTCTAGCTCATCCATTTTCCCAGGCAAACTTCTTGCGTTTGCAATCATACACTTTATGTTGCTATGGCTCTGCTGATGTGAAGTGCCTGCCACTGTATTTGAGGCCCCTATTAATATCTCCCTACTTTCTATTGTAACCCTCCCCCCTTCTCCTCCCTCATGGGTAAATAATTCATCCCTTTCCCTCTCTACCCTATTTACCCCAATACTTCTATATAGTCCCTCCCCCCCACCTACAAGTTTAAAAACTCCCCCAGCCGTTCTACCATCCTATTCCCTAGCACAAAAGCGCCCTCATCATTAAGGTGCAATCCATCCCTACTATAGAGATTGTACCCAAGTGAGAAGTCAGCCCAGTGCTCTAAAAACCCAAAACCCTCTGCACTGCACCACTTTTTTAGCCATGCATTAACCTCCCTAAGCTCCTTCTGCCTCCCTGGGCTAGCACGTGGCACTGGTAGTATCTCAGAAAATACTACCTTGGAGGTCCTTGCTTTAAGCTTATTCCCTAATTCTCTAAAATCATTCTTTAGGACGCTCCATCTTCCACTAACTTTGTCATTGGTACCAATGTGTACCAAGACCGCCGGTTCATTACCAGCCCCTCCCAATAATTTATCCACCCGATCCACAACATGCCGAACCCGAGCACCCGGGAGACAGCAAACTGTTCGATTGCTGGGATCTGGGTGACAAATTACCCTGTCTACCTTCCTAATAATAGAGTCCCCTTCTAATTCTAGTTCACCCATTTTCCCAGGCAAACTTCTTGCATTAGCAAGCATACACTTTATGTTGCTATGGCTCTGCCATTGTGAAGTGCTTGCCACTATATTTGAGTCACCTAGTAATACCTCCCTACTGTCTATTGTAACCCTCCCCCCTTATCCTTCCCCTTCTCCTCCCCCATGGGTAGACAATTCATCCCTTTTCCCCTCTACCCTTTCTACACCAATACTTCAATCTAGTCCCCCCCCCCACCTACTAGTTTAAAAACTCCCCCAGCCTATCTGCCATACTTTCCCCTAGCAGCTCTCTCATCATTAAAGTGCAATCCATCACTGCTGTAGAGTGAGAAGTCAGGCCAGTGCTCTAAAAACCCAAAGCCCTCTGTCTTGCACCACTTTTTTTGCCATGCATTAACCTCACTAAGTTCCTTCTGTCTCCCTGGGCTAGCACGTGGCACTGGTAGTATCTCAAATAATGCTACATTGGAGGTCCTTGCATTAAGCTTATTCCCTCGTTCTCTAAAATCATTTTTTAAGACATTCCATCTTCCACTTACTTTGTCATTGGTACCAATATGTACCAAGACCACTGGTTCATTTCCAGCCCCTCCCAATAATTTATCCACCTGAGCCAAAAAAAGCCGAACCCGAGCAACCGGGAGACAGCAGACTGTTCGATTGCAGGGATTTGGGTGACAAATCACCCTTCCTACCTTCCTAATAATAGAGTCCTCTACCACCAAAACCTGTATGTTGCTCTGCTTATTCTGCCCTCCCTCTCCTGCAGTAGAACTGTTCTGAAGGCTGTTAGAGGGAACAGCTCTATCTGGCATTGTCATTCCTGAATGAACAACCACAACAGTTTCACTCAATCTGGCAAATCTGTTGGTGTTTGTCAACTCAGAACTGGCCTGCCTCCTCCTCCTGACCCCCTGCTTCCCTTTGTAACTGTGACCCAGCTACCTCCCTGGACATCCTCACTAGCCCCATCTTTACCCTCTATGGTAGGCCCAGCTAAACTGTACTCCCTTTTCTAGTGGAGCAATATCACTCAGTGCTGCAATTCTCCTCTCTAGTCCTCAAATTTGAGCCTCCAGAGAGGCATGCGAGAGATGCGCGCAGATGCCATGGCGTTCTTTTTCACTGGAGCGCTTTTGCCTGGAGCGCATGCGTCGGCAGGCATTAGTCAGGCGTGATGCAGTCATGCCACCCCTTTACACAGGCCAAACCACACCCACTCTCACCTTGACACTGATTACAGAGCACAGGACAAAAAACACCCTTTAGTTTCTAGTCAGTGCTCAGACCATAAGCAGCACACTGCATCAAATTGGTCTGCATGGCTGTCGTCCCAGAAGGAAGCCTCTTCTAAAGATGATGCACAAGAAAGCCTGCAAACATTTTGCTTAAGACAAGGAGACTAAGGACATGGATTACTCGAACCATGTCCTGTGGTCCGATGAGACCAAGACTTATTTGGTTCAGATGGTATTATTACCCAAAAAATAACCACTTCCATCAAAATACCCCATGAACACCTGTTAAAGTACAAAACAAAAGAAACTACTTAACGTATCCCTCTAGTGACCACTTACCATCCAAATTTAGAGAAAATTCATAAAATTATCAAAGATTTACAACCATTACTAATTGAAGATACTGAATTAAAAGATATATTCCCAAAAACTCCCATCCTTGCATTTAAACAACCACCAAACCTGAAAAAAACATGTCCACAGAAAATTAGCCAATAAACAACTGAATACAAAAAATGGAACCAAACCTTGTAACAAAAGTTCCTATAAATTGTGCCAACACATTTGTAATAATTATACAGCCACACATAACAACAAAACCTACAACATCAAAGGATCATATTCATGTACATCGTCCAATAAGGTTTATATAATACAATGTACTTTATGTGACACAGGTTGCTACATTTGAGAAACTTGCCAAAAAATGCATTTAAGGATGAATTTACACAAACATTCAATAAGAAAGCACCATTTTAGCCAGAATGATAACTCCATCCACAACTTCAAAGTCAAAATACTCAGAGTAAAATGTAAAAGCATCCAAGAGAGAAAAGCATTTGAAATAAAGATGATCAAATTCCTTAACACTAAAAATACCGTACTTAATATGCACTTGGGTTTTCTAACACATTATCAGAATTTCATGTGATTTTTTTCTCCTTATACCAAAACAGACTGAGCATTCTTTGTGAGGTGTTTGTCCAACAGGAAAGATATCACTGTGGACTACAGTGCTCTGCTTTTTCATGTATATATTTATGTATATGTGTATATATGTTTCCTTTATTATGTTGTGTTTATTCCCCATATATGTATTTACCTGAAGATGTCAGATGCTGTCTCCACGCTACCTGCATCTGCTGTTATTATTCAAACTGAGGGTTCCATCTCATGTTAGTATTGCTTGAGACTTGATAAAGAGAGGTTGAACCTCTCGAAAGCTCGTCATTATAAATAAGACGCTTGTCCAATACAAAAGGTATCAAATTATATTGCAATACTCATTATTAATCATATATATATATATATATATATATATATATATATATATATCAAATATAATAGTTGTCAAACTACGAATCGTCGCAACGCTTAGCGAAGCGAGGGACGCAGTTTGGTCCGCAAATGCGGACCCTCGCCGCATTTGCAGAGGTGGAGGCTCCCACGTCGGCTGCAATGAGCCAAAGGTGAAGCGAGGGGCCGCATTTGTGGACCAAACTACGTCCCTCACTTCGCTAAGTGTGGCGACGATTCGTAGTTTGACAACTATTATATGTGATATATATATATACTGTATATATATATACAGTATATATATATATATATATTTATATATATATATATATATATATATAGATTAATAATGAGTATTGCAATATAATTTGATACCTTTTGTATTGGACAAACGTCTTATTTATAATGACGAGGTTTCGAGAGGTTCAACCTCTCTTTATCAAGTCTCACACGCGGTTACAAACACGCACACAAGTTGCACTTTACCAAAATAGATCTAACACGCAATAACTATATACGGACTTACACAAAAAAATACGAACCGCGGGACTTAGAATGGAAAATTTACGGACTTAGTATACAAAAATACGTGACATGGGACTTAGAAAAAAAAAACATTACAACCTCGCAAAAATACGACCTTAACGGTCGAACCGCGCGCACCTGAAAACATTAAAAACACAATAAATACACAAAAAAAATACATAAAAAGCTTACCCACAGCAAGGGGGGGGGCACCCAAGACCTCTGCAAGTGAAGTTACACCTCAATTTATGTCCAAATTCCCGAGTTTAGACACACGAAAATCCCCTAACCGAGAGAAAAAAGGGCCGGCGAAAAAAACGAAAACGAGGCTACAGGACCCTAAACACGCAAAACACCACCAAGCACATACGGCTTTTCAAAAAAGCTGTACGAGGTACAAGATACACTCTTACCAAGGACGCAACATCATCCACAGCCGCGTACTACATACACATTCGCCACCATTTTACAACACTAACTTACACAATGCGGAAGTACTCAGCTACACTAACGGCTTTCCCTCGGGCACGCAGCCTATCTACACTGCACACATTGCTGACACTTACACCTCAGCTCCACAACAGTGCAAACCTACAATGTATGCTGCAGGAACATCAAAACAGATTGTCAGCTCTTCAGCACAATGCTTCATGCATATATTACTTCCAAATAGGTAAAGTATATTAATTTATTAATTTATTAATTATTTAATTTCCATACAAAAACAAATATACGCAAAAACAAAACAAAAAATATCACAATAAATCCATTCACTGCGCGACTCACAACGAGCGCCAACACTAATCATAGCACACAAAGCCTTGCCATAAGCGCAAAACGCAGATCACCGACGACAAAACAATAACAGCAAAAGCGCCTATCAAAAATAAAAAAATACAACAACCAACAGCGTCGCAATGAGCGCCGAAGGATCTCGGACCACCAAAAAAATGAATGTCTGGCCCAAACAGCATTCCCTGCCTTACAATTTTATTGCCATCATTTTTTGACGGGTAAGTCGCTAGTATATATATTGTGACCGTTTGCCCCTTAGATGAGATGACAAGCAAGTGGAGTATGGAGTTCTTGACAGGAGTGACGGAGTTAAAACTTCTGAAGAACTCCTAATTGGTGCAACTTCCCTTTAAAAGCCTGAAAGCAGATATGGAAAGGGGGTGTGGCTGGCTAGGCTCTGGGCAGGTAGTGTGCTGCTGCCAGAAGCAAGCCACAGAGTGGAGGCTGATCCTGTGTGGAGTTACAGTGAGAGCTTTGGGAAGCAAGCCTGTAAGAGTTACCCGATTTTACTGTGGCTGCGAGTATTGAGACAACAGCAGGACGTGTGAGCTGTTTGCAGGCGCAGGACGCTTAGAGCTGGAAGAGTGAAGAGCTGGAGAGCTTACACGGTGGACTGTATTATTATTATACCTGCAGACCGAGAAGCGGTCTCAGGGATAGTCAGTGGGTTCCTGGTTATAGTAAGCCCGTTTATGTGGTATTTTGTTTTATTGCTGAATATAAGCACTGTTTACTTTCTGTTGGCGCTGACAAATAAACAGCAGTACAATTAAGCCTCTGACAAGCCTACTGTGATTTCCTCCCTAAAAACTTAAAAGAGCAGGACGCAAACCCCGTCAGAAGGGCCACAACAGCAATCCTTGCAACACGAGGCGAGCCGTTGAGGCACAATAATGCGTTGCGCAATTCTGCAAGGCCAGTGGCGCTCATCGCCAGTGGAGCAGTACTTAGGCTGCAATGAGCGCCTTCGGCGGTCATTGCAGGGCTCGTGATGAGCGCCTGAGCCCCATAGGACTTAGGACCGAAGCACGTAAAACGCCGAATCACGCAACTGGAATCGCAAGCCCCGTAGGACTTAGGACCGAAGCACTTAAACCGCCCGAACCACGCAACTGGAAAGACAACCAAAAAAAACACAATTATGCCTCCAATTCACTTCCACACACACACAGCACAGGGGGAGAGCCATTTGAGGCATATTTTAATGTTCGAAAATTGCCTAAGCAAGAAAAAAAATGGCGGCCGAAAAAACATAAACAGGAGGAAAAGAGGCCGAAGGCAGTAAAAAAGAGCACGAAGCCAGTAACACTTAATCCAAGACAGTAACATGTAACCCAAGGCACTAACACTTACACCAAGGCATTAACACTTACACCAAGGCACGAACACTTAACCCATGGCAGGAACACTCATTGTGAGGCCCCTAAACTACACACGGGGGTGGGGGGGTCGCAATGAGCATGAGGGGCCATAGCCTCTATATATATAAACCCTGCTTAACGATATCCCTTTGAGCACTGACTTGCAATAGCTCTCTTTTTGTCCCTATACCTCCCTGCTTAGCACTAAACCTCGCTATTGTGAGGTTTTTGAGCGCCAAACCCTGGTTAGCCCTTTAAATTCTTGCTCAGCACTCTCCGGTTCTCCATAGCGCTGTCTGAGCGCTATTGCGATAAAATGCCCCACTAACAACGTTTCACATAGCGCTCCTCAACAGCAATCAAAATCTCTTGTTGGTTTTTGGATTAAAGAGAAATGCTGATTGATAGGTAAATACTATTAAGCTTAAAACATTTTCAATAGCCCTTTAAGTATAATATACTCTATGTGCCATAAACCATTTAAAAGGTAGTCAACTTCAGAGGTGTCAGAGGTGCAGTATCAGGAAAGCCCCTTTGCAGAAAAATGATTTCTTACAGTTGCATATTAATTGAGGTTGAAAAAAGACTTTTAGTCTATCAAGTTCATCCAAACAGAAAAAAAAAACGAATTGAAGCCTTGGCAATTGTCTCAAAGGGAAACAACAAATAAAGTCCTTCCTAACCCAGATACTGGTTACCTAGTTCAATATTCTCTAGTTATTCAGGATAACCCTCAATGCCCTTTTTATTCAAAAAAATATTTGCTCCCTTTTTAAAGTATTGAATTCTCTGTCACAATTTCCTTTAGTAGATAATTCCACAGTTTAACTACCCTTACTGTGAAGAACCCTTTTCTTTCTTAACTGTAGAATATTTTTCCTTCTAACCTCAAGAGACGTCCTCTTGTCAGTTGAAAACCTCTTGGCAAAAAAAGTTAATTCTAGCATTCTATCTAAAGTGGTGAACAAGCATCATGCAAAACATGTTCCCTGTCACAATGGGTGTTTTACACATCTTTTAATATTTCAATAAAGGTTGGTGAATGACACAAGAAATAAGGTACTCTGGCTATGATTCATTATTTTGGTTGTGATAATTACACATTTTGGAATCTGATTTCATTGCACATGGGCTGTTTGGACTAGTAATGCCCATGATTTACAGGTATTAAATAATATATGTTGCTACAGTATTACCATGACCTTTTTGTGATTTGTACTACATTTCACCACCTTGGTTTTGGAAGTGAGTTATTTTATATTGAGGGGTATATTGTTATATTACTTGGATGTGTTGCTGAGTTAGTGGTTGAGTATAGGGAAGTTTGGGAGAGGTTTGGTAGAAAGTTGGCCAATTGGCCCTGGGATTGACACATAGTGGAGGGATTTATCTCTTTGCTTTTTCCTTTATGTACATTTATTCTTTTTGGGCTGTGGGATATCAACTCCTGTCTTCCCAGTAATCAGACTTTATATTTACAATTTAGCATTAGCCATGATAATAACAAAGAAATATATCTAACCCCTATTGCTTCCGAGTATGCGATCCAATGGATCGCACCAAAATCAAGCAAAAGTGTAATTTGCGATTCTGTCACAGGTCAATTAACTAATAGGAACCGGACAACACCATTCAACACCACGGAAACGGGTTTAAAAGGCTGCCAAACCCGTAAATCCCGGACTGTGCTTTAACTGAGAAACTCAAGACGCAGTTCTAGGCGTTGGTGGGTTTTTTAAACGATATAGATAGAGAGACAAAGAGACAGAGAGAGATAGAGTGTGCTAGAGAGAGTGAGTGACAGTGACATAGAGATAGAGAGAGCAAGTAAGAGGTAGATAGAGAGAGAGAGACAGAGAGTGAGTGAGTGAGAGTGACTGAGAGCTAGAGACAGACAGAGCGAGTGAGAAATAGAGAGAGATAGAGACAGAGAGAGAGAGAGCAACACCGGAGGAGAGTGAGGTGAGGAGGAGAGTGAGGAGATTGAAGGAAACACCTAAGGAGGAAAAGAGGAGTGAAGGAGAGTGAGGAGAGGAGGAGAGTGAAGAGAGGAGGAGAGGTAAGAAGTATGGAGAAAGGGAGAGAAGGAAGCAGGTCAGGGAGGGGAGGTAGAGGTGTAGGAGGGTAGGAGGGGGGAGGGATATAGGCACACAAGGCGTAGGAGCAGAAGGTCAGGAGTTTGATCCCAGTGAGGAAGATAGTGGGGATGAGGGGCAGGCCCAAAGGAGAGAACAGGGAAGTTAGGAAACCCAGGCACAGTTGAGAGTTCAAGAGGTTGTGCTTTGGCAGAGGGCCAACAATTATAGCCCAAAAGAGATAGACATCCTCCTCAAGGAAATCTGTGCCCGCCATAGCATCATACATGGTGGGAGGGATGTGAGGCCTGGTGATAAGACACGTGCCTGGAATGAGATTGCTTAAGGTGTGGTGTCAGTAGGGGTTGGAAACAGGGATGTGAAGTCTGTCAAACACAGATATGATGACTGCAGGATGAAGGTGAGAATGAAGATGTCAGCGGAGGCCAGAGCAGCCCGTGCAACCAGTGGTGGACCACCAGTTAATATCACCTACTGTGGATGGGAGCAGACTCTAAAGGAGTGGATGGAGCCAGAGGCAGTAGTGGGCCTTTCTGGACAGCTGGACTCTGGCTTTCAGGAAACCCTGCAATGTGAGTATCATATACACCATCACACCCTCATATGCACACACACATGAACCCCACACAGATAGAACACTGACATACAATAGCACTGTAAAATCTCTGCAGATGGCAAACAGCACCAGCATTACATATATTGCTATGAGCCATGATCCACAATGCTCATGATACAGTTCAATGTTTATCTGCGTAAAATAAGCAACACAGCCAATTACAAGTGACCATGATGTCAGGCATATGGAAACACACAGCAAACAATTGTTTTGAGAATCAATACTCAAATACTATTGTCCGCTCATTTCAGTACCCAGGAGGCGTAACCCGGCCGAGGAGGCCCAAACGGTGACTCCACAGGAGAAGAAACCACAGTTGCTAATGCAGGTGGTGGTGGAGGAAGCCAAGGGCCCGGGAACCATCACAGAAGGCTGGCCCATCAGCAGCAAGATCACTGTGTTGAACACCCACCGGGCCCTCACATGCATCATGGGCACGTTCCCAGCCATGTGAACCAATAGACATGTCGTGGAGCCATCAACCACCTGCAGGGATGTCGAGGTCCTGGGGACCACTTTCAACAGGTCCACCACTGCCACCTGGTGAGATGCAATGGATGCGGTGGCCAGACCCCAATGCTCTTCCACTCCTGACCGGGCCCCAACAGATGATGCACCAAGATGTTGTCCCAACAGATGATGCACCAAGGGATGATGGCACAACAGATGATGGCACAACAGATGATGCCCAAACAGCTTTTGCCCCAACAGACCGGGCCAACACCAATGCCACGGGCAACACTATCACTACGGACAACACCATCGCCAATGGCAACACCATCACTATGGGCAAAACCATCGCCAATGGCAACACCATCACTACTGGCAACACTATCGACACTGGCAACACCTCTGGCCTCACCACAGCCCTTCCTCAGTCCAACTATGTCTACTGACAGACCTCACAGCCACCTGGAGGAACTTCTTGCGGCACACCTACATGGATGATGATTGTAACTACTGAGTAATGCAACGGCTGACAGCCCAGCTTGAAAGGCAGAATGATATTCCCACCGATCAAGTCGACAGCATCAGACCTCTATATGGTGAGTTGAGGCATAATGGAAGGGTGGAGAGGTATGAGCGAAAGGCTCATAGGGACAGACAAGCCCAAACACATCTCATGGAGTGGCTAGCGCAGTTGGCAGAAGGCCATGTCAACACTCTCCAGCCTTTGGTTCCACAGGCTCCATTACTATGGCAACCAGAGCCTGAGGCCTCCTCATCTCACCCCTTACCGCCAACGCCAGCTGCTACACAGCTGCCCCAGTTGGACGCACCCCTCAATCCAGCACCTCCTGACCATGGTAGACAGATGTCGGTAATACACATGGGGGCCCAGTGATCAGAAAGAGAAAGTAGGTGAGAACGTCCCCTAGGTCAGTGGTTGTCAATCCTCTCCCCATGACTCACCAGACAGACCATGATTTAGGTGAAACACTGTGTGAATACACATGTGAAGCAATTTGAGGCTCCACCACCTGTTGAATACTAGTTGCCTCACTTTTAGTTCCCGAGTTTCACATTAATCATGGCCTGTTCCATTGGTGGTGGATGCATACCATTCGTTTGATATTAGAACACCTTGGCCCCCATTCAATTGGCAAATTGTAATTACCGGAGTCCGTAATAGAGCCCAAAAAAGTAATTGATGATCAAATAGCCTCTTGTTGCTACCCGCAATCGATTTGAGTTACAGCCTGAAAATTCCTGTGGTTGTCAAAACCATCACTCCGACCCATCTCGGCCTTTGATCTTTCCAGCCCGCAAATGTTACCATAGCTAAAATTCCCCAAGGCCACAATTGCTTTCAAACCCATAAATGGCAAAAGCAGCAAAAAATATTATTGGTTCCAAATAGGACCCGCAAGTGGGTTAAACACCTGTTTGTAGTACTCCAAAAGCAAATGTAAACACACTACTGTACTTTAAAATACTGGGAAAGCAATGAGAGGTATTTGAATTAATTGCACAACAATCCCCATGGAACAAATAGGCCTCAAAAATATTTTATTTCTTTTAATATTTTTGAATGGTTATGCCAATACGAAAAGTGTTTCTGCAAGATGCATAATCAATTAAAGACAATTAAATAACTAAATTACAACACAAAACTATGAAACTGCCTGACAAATGATCCCTTACACTCATTGAGGCTCAAACGTAGACCCTAAAAATAATAATATATTCCATACATTTATGTCACTCATCAGATCTAGATTGGAAAAATAAACAGTGGCAAAATTACACCAGCACATGACATTTTCAAGTACTACGGCAACATATACCAAACTAATGTAGTACAGTCCATCAGGAAGGGCATCAAACAAACAGAGGCTGTGCAGAGGCACGTGAAGCAATAGCAAACTCACCTCCATCAGGGCCAATCTCGGCCCATCTTGTAAAGTCCCACTTCATTGATGTTGACCATGTGGCAAGATGTAAAGCCATTATCATGTTGTGAACCCATAACAAGGGTTCTTGTATCAATTAATTAATATCACCTGTCATTTTGTGCTCAACCCACAGGGGAGTGTTAATACTCAATAGTATCACAATTTATACTTCTCATGTGTATTAACTAACAAACCTCACCAAGAATGTTATGCAAGCATTGTCATGAATCACCCAGGGACCATATTGGATTTGGTGTGAACTATGCTGGGGCCATTTTGTGACTGGCAGCAGTGGCCATTTTGGGCTGGGTTATCTTCCACATGCTGTTGCCATGTGGAAGAACAAAAGGTTTGGGTTGTAATGATTAATTACAGTATAAGGTTGTATATTGTATTATGGAGGGATTGTATTTAGTTAACCATCCCCCAGTAGGTAAAAACTGAGGCAGGAGCTGAGCCAAATGGGGTTATCCTAAACAAGATAAACCTCACAGGGTGTCGCCAGGACCTAAACAAAGAGATTTGCCAGACAGCCAGGCACCTAGATAACAATGGGGGGGCCTAGGAGCAAACAGGAAGTTTCCCCTGGGACAGCCTGGGTCAGAATGAGCTTGGTGGCCACGCCTGGGGTTGGCCCAGGGGAGGGGTCTGGTCGTTCCCATAGCCTACCTCTGTTACATTGGACAGAGGTAATTAGGTTACTCTAGAGGTTACCCTATTGGCCAGAGAAAGGGGAAAGGTTGATCCACTCCCTCCACTGTGTGTGTGTGAAATGTTTTAAATATGTTGTTCCAAAATAAAACGTTGTTCATAATGTTCATCAAGACGTGGTGTGTAGATGTATTATTTACCCGGGGACATATGCTTGCAGTAAGATTTGTCAGACTTACTGTCAATATTGCTCAGTCTAAACCAAGGGCTGAGACATGGTGTTCATGTAATCAAAACGGCTCCAAGGTCCAGAGTAACCCAAATCTGGTCAGCAGACCCCAGCCAGAGAGTGGGTCGTGACAATTGGTGGCATAGTGGTGGGGTACTCTGAGAAGGACCAGAAAATGGAGCAGATGGAAGCAGAGGACTACAGACTACTCCTGCTAAATCAATGGATGGCATTCATGCAATTATGGCATGGCCATGAGCTGGCAAGCTGGTTGGAGGAACTGGTAGAGAAAGAGATGGACTTGGAGGAACAGTACCTTGCCAGGATAGAGTCCTTGGGTGGCCGGAGAGAGAATCTCTATTTTCGTTTGGATCTAGAATATGGGGTCGGTGAGATTCTGAATGGTGATACGGAATGTGGCATGGGAACTGCAAGGAGGCATAATAACTTGTTTGTTGAACGCTGCCGGGGTCTGGGACTGGAAGCATGGTTCCCGGAGGCTCCTTTGCTGGAACCCCTGATTCAGCAAGAGCTGCAACTGGAGGCTGAGTATGTGCAATTGTGGGATGCGATACCCAAGAAGTATTTTTACAACTCAGACGGTATGTACCAGAGGGAGTATGTTCACTGGAACTAGGGAGAGGCTTTTATAGACGGTAAACAAAGTGAGAAGTGGGAAGGGGTAAACACTGTTCCTTTGCCAACTCCTGGGGATGGAGAATGTTTGCCCCTAGAACATGCAGCGACTGTGTCAGGGCCTAGTCACCAGCCCAAAGAGCCAGAGACCCAGTGGAATGTTCCCTGGGTGGGGTCAGATAATCCATGTCTGCCCCCTGAGACCCCAAGAGACTTAATCCCAGAGGGAGTGCGAACTGCTCACAAGCTAGGGCCAGATAAGTTAAGTCTGCCCTCAGAAGTTCTAGGCAAAGTGTGTTGGCCAGAACTGCTAATGGAGCCAGAGGCTCGTGATGATTATGTGATGGACGGTGGGAAGGGAGCCTTAGAGGCCAGGCTGGAAGGGAATAATGAGATTCCCCAGCCTGCATCAGATAACCACTGTCTGTACCCTGACACCCCATGGGAGTTGTCCCCAGAGGTGCTAGTGAAGAACAGAGCCCAGGAGGGTTGTTTAAGAGACTGTGGGGAGGGAAAGGAATTGGTTTCTGGCTACAGGGAACCTGACCTCACACAGCAAGAGAGTGCCAGGGGCACAAAGAGCCAGGCCGGGGCAGCAAGCATGCCAGCTTTGGCAAAAGCATTATGGGTGCAGAGTGGCACCATGATAGAGGGTGTACCAAGTGGGGAGATACCCTGGATAACCAGTGTCCAGGAGCCCACTGGAACAGACACCACTCCAAAGGCCCAGTTAAACCTGGAGGACTGGGATAAGGGTACCAAGCAAAAGGCCATAGAAGAAGAGGGTCAGCTGAGGGCCCCAAAGCACAGCCTGGGTGGGAACAGCGTAGTTCTCCAGGCTGCAACACAGACAGACCCAGGGGACCAAAACCAGGAGGGTCTGTCCAAAGATACAGATTCCCAGGAGCCAGAGCAAACAGAGCATCCAGGTCCGGACTCCATCAGAGCCGCTGGAGTCAAGCGCAGACCGGTATGTACTTTACTGCAGTTATTGTGTTATTTGGCTCCCAACAATAATGATTTTGCTGAGAGAGGTACTGGACTGCCCCCTTGCAATCCCATAGGCCCAGAGACTGTTTTAGAGACCCCAGCCCAGCTGTGGGGACTGGCTGGAGGGAAAGGGGTTGCTATGGGACAGGGGTTGTTTTATGGGGCTCCCAAAGATACGGTTTTGCCTCAGAAGAGGGTATGGGTGCAACCCACTGTGTCCCCAGTGACTTCCATGCTGCTGCCAAAAACAGAGAGATGGGATCCTGGACTGTTTGGGTGGGGGTTGCATGGGAAGAGCAATTTGCTCTATACAGTGGGAGCAAGGCCAAGGGCTGGGGGAGGTTGTTACTCTGCACTTTGGGACTGTTTTCTAAAAGGACTTGAACGTGGAGAGAGTGCAGAGGGCCTAGCCAATCCAGAAGAGTCATGACTATCAGCAGAGCTGGGAAAATCCTAGGGGCATGGATGTTTCCTGCCACGCTTGGGGATGTGTTGTCATGAATCACCCAGGGGCCATATTGGATTTGGTGTGAACTATGCTGGGGCCATTTTGTGACTGGCAGCAGTGGCCATTTTGGGCTGGGTTATCTTCCACATGCTGTTGCCATGTGGAAGAACAAAAGGTTTGGGTTGTAATGATTAATTACAGTATAAGGTTGTATATTGTATTATGGAGGGATTGTATTTAGTTAACCATCCCCCAGTAGGTAAACACTGAGGCAGGAGCTGAGCCAAATGGGGTTATCCTAAACAAGATAAACCTCACAGGACCTAAACAAAGAGATTTGCCAGACAGCCAAGCACCTAGATAACAATGGGGGGGCCTAGGAGCAAACAGGAAGTTTCCCCTGGGACAGCCTGGGTCAGAATGAGCTTGGTGGCCACGCCTGGGGTTGGCCCAGGGGAGGGGTCTGGTGGTTCCCATAGCCTACCTCTGTTACATTGGACAGAGGTAATTAGGTTACTCTAGAGGTTACCCTATTGGCCAGAGAAAGGGGAAAGGTTGATCCACTCCCTCCACTGTGTGTGTGTGAAATGTTTTAAATATGTTGTTCCAAAATAAAACGTTGTTCATAATTTTCATCAAGACGTGGTGTGTAGATGTATTATTTACCCGGGGACATATGCTTGCAGTAAGATTCGTCAGACTTACTGTCAATATTGCTCAGTCTAAACCAAGGGCTGAGACATGATGTTCCTGTAATCAAAACGGCTCCAAGGTCCAGAGTAACCCAAATCCGGTCAGCAGACCCCAGCCAGAGAGTGGGTCGTGACAAGCATGATATCCCAATGCTGACAATCAAACCTAAAGTAGTGATGACTAACATGTGACCACTTTGAAACCATGCCTGTGTCACTGTAAAGGGCTGGGATGTTCACATAACAATCTATTGGACAGCAACTAGGGCATGTTAGTTTACATAAATATTAACGTGCAAAAATGTTCCTACTTTTAACACATTTTTGTTTAGCTTATATATGAACGTGACAGAAATGTGATGTATGTTGGTTTCCAAAAACCCCAACCAGAAACGGTGATAACATCATAACAAAGCATAAATATCATGGGTGTAGTGCGAGCAGATCCCAGAAGGGCAAGAGGCTCTTTGGGAAAAAGGGGAAATGTACTACTGCATACTAATGATGGTGTATAGCATCTACTAAGGTCACATGTTACATAGTTACATAGTAATTGAGGTTGAAAAAAATAATTCTAATCCATCAAGTTCAACCATTTTAGATTTCCTCTGATCTTCAATATGCGGATTAAATGTTGATTGATAATTGATCTAGAGGAAGGCAAACAGAAAAAAAACTCAGTGAAACTTTGCAAATTGTTTTCAAAATGGGAACACAAATATATCATTCCTTCCTGACCCCAGATATTGGTGGTCATACTCCTCCCTGGATCAATACTCCCTCTCTAATTATCAAGGATAACCCTGAATTCCCTTTTTATTTAAGAATATATCCAATCATCATCGAATCTGCTGTCATCCCCTTCTTTGGTAATAAATTCCACAGATTAACCACCCTTAATGTGAAAAACCCTTTTCTTTCTTTAAGGTGGAATCTTTTTACTTCTAACCTCAAAGGATGTCCTCAAGTCAGTTGGAAATCTCTTGGCACAAAAAGCTCACTTGAAAAATCTTTATACTGACTCTGGATGTATTTATATAAGGTAATCATATCTCCTCTTATGCGCCTTTTTTTCTAGAGAGAATAGGCTGAATTTGGTTAGTCTTTCTTCATAACTTAGCCCCTCTATTCCCTGTATTAGTTTTGTATTAGTTTTGTAGCCCTTCTCTGTACCTTTTCCAGTTCTAAAATGTCCTTTTTATGAAGTGGTACCCAAAACTGTACTCCATATTCCAAATAAGGCCGTACTAGAGATTTGTATAGTAGCAAAATTATATTTGCTTCCCTTGCTTCTATACCCTTCTCAATACATGCTAATATTTTATTTGCAGCTGCAGCTGCTGCTTGGCATTGAGCACTGTTACCTAGGTGGTTGTCCACAAGTACTCCCAAATTCCTTTCAAACTCTGATACCCCTATATTTGCTCCATTAATATTATAAATTGCATGGCTATTTTTTCTTCCCAGATGCATAACTTTACAATTATTCATATAAAATCTCAGCTGCCATTTAGATGAGATTTTATGTAAATCCTCAATTTTATGTAAATCTCTTTGGAGGGAAAGTACATCATTATCTGATTTAATTACCTTACAAAACTTTGTGTCATCAAAGAAAATGGAGACACTACTTTCCAGTCCCACCTCTAAGTCATTAATACATATGTTAAAAAGGAGAGGACCTAATACTGAACCCTGATGAACCCCACTTACCACATTAGTCCAATCTGAGTATGTTCCATTTACAACAACCCTTGGCTTCCTGTCTTTTAGCCAGCTCTCAATCCATGAACAGATATTTACTGTAATTCCTGTATCCCCTAGTTTGCTCAATAGTCTCCCACATGGCACTGTATCAAAAGCCTTTGCAAAATCCAAAAAGACTACAACCACTGAGCTGCCTTGATCCATGTTCCTACTAATTTCTTCATAGAAACTATTTAGGTTTGTTTGACATGACTTATCCCTCATAAATCGCTGTTGATTCCTACTTATAATCTTGTTTAAATAGACATATTCTTGTATACTATCTCCTATTAATCTTTCTAAAAGCTTTCCCATTACAGAAGTGGGTCTTACAGGTCTATAATTTCCTGGATTTGTTCTTGCCCCCTTCTTAAATATAGGTATCAACTCTGTTTTTCTCCAGTCATCTGGTGGAGACCCTCTGCTGAGTGAATCTTGAAAAATTAGATATAATGGTTTAACTATCAGGACCTGGTGCTTTATAAAAACATGTATTTGTTCTAACCACTTTTGGATTTCTTCTTGCATTAACTAATTATTTGTGTAGCCCCATTTTGTTGCAGTGCCCCAACCACTGGAACCTCCCTTGTGTATACCAAAGAAAATAACCTATTTAGCTCATCTGCTTTTTCCTGGTCAGCCATTAGGTAGTTGTCATGATATATCACTAGGCATGACCATTAATTGTGATGTGTCATCTCACAATAAATGCTTAACTGTGACCACAGTCAGTGGTCCAAGGGTACTATCACCTTCACCATCTGATATTGTTTGGCAACATTGCTATCACATTCACCAGCTATACATTTGCCCATGATATCATATGTTCGGAAAAACTATCCATTATTACGGAGACACAAAAGTCAGCAGCCATAATCACTGTTACTTACATCAGACACAAGTATCTGCTCTTAGAATGATATTTCAGAAAGGATGCCATTGTGACACTCTGCAGGTCCACCGCCATAGCTGAATTTATCTAAATAAAAGCTAACAATAATTTTGTCTTATAAATCGGGATAAATGATTGAATTAATATAGTCTAAGCAACATGTTTAGGAGGGGCTTTCATTGAAGGAATTCCCATCTCAGAGCCACAGTGAATATATTACATTTACTTTATAATTTGACCTATGCTTACAGATGAAGTAGATGCCTTCATGGACCTGAACTGTGCCTAAATCAAAATAAAACAT
This sequence comes from Discoglossus pictus, assembly GCA_027410445.1. Lineage (NCBI taxonomy): Eukaryota > Metazoa > Chordata > Amphibia > Anura > Alytidae > Discoglossus > Discoglossus pictus. Next base: position 61,549,549 of record CM050175.1, on the reverse strand, counting down.
ACATTTAAAACAGAACAAAAGGCTTAAAAAAGATAGGGACTGCAGCATCTCTCCTCAACGACATTCCTCAGTGACTATAGATTGGTGAAATGTTTAACAGAGCCCTGTCTACAGAGGAGAGGATCATTGACCATGTGATGGGAGCTGGTTACGGGCTTGGTAATTGCGATTTGGACAATTGAATAGGGGCCTTAAATTGAGGCTTAACATACAGACAATCCCTCCTCCTCTTCTACCATTGCCCCCATATTTCCTAAATACATTATAGCCATCCAAATTAACAGTCATCCTACCATGTTTCGGTAATGCTTATTAAGACCATTTTCCCTGGCAAACTTCTGGCATTAGCAAGTATGCACCTTATGTTGTTATGAGTCTGCAGTTTTGAAGTGCTTGCCATTGTACTTGAGTTACTTTCTACTTATTAAAGTAGTAGTCTGTTAAAATATGTTTTCTAATACAAAAGTAAACATACCTTTATAGGCAATAAAAGCATAAAATATATATTGCAGAATTATAAAAATAGCAGGGAACTAAATCTTAAAGTCAGGTTTCAGGAACTGGGTAATGTGATGGATGGGTAAAAAATAAATTAGACCGACCCCAAGTCTAAAGTAAATAAAACATTTGGAAGCAAAATGTTTTAAGCCAGAGAACATATTGACGTAGTGGAAAGCATTGGTGTCAATGTGCCCCGATAGTAACTCAACATTCTATGCTTTTTTAGCAAAGCTTGAAATATCACACCAGGTTGAATTATTTTAACCCATTCACAGTTACAACTAACAGTGCTTGTGCTCTCCTAAGCTGAATATGAACCATAGGCAATGATACTAAGTAAATATGTAATATCTATTATAACATATCCAAGATCATTGCAGTATTATACACAGGATGCATGCTGTATTTAAGGAACTGATCCTACCATGCTTGTGGCATTATATATGTGGCAATATACAACTGGAATTAAACATTCAGATAATGTATATTTTTAAACTTTGAATAGTTAAAAAAACACTTCAGTTTTCATATATAAAGTAGCTTTTTCAAACGACTACACTTGAAAATGAGCAAAAGTTCATACCAACACCAGAACATTCTTAAAGATACTGGTCACCTTACTAGCATGACTAAAAGAGGAAGTTATTCAGATATTCCATTAACCTGGATGACCTGATCATCCTTCATTAAGATCCTTCACATTGTCCTTGCACCAAAGTACTCACCACACTACAAAGCCAGAGCTTAATCATATTCTGACATTTAATTTTTTACACAATCTTTCACAGTATAAATGTACGGAAACTAGACTGGCAACTAGACTGGCATCAAAATGGTCTTACAAAACATAGGCCTTGATTTAATTGAGCTATTGTTGTTTACAGGAGCTATTCAATGGGCGTCTCTTTGCGAACCGCAAACAATCTACGGGTAGAGGCTGAAAATCCCAGCGGTTGTCAAGATCATATCTTACCACCCATCTAAGCCTTTGATCTTTCAAGCCTGCAAATATTTTCACACCCGTAAATGTCATATGTAGGAGAAAATCTTACAGGTTCCAGATAGGTCTCGCAAAGGGGTTTAACCCTTGTTTGTAGCACTGTAAATGCAAATAAAAAATCAATACTGCACTTTAAAAGACAGGGAAAGTGATGAAAGACAGAATTAATTGCACAACAGTCTCAAACTCGTAAATCTGCAATCAAAATATTTTTTATGTGTCATTTCGGTGTCATATCAATAGCGGGAATCAATTAGTTAATATATATCAGGCTTCCCACATGGACTAGAACATGTCCTTCATTCAATGTTATTATTTTGTACATTGTAGGATTGAGAGTCTATCAGACCCCTAAACGATAATTGATAGACATGTAACCTCCAGGTTTTACTGACGTAATGATGACAGTCTCATTTTCTATTGGCTGTTTCTAAATGGGGCTTGTGATTCAATGAGGCCCTTAGACTGGTGGAAAAAGAGAAGCAAACCTAGGATTCCCTTTAAGACTTATTACATGGATCTTAATCACTACAGACACCAGTAACATCAGTTGAGGAGCTTACAGGGAAAATCAAGAAGCGTAAGGTATTTGGAACATTCCCTACTGCCACATTTCTTCAAATATCTTATTCCATACCTTGGGCATTTCCTTTTCAGGAATATTTGTCCAATTTAGAGTGGCCTCCAGAGCAGCCATGCTTACCTAAATTATTAGGGTCGTACAAGAAGTGATCCTTACTAAAAGAACTAATGGCTATTTTAACCTGTGCCCAATCAAATCTACAAGAAAACTTCATAGCGGATACTCTAAGTAGAAGATTTCTAGACCAAGGAGAATGGAAGCCTCATCCAGACATCCTCAACAAAATTCCACACATCTTAGAAATTCCAGATTGTGATAACCCAGAGATGATGTGACAAAGTGCACCCCTGCTTTAGCTTACAGGAACAATCTCTGAGTGCTGAGGTTTTGTGTTTAATCTTAGCACCCAGCATGCCTCAGGATAATTTCACAGGTGGAGTGGAAAAAGCGCACAATCCCTTCAGTAGTCCCAATGTTTGGGATAAAGTTTGGTCTGAAGCTCTCAATGTTGGTCTCTCTTATGTAGAAATGTTATTTATATATACACTGTACTGATGGCGGACAGATAGATAAATGCTATGTATCTATCAATTGGCTGGTTGCCATTCAGATCTGTTCTCACAGTGCAAAGATCCCGGTGGCAGTGAGGTAGACTAGTACTGTGGATATGGCCACATGGTAATGTTGCGGTTTTGCTGTAATGATAGTGTCTAAACAGCCATGGATCCTTCAAATTCACCCCAAATCAATGAGATGGAAACCAGGTTTGATAAACAGGTTTTTATTCATAGAATGCCGCAGATAAAATATACACAGTAGTCCGTGTTTGGTGTATGTCATATACAACGGATAAAACAAAAGTAAAAAGTAAAAACAAACTCTAAAAGATTTGAAACCTATAAAAACTTTGATAGGTTGGTGCGCAAAAATTATGTCTCCACTCTTTGAGGTGTTGGAGGTTATATTTATGTGTAAATACACTTCCTCAAACACGTTTCGCAGTTTTGCTGACGGCTTGCTCAATGATAATGATATAAATGTTGGTAATGGTAGTACCTGTGGGGATTGAGTAAATGGATAAGAAAAATAATAAATTGTCTGATGCCATTTGGGATCCATCACGTTAGTGATGTCTGGCCATTAGTATTCTGATAACAATTTATGAAATATCACTTTGTTGATTTGCATATGCTTTTTTTATGATGTTAGTGTAATGATCTATGCACAATATATATCACCCAAGTAGAATTGTGGGAAAGAATGTTACAGATCAATATATGATCTATACCTATACCGCTTTTTCCACTCCACCTTTGCATTTCTCTTTTTCTCGGGCACTGACCTTAACAGAGCCCCAAGAAAAGCTGCATATCCAAGTTCACACCAATAGAATCCAAAGCATTGCCTAACCCAGAAGCAGGGAATTACCATACCTGACATCCCAGTCCGGACTACCTTCAGACAGGGGTAAGACAGAACATCCAGTAGGACTACCCATAAGAACCTACTACAAATACACGGATCATCTTACCGACACACCTACCCTGCGCTACGCCTAAGTTAGGGACACACGACATCCCATTCCATCATTAAATCCCAGATTACAGGCTCTCACTAGCTCTTAAAAAAATAATAAAGCATTTTTTCCCTAATCTCTTTATGTAGGTTAGCCCATTATTTAAGAAGCACACCGTGGATTTGTGTAGAGAAAGACCGACTTTATTTTCACGCACCACAAATATTTAAAACAATCCAATAACCAATCATATTAGCTCTGTTGCCTGACCATCACTCAGCTTCCTTCAGCAACAAACATTGCCCAAAAAACAAAAGTGTATTTACTTTCCCATAACTAATATAATGTTAGGGTTATTAATTACCTTTAGAGTCTGAAAGTCAAAGAGATCTCTTTCCTGCTTGCTATACATAGCTACATAGTTACATAGTTACATAGGGCCTCATTCTATTATCGGCCGTAGGAGATGCGGGGCCGCAAGGACCGGCCGCAAGCTATTCGGCTATTCTATTCCGCTCCGGCCGGGATTCCGGCAGGCTTGCGGCCGGCGCCTTGCTATCCCTTGCGGCCGCTCGCGCCGGAGGAAAGCCTTTGATCTAAAACGGCCGCAAGAGTTTCGGCCTCAAGAAAAGCCTGGTTGCTATTCAATTGCTCCGGGAACCCTCTCTGCAAGGCTAAAACATAGCCGCAGCTTACTTGCAGGAAAAAGGTCCCGCTAGCACCAATTAAGCACATTATAAAGCCGAAATAAAGCCATCCTGCACTCTGAGGAGACTATAAAGTGATTGTAGGTGTTAGCAAAAATAGCACAACATTCCCCTACACTCAAATCCGTAAATAAATGATTTTTTAATTTATGTCAAAAATCCATGTAAAAAGTCCCAAGGGCTTGGAGCACCTCAGACCTGCCCACGCTGCGGCCGGAAAATAAAAAGTTAATGTAAACTCGGATTTGGGCTGATGTGCTAGATTGAGAGGGGGTTGCTAATAATCCTCATGTCCCCCAATATGATCCCTAGCATTTACAGAGCTGTAAAGTGCCGTCTTGAATTTATTTTTGCGTTTAAAGTTTTCTGAGCTTACGGCCGGTTGCAAGATATAAGGCCGGCCGTTATTGCAAGATAACGGAACCCCCGCAAGGAATCGCAGCCTTGCGGCCGTTTTACGGCCGATAATAGAATGAGGCCCATAGTATTTAAGGTTGAAAAAAGACTTTCAGTCCATCAAGTTCAACCTTTTAAGATCTCCTCTGATCTGCAATATGCGGATTAACTATTAATTCATTAGTTGTTAATTAATTATTAATCAATTATTTAATGTTTTTTTTAATTATTAATTAGTCCAGAGGAAGGCGAAAAGAAAAAAAAACAACACAAGCGAGACTTAGCCAATTGTCTCAAAGGCGAAATGTTAAAAAGTTGGATCAATACTGTCTCTCTAATTATCCATAAAAACCCTGAATTCCCTTTTTAATTAGAAATAAGTCTAGTCCCCTTTTAAAGTTATCTATCGAATCCGTTGTCACCACCTCCTCTGGTAGAGATTTCCACAGATTAACCACCCTTACTGTGAAGAACCCTTTTCTTTCTTTGAGGTGGAATCTTTTTACTTCTAACCTCAAGGGATGTCCTCTTGTCAGTTGAAAACCTCTTGGCACAAAAAGCTCCCCTGACAAATCTTTATACTGACCCTGGATGTATTTATATAAGGTACCATATTTTTCGCCGTATAAGACGCACTTTTTCTTCCCCAAAACTGGGGGAGGAAAGTTGGTGCGTCTTATACGGCGAATATACCTTTTCAGACTGCCTCTGTCCTCTTGATTTCACCCCAGCGCTTCCTACCAGCATCGCGTCGGCCGGTGCGTCCTAGTGACGTCACACACGCAACGCTGCAGTAGGAAGCTGGTAGGAAGCGCTGGGGTGAGATCAAGATGGCAGAGATCAGAAGGAAGGTGAGGATCAGGGGGATCAGGGGGGTCAGGGAGGATCAGGAGGGTCAGGGAGGGTCAAGGGCTCCCAAATGCTGCAGTATATGTATGTGTGTGTGTATGTATGTGTGTATGTATGTATGTATGTGTGTGTGTGTGTGTGTGTGTGTGTATGTGTGTGTATATATGTATGTATGTGTATGTATATTTATGTGTGTATGTATATGTATGTATGTGTCTCTATAAAGGTGAGGATCAGGGGGGTCAGGGAGGATCAGGACGGTCAGGGAGGATCAGGAGGGTCAGGGAGGATCAGGAGGGTCAGGGAGGGTCAATGGCTCCCAAATGCTGCAGTATATGGATATGTATGTGTATGTGTGTGTGTGTGTATGTATGTGTGTGTGTATGTATGTGTGTGTGTATGTATGTGTGTGTATGTGTGTGTATATATGTATGTATGTGTATGTATATTTATGTGTTTATGTATATGTATGTATGTGTATCTATATATATATATATATATATATATATATATATATATATATATATATTTGTGTGTAATGTAGGTGTGTATCTGTGTGTAAAGTGTATTTGTGTTTGAGTGTATTTGTGTTTGATTCAGATTTTTTTTTTCTTGTTTTCCTCCTCTAAAAACTAGGTGCGTCTTATCTGCCAGTGCGTCTTATAGGGCGAAAAATACGGTAATCATATCTCCTCTTAGATGCCTTTTTTCTAGAGAAAATAAGCTTAATTTGGTTAATCTTTCTTCACAACTAAGCCCCTCCATTCCCCTTATTAGTTTTGTTGCCCTTCTCTGTACCTTTTCCAGCTCTAAAATGTCCTTTTTATGAAGTGGTGCCCAAAATTGTACTCCATATTCCAAATGAGGGCGTACTAGAGATTTGTATAGTGGCAGAATTATATTTGCTTCCCTGGCTTCTATACCCTTCTTAATACATGCTAATATTTTATTTGACTTAGCAGCTGCTGCTTGGCTTTGAGCACTGTTACCTAGGTGGTTGTCCACAAGCACTCCCAAATCCCTTTCAATATCCGATACACCTAGATTTGCTCCATTAAGATTATAAATTGCATGGCTATTTTTCCTTCCCAAATGCATAACCTTACATTTATTCGTATTAAATCTCAGCTGCCATTTAGATGCCCATTCCTCAATTTTATGTAAATCCCTTTGGAGGGAGAGCACATCATTATCTGATTTAATTACCTTGCATAACTTTGTGTCATCAGTGAAAATGGAGACCCCACACTCCAATCCTACCTCTAAGTCATTAATAAATATGTTAAAAAGGAGAGGACCTAATACTGAACCCTGAGGAACCCCACTTACCACATTAGTCTAATCGGAGTATGTTCCATTTACAACAACCCTTTGCTTCCTGTCTTTTAGCCAGCTCTCAATCCATGAGCAGATATTTACTGCAATTCCTGTATCCCTTAGTTTGCCCAATAGTCTCCCATGTGGCACTGTATCAAAAGCCTTTGCAAAATCCAAAAATACTACATCCACTGAGTTGCCTTGATCCAGGTTCCTACTAACCTCCTCATAGAAACTAATTAGATTTGTTTGACATGACCTATCCCTCATAAATCCATGTTGACTCCTACTTATAATCCTGTTCAAATTGAAATATTCTTGTATATTGTCCCTTATTAACCCTTCTAAAAGCTTCCCCACTACAGAAGTGAGGCTCACTGGTCTATAATTCCCCGGATTTGCTCTTGCTCCCTTTTTAAATATACGTATCACATCAGCTTTTCTCCAGTCATCTGGTAGAGACCGTGTGTTCAGTGAATCTTGAAAAATTAAAAATAATGGTTTGGCTTTTACAGAACCCAGTTCCCTTAGTACCCTTGGATGTATTCCATCAGGACCCAGGGCTTTATTAACATTTATTTTTTCCAACCTCTTTTGGATTACTTCCTGTGTTAACCAATTATTTGGCAAAGGTAGTGTAGCCCCATTATGTTGCAGTGTCCCAACCACTTGTACCTTCCTTGTGTATACCGAAGAAAAGAACCTATTTAGCTCATCTGCCTTTTCCTGACAGCCTGTTTCACATTCTAATGTTCCTATAGCTTCCTTCCTCGCCTTCTTCCCATTAATATACCTAAAAAATATTTTAGGGTTAGTCTTACTCTCTTTTGCAATACATTTTTCATTTTCTATTTTAGCCAGTCTAATCGCGCTTTTGCAAGCCTTGTTGATTTCCTTGTATTCCCGTAAAGCAGTCTCTGTCCCCTCTTGTTTGTATGATTTAAATGCCTGTTTTTTACTCCGTATCTTGATCTTTAAATCATTGTTAAGCCACAGGGGTTGTGATTTACTCCTTTTATTTTTATTCCCACATGGTATATGCCGATGTGTATGTATATTTAGGAAGGATCTATATATTGTCCATTTATGTTCAGTGTTTTTACCTATCAGTTCTCTGTCCCAGTCTATACTTTGTATTGCTGCCCTTAGACCGTTAAAATCTGCCCTTTTAAAATTAAGAGTTTTTGTTGGCCCCTTAAAATGTTTTTTTTTTTTTATTTAATCTCAAATGAGACTGTGTTGTGATCACTGTTTCCCAATGGTTGCCCTATTTCAACATTTGATACTATATCAATATTATTTGTGATGAGTAAATCTAAGATAGTTTAATTTCTAGTAGGATCCTGTATAACCTGGGCCAGATAATGATCCCTGAGTGTACTCAAACCTGCTCCCCTTAGCTGAACTGCTGGTCTCATTTATCCAGTTTATTTCAGGGTAATTAAAATCTCCCATTATTAGAACTTGTCCGTGCATAGCTGCATCTGTAACAATAATTGTATTTCCTCACTTTCAGTTATATTTGGGGGTTTATAGCATACTCCTACTAATATTCTTTTGGAATTTGCTGCTCCGCTATTTAACTCTACCCACAAACATTCAACTTTATCACTAGGTCCACCATAAATATCTTCTCTGACTATAGGCTTAAATTCAGGCTTAACATACAGACAAATCCCTCCTCCTCGTTTACCATTGCCTCTATCTTTCCTAAATAGGTTATAACCATCCAGATTAACAGTCCAGACATGAGATTCATCCCACCACGTTTCGGTAATGCCTATTGAAACCCATTTTTCATTAATTGCTAATAATTCTAACTCTCCCATTTTTCCTGGCAAGCTTCTGGCATTAGCAAGCATACACCTTATGTTATGAGTCTGTATTTCTGAAGTGCCTGCCACTGTACTTGAATTACTTAGTACTACCTCCCTATTGACTATACTACCCCTCCCCCATCTACTCCCCTATGAGTTGTTAATTCATACCTTATACCCTTTACACTTTCTACCCTAATTACTTATATCTAGTCCCTCCCCCCTACCTACTAGTTTAAAAACTCCTCCAGCCTTTCTACCATCCTATCCCCTAGTACAAAAGCTCCCTCATCATTAAGGTGCAATCCATCCCTACTGTAGAGATTGTACCGAAGTGAGAAGTCAGCCCACTGCTCTAAAAAGCCAAACCCCTCCTAAGTGCACCACAGCTTTAGCCACGCATTAACCTCCCTAATCTCCTTCTGCCTCCCTGGGCTAGCACGTGGCACTGGTAGTATCTCAGAAAATACTATCCTGGAGGTCCTTGCCTTCAGCTTATTACCTAGTTCTCTAAAATCATTCTTTAGGACACTCCATCTTCCACTAACTTTGTCATTGGTACCAATATGTACCAAGACCGCCGGTTCATTTCCAGCCCCTCCCAATAATTTGTCTACCCGATCCACAACATGACGAACCCGAGCACCAGGGAGACAGCAAACTGTTCGATTACTTTGATCTGGGTGACAAATCACCCTGTCTACCTTCCTAATAATAGAGTCCCCTACAACCAAAACCTGTCTGTTGTTCTGCCTATTCTGCCCTCACTCTCCTCCAGTAGAGCTGTTTGCCCGGCTGTTAGAGGGAACAGCTCTATCTGGCATTGCCCTTCCTGAATGGACATCCCCAACAGTTTCACTCAATCTGGCAAATCTGTTGGTGTTTGCCAACTCAGAACTGGCCTTCCTCCTCCTGTTCCCCCTGCTTCCGCTTTGTAACTGTAACCCAGCTACCTCCCTGGACATCCTCACTAGCCCCAGCTCCACCCTCCATGCTAGGCCCAGCTAAACTGTGCTCAGTGTGCACCAACCCCCTTTCCAGTGGAGCAATATCACTAAGTGCTGCAATTCTCCTCTCCAGATCTCCAATTTGAGCTTCCAGAGAGGCAACATGCTCACACCTCTCACAGAGTTATGGACCCTGGATCATCTGTTCCAGTATTGCATACATATGACAGGATGTACACTGAATAAGGTTGCCACTGGACTGACTCATAATTATTATTATTGTCTACAAAATTTCATTGGAAAGAATAAAGAATATAAAATAATATATTTATATAAAGTTTTCCTCCTTTGCACTATAAATTTGCCCTCCCTTTTCTTTGAAGTCCCTCCTTTTATTTAAACTCCTAGGCTTTTACAAGAATTGCACTTGATACTGAAAATGTTCGCAAGCTCACAAGTTCCCCTCCTCCTGTTTATACTAAATTCTGCCTTCTCACCTGGGCACAATGAGTGCACTCTGCAATTTATCCGCCTTTACTTGTAAGGTAAATCCACTTGTAAACAGCCCCCAAACCAGCTCACAAACCTTTTTCCCTAGTTTAACAGTCAAGCCACACCCCTCTCCGCTGGGCACAATTAGTGAACTCTGCAGTTTATCAGCCTTTACTTGTAAGGTAAATCCACTTGTAACAGGCCCCAAACCAGCTCACAAACCTTTTATACAAGTTAAACAGTCAAACCACACCCCTCTCACCTGGGCACAATTAGTGCACTCTGCAGTTTATCATCCTTTACTCTGTAGTGGATACTTAGTTAGCCATTGTTTCCCTTTTTATTATCTTGCCTCTGATCTAAAAATTCATGAACTGACCCTGCTAGGAGGTGACAAATGTCTTGTGGCACCACAATGTCTGAGTAGGGTTTCCTAAATACAGTGATGGCAGGAACATGATCACATGGAGGCCTCTTCCTCCATACAAAATTATTGTTTCCAAAAAACAACAATGCATTCACATTAGCTACATTTTAAATTATATTTTTGCAGTTACTATTGTTAACAACCAACTAGTGAAGATAAAACCTTAAATCATTACCACTACTAAATCAGGTCACTCATGTAAACATTATAACAATAATAGTTAAGTTGGTGTTTTTAGAGGGGCTTGGCAAAACAGTGGCATGTCCTAGAATGTTCTGACCACAACTTGAACATGAAACATTGCAAATAATTCTGAATAGTCCCAAATACTTCCAGACAGGGCTCTTGGGAATCCAGGTAAATAGCCTGAGCCTGAGGCCTAAAATTACTGTATTTATCGGCCTTTAACACGCACCAGCGTATAACACGCACATCATTTTAAGAAGGAAATTTCAGGGGAAAAAAATAAATTTCAATTAAAGAACTTTGAAGAAAAATCCTCAACCTCAACCTCTCTCCTCATCCTCAACCCCCTCCTCAACCTCCCTCCTCATCCTCCCTCCTCAACCCCCCCATCCTCAACCCCCTCCTCAAACCCCCTCCTCCACCCCCATCCTCCTTCCTCAACCCCCCTATCCTCAACCCCCTCCTCAACCCCCCTCCTCAACCTCAACCCCCCTCCTCAACCTCCCTCCTCAAACTCAACCCCCCTCCTCATCCTCAACCTCCCTCCTCATCCTTAACACCCTCCTCAACCTCCCTCCTCATCCTCCCTCCTCAACCCCCCCATCCTCAACCCCCTCATCAACATCCCTCCTCAACCTCCGTCCTCAAACCCCCTCCTAAACCTCCCTCCTCATCCTCCCTCCTCAACCCCCCCATCCTCAAACCCCTCCTCAACCTCCTTCCTCAACACCCCTCCTCAACCCCCCTCCTCATCCTCAACCCCCCTCCTCATCCTCAACCTCCCTCCTCATCCTCAACCCCCTCCTCAACCTCCCTCCTCAACCCCCCCATCCTCAACTCCCCATCCTCAACCCACCTCCTCAATCTCCCTCCTCATTCTAAACCCCCCTCCTCATTCTAAACCCCCCTACTCAACCTAAACCCCCCTCCTCAACCTAAACCCCCCTCCTCATCCTCAACCTCCCTCCTCATTCTCAAACCCCTCCTCAACCTCCCTCCTCAACCCCCCATCCTCAACCCCCCTCCTCAATCTCCCTCCTCATTCTAAACCCCCTTTCCTCATTCTAAACCCCCCCTCCTCAACCTAAACCCCCCTCCTCAACCTAAACCCCCTTAAATACCTCCCCCTCCCTTCCCTGCTTCTGCTCCGGCCTCCGCTCCTTGACCCGGCGCGCATGTGACGTCACATGCACGCCACGTCATTAGCATATACCGGGTGCCGGCACCCGGTATATGCTAATGGCATGACTTCACATGCGCTACCCCATTAGCGTGTGACGTCACCCCATTAGCATATACCGGGTGTCGGGAAAAAAATAAATTTCAATTAAAGAACTTTGAAGCAAAATCCTCAACCTCAACCTCTCTCCTCATCCTCAACCCCCTCCTCAACCTCCCTCCTCATCCTCCCTCCTCAACCCCCCCATCCTCAACCCCCTCCTCAAACCCCCTCCTCCACCCCCATCCTCCTTCCTCAACCCCCCTATCCTCAACCCCCTCCTCAACCCCCCTCCTCAACCTCAACCCCCCTCCTCAACCTCCCTCCTCAAACTCAACCCCCCTCCTCATCCTCAACCTCCCTCCTCATCCTTAACACCCTCCTCAACCTCCCTCCTCATCCTCCCTCCTCAACCCCCCCATCCTCAACCCCCTCATCAACATCCCTCCTCAACCTCCGTCCTCAAACCCCCTCTTAAACCTCCCTCCTCATCCTCCCTCCTCAACCCCCCATCCTCAACCCCCTCCTCAACCTCCTTCCTCAACACCCCTCCTCAACCCCCCTCCTCATCCTCAACACCCCTCCTCATCCTCAACCTCCCTCCTCATCCTCAACCCCCTCCTCAACCTCCCTCCTCAACCCCCCCATCCTCAACTCCCCATCCTCAACCCACCTCCTCAATCTCCCTCCTCATTCTAAACCCCCCTCCTCATTCTAAACCCCCCCTACTCAACCTAAACCCCCTCCTCAACCTAAACCCCCCTCCTCATCCTCAACTCCCCTCCTCATCCTCAACCTCCCTCCTCATTCTCAAACCCCTCCTCAACCTCCCTCCTCAACCCGCCATCCTCAACCCCCCTCCTCAATCTCCCTCCTCATTCTAAACCCCCCTTCCTCATTCTAAACCCCCCCTCCTCAACCTAAATCCCCCTCCTCAACCTAAACCCCCCTAAATACCTCCCCCTCCCTTACCTGCTTCTGCTCCGGCCTCCGCTCCTTGACCCGGCGCGCATGTGACGTTACATGCGCGCCACGTTATTAGCATATACCGGGTGCCGGCACCCGGTATATGCTAATGGCATGACTTCACATGCGCTACGCCATTAGCGTGTGACGTCACGCCATTAGCATATACCGGGTGTCGGCACCCGGTTTATTCTAATAACGTGGCGCGCATGTTATGTCACATGCGCGCCGGGTCAAGGAGCGGAGCGGAGGCCGGAGCAGAAGCAGGTAAGTGAGGGGGAGGTATTTAGGGGGGTTTAGGTTGAGGAGGGGGGGGGTTTAGAATGAGGAAGTGGGTTAGAATGCGGAGGGGGGGTTAGAATGAGGAGGGAGGATGAGGAGGGGGGAGGGAATATCGGCGTATAACACGCACCTATCATTTGCCCCCTATTTTCAGGGAGAAAAAGTGCGTGTTATACGCCAATAAATACGGTATATAGGTTATTATGGGCACAACAAAATAGCTCATGATAGTTAACGCCTTCCAGTCCATGGCCATGACACAATATTTTATAATGGAGTCACACTGCTACTCATGATCCATGAGGGACTACTTTCCTCCCAATTCTCTCTCTCTATATGGGTCACAACTATGTGTTCAGATCTCGACACCAGCAGACACTTCAGATGACAGCATCATTTTTGAAGAGACAGGCACCATCAGACCCTTTTCTTAGGATCTCAGAATCACACACAATGTACCTTTGATTAGTACAAGCAGTCTCCGACACCACCTTTGTTTAGTGTGTCCAAAATCAGACTGACACTTCTTTATTTTTCAAAACACATTTCAGATAACATAAAACACCAAAGACTTTCCCCCAGTTCTAGCCCATCCTCCTAGGCAAATAGCTTGCTACCCCCCTCACCCACCTTGCTTTCTTGTTCTCATTACACATTTTTTCTCCTCTTACAGAGCCATAAAACTAGCTCCCCCCTTCATGAATAAAGCCAGAGCCTTTACATGTGGCCAATCACAGGGCCATATAAACTCTTTAGAATTATTTAACCCTTTGAATATCCCAGACATGACTGTCAAGCAAGTTCTTAGTACCTTCTGACCACACATATAATAACTGATGAACCCCAAACAGTCCAATAGGCCCCTCTGTTCATAACATATTATATTTTTTACCATATTTGAACATTATGAATGCATTGTATTCCAAATTATCTGATTTAAGGACATGGCCAAAGACTATCATAAATTTGCAGATCTCACTTGAGAAAGGAAGCAGGTATCACCAATTGAATGATCAAATGTGTTCCTTAATTTACATGTGAGATACAAATAATGCAAAATCTTGAATGACATATCACTATGTTTAGAAAATGTGAAAATGTTATCAGTTAAAAGCTCAGGAATGTGAGGCAGCCAACTAGTTATTCCACATTTGATTTTAGTTATATTTTAGGCCCCAATGCTAAGCCGACCACTTTTAAAAACACACCCTAGATGTGCATCCCAGTGTTTCCCAAAAAGGGCTAGAACAAGGGTGAAACGCTTCTATTTTTAAACCTGCATAGAAAAATAACAAAATCAAAACATATATATATATATATATATATATATATATATATATATATACACGCATATGGAGGAACTTGTCAAAGCCCTGTTTTCTTGGAATTCTGAGCTGGAAGCAGGCTTTTTAACTTGTTTTAGACATTCAAATGTTAACATAAATGTACTATTTATTTACTGTACTACTGTACGGTGGAGGGCTTCTATCACTCTTTTGCCCACCATATTATAAATTATTGTTGTGGTGAACGACCTACTCATAAGATCCACAACTCAGGCTAAGATGCTGATGATAGCCAGTAAGCTTGAAACAGCTGTAAAAGCTGTACATGGACAGGATTCTGAGCTTGTGTAAAATCCAGCCTTGGCTTTGTATTAAAGCTGTGCAATAAAGCAGGCATAAACTTAAAGGAAGCCATGTTTGATAATGGCTATGGATTGAAGAGCAAGGCATTTGTAGGCACATTTGCATGTCCCTGCTCAGCTTCCCAGAATGCAGTGTAATAACTGTTTTTCTCTGAATTCTTAGCTGGAAACAGGTTTTTTAACTTGTTTTAGACATTCAAATGTGAACATGGATGTACTATTTATTTACTGTACTACTGTACAGTGGAGGCTTTCTATCACTCTTTTGCCCGCCATATTATAAATTATTGTTGTGGTGAACTATATATATATATATATATAGTAAATAAAAAGTACATCTGTGTTCACATTTGAATGTCTAAAGCAAGTTAAAAAACCTGCTTCCAGCTCAGAGTTCCAAGAAAAACAGTTATTACACTGCATTCTGGGAAGTTGAGCTGGGACACACAAACATGGCCACAAATGCCTCACTCTTCATTCCTTAGCCATTATCAATCATGGCTTCCTTTAAGCTTATGCATGCTGTATTACACAGCTTTAATGCAAAGCCAAGGTTGGAATAAACACAGGCTGAGTATCCAATCCATGTACAGCTGTTTCAAGCTTACTGGCTATCATCAGCATGGAGCGGGATCTCAGCCTGTGTTGTGGAAATTATGAGTAGGTAGTTCACCACAACAATCATTTATAATATGGTGGGCAAAAGAGTGATAGAAGCCCTCCACCGTACAGTAGTACAGTAAATAAAAAGTACATCTGTGTTCACATTTGAATGTCTAAAGCAAGTTAAAAAACCTGCTTCCAGCTCAGAGTTCCAAGAAAAACAGTTATTACACTGCATTCTGGGAAGTTGAGCTGGGACACACAAACATGGCCACAAATGCCTCACTCTTCATTCCTTAGCCATTATCAATCATGGCTTCCTTTAAGCTTATGCATGCTGTATTACACAGCTTTAATGCAAAGCCAAGGTTGGAATATATATATATATGAAGAGTGAGGTAGTCGTGAATGTCCAGTAATCCAGATGAATAATCAGAGTATTGCAGTATATAGTGATACCGTTTTTATTGGACAAACATATTCATAGGTTTCATGACAAGCTTTCGAGTGCGTTCCTCTCTTTGTCGAGTCAGAGTCAATACTGATTATAGATTCACAAATACAGCAAAAAATTCCAGGATTAACAAGTAATGTTCTGTTCAGCCAGCCATGCAAGTGTGTGGGGGTGCAGACCAGAGTAGGTAAATTGGGGTTGTAAATAGTTTTACATCTAAGGAACCATAGAGCTGTAACCAAACTCAGGAGGAAGGCAGAGAACAAAAAATTTAAAAAAATCAATAAACACACATATATATTTACAATCATGAATGTTGGAGGTTACAAGACATTTTGGTAATGAGATCAAAATTCCATGTCTACATTAAGGCCTAAGTTATTACTGTTAAAGAGCATAATAATTTTCATTTCAAATGTCTGTCTTTCCTTAGTGTTTTTAAAAAAAGACTTTGAGTATTTTGATTTTGAGATTTTTCATGGAGTGGTTATTCTGGGTGAATGGTGTTCAACTGGAGTACAGTAGTTGTCCTCATTATGTTTATTGATGAAATGTCTGTGTAGATTTATACTCATATGTAATTTCTGGCTGGTTTCTCCAATGTAGCAGCCTCTCTCACATGCAATACATTGTATCATGTACACTACATTGGTTGATGTACAAGAATATGACCCTCTGATGTTATAGGTCTTGTTGTTGTGCGTGGCTGTGTCCTCTATGCAGATGTGTTGACACAAAATATTTAAGGATCTACAACCACTGCTAACAGAGGACGCAGAATAAAAAAAAACATATATTCCCCAACCCCCCATTTTTGCAAATTATTATTCATTTATATATATATATATATATATATATATATATATATACATACACATATATTTATATATATATATATAGATATATATAAATATATATATATATATATATATATATATACTGTATATATATATACATACATACATACATTCTATAAATGTCTTGATTATTTTATTATTACTGTTATCATTATTATGTGCATTTATTCTTTTTCTGGGAGCATACATCGAGCATAATTAAATTGTGCAAATCACAATTACTTGAACCCGTAATGTAGCCCGTAAATGTTACTGATATTCAATTGGCTTCTTTTAGCTAGTTGCATTCCAATTGGAATGCGAGTTACAGGCTCAAAAGTACTGCAGCCTTGTCAAAAATGTAACTCTGTCCTATCTCCTTCACTAATTTTTCAGACTTGTAAATGTTACCAGTTCTAAAGATCCAAAATCGATATTCAATTACCACAATTCAACAAGCCCGCAATAGCCTTCAATCCCGTAAATCGCAAATGTATCAAAAAAATTCTACGAGTACTAGATAGGACAATGTGATATTACTTAAATCAGCCAAGAACCTTTCTTCAAAGTCAACACAAAATGAACACACCAACCAGAATTTCTATACACCCATTGATCTTTGATTGTATGACTAAAAATGTTATTAATTTGTAAAAAATAGTGCATTGTAGTTTACATTTTGCTTTATTTTTGGTTTAAAGTGCTGCTATCATGTTTATGTGTTAATTGTAAACAGCAAAAAAAAAAACACTAGGGGGCATGAATTTCGTGAGCATAATTATAGTCCCTGATAGGTGACGTAACAGGTATCAAACTGATAGGAATAAATAGTACAACTTAATACACCACTCCTATCTGGTGGTACATTACATTGCACGTGCAGTGCCCGAAATTCAAAGTAGGAGGTCCGACAAAGCATCTTTTTCCATCTCCCTGTTCCAAAAATCAATGCCATATACACGCCCCCTAATAGTGGACGTAACAGGGATTAAACCAATAGGAATAGTACTACTTAACAGTACACACCTTATAATAACGCAGACAGAGGCAACGCAGAGAGAGGAGTCTGAAGAAGAGGAGTCAGAGGAGGAAGGTGGCTTTGAGGAGGTGGAATACCAAACACAGCAGGCGTCCCAGGGGGCTTATTGTCACCTTTCGAGACCCTTGGTGGCTGGGTGGAGGAAGAGACCTTCAATGACATCAGTGAGGACAAGCAACGGGACATGGCTAGCTTGGTATCCAACCTTGTGCAAATGCGGAGTTTGCGGTTGTTTGCGATGCATTAAACAGGGAGATTGGTCTGTTACTGTGAAGCGGGTGTAACCCTTACACTACCTGATCAATACAACATCATACCTGATGTTTTAAAGCATGTTATTCCAAACAATTTAGGAATGTTAGGTGATTTATGCCCTTTATGGCTTAAAACCAGACTCTGCATCAACTATGTAATTTTCCGTGGGAGTTTTGCCATGGATCCCCATCCGGCATGCCACAGTCCAGGTGTTAGTCCCCTTGAAACAACTTTCCCATCACTATTGTGGCCAGAAAGAGTCCTTGTGGGTTTTGAAATTCGCATGCCCATTGAAGTCTATGGGGTTCACCCGGTTCGCCCGTTCGCGAACATTTTGATGAAGTGCGCGTCCGCGGTTCGCGAGCCGAAAATTTTATGTTCGCGACATCACTATTCTCTACATTTCCTGTTAGTTTCAATGACGGTTTTTATTATTTTATTTTTTTAAATAAATTGAAAAAATAAAGCGCTCGTGTTCTATGTTCCTTTAATGTCATATCACTAAAATAGATTCTCTAAGCTATTGGTGCCCATGAGCAGGGCTGTAATGGGCTGAGATGGGCTTTTATGCATCACAAATTGTCATCTTAGTTGTTTGAGGTGTTCAATATGCTATGTTTCCTGGTAACAGCTATGTTTTCTAAACCAATCACAAACCATGGTTGTTCATGGTCATGTTAAAAATGTGTTGCATATAATACACTACTTGTGATCAACACTCAAACACGTTTTCTTCTCTCCACCAGCTATACAATAGTGCACTCTGGAGGTCTGCACTGTTCCTATTACCATAATTATAATTAATGTTTTAAGTAGTTGTATACAAAACATAACTTTTGTAATTTTCAAATTGTGCTATTTTTAGTGTGTGGAAAAACACAGGATGTGTTTAAGGAACTTAAAGGAACTTTAAGCCCTATAGAAATTACATTTCCAGTGACCCACCAAGCAATTGCATTCATATGACATGTAGTGTGATATGTTTTACATAACGCACTATATTACATGGAAAACCTGTACAAGAAAAACAGCTTAATAAATAACATCCATATAAGTGGACACTGGCCTATTAAATGGATGACCAAAGTCTTACCGAGCATGTTAGTGAGCCACAAGGCTAGGTCCTCTTTCATTGGAAGTAGATTAGACTCGTGCCTTATGGCCAGCCACTGGCTGTACTGGTGCATATCCGAAAGGCCAGGCCCACGTGCTTTAGGACTTAATGTTGAACACATCATTTGTCCAAAATAATTACCTAGAAAAAACAAAAATATATATTTAACAATATAATATTAAACTGTATCATTGCATTATACACTTATACATTGTATTTAGTTTATTATTATAACAATATAATAATACACTAAATACAGCACATATAAATATTGCACACCATGTAATTTTCGCAGGCTGTTCATAAACGTTTGTTTACTGAAATCGTCTTGAGTTAATATGCATACATTATGGACACTGGCACGTGATGCAGATTGATTCAGTCACCCCTAGCAGTGGAACCACAGACAGCAGGATACAGATAGGAATCAGGGTCCAGACAAGTAGACCAAAAGTTATGGCTAAGTCCAAGACACCACTTTAACAGTAGTCTCACATCAGAGGACATTTCAGAGAAATGCTTGGTAGACCAGAAATGAAGGGTAAGTTCATGATGCCTCACGAGGATTGGGAAACACTACTGATACAGGTCTTGTGGTAATCTCAATTCAGAGAAAGGCTTGGCAGGTAGACTTCAGGGTAAGTACAGTACATCAGTAGCAATACATTAAAAGTACAAGTAGACAGGTGATAAAAGAAGCAATAATGATAGCCAAATTAGAGGACAGATAACACAGGTAAACAAGTGACTATGTAGCACACTGATAATGGAAACAGGGTGGTGCAGCATGGCAGGTGATACTGGTAAAACAGCAACACAGACATTGAAGGACAGGAGGCAAAGGTAGCACAGCAATGTTGATATCCAGACAATGCAGCAAGTTGTCAGAGATACCAGGTGATAAAGGTATCACAGTAATATTTGTATCCAGGAGGTACTAGAGGACAAGTGGAAAAAGTAGCCAGCAATCATTACAGCCAAGCAGAATGGTAAGATTACACTCAATTCAAATGTGCCATCTTGTTTTATCTGCCTTCTAATGTATATAAATATTATTATTATAATTTTTATAATTAATATTACCAATAATTATAATTAATTACATAGGTACATAGTAATTAAGGTTGAAAAAAGACCTTTAGTCCATCAAGTTCAACCTTTTTAGATCTCTTCTGATCTCCTTTGCAAATGCAGATTAGTTGTTAATTGATCCAGAGGAAAGGAAACAGAAAAAAATCCATTGAATCATTGCCAATTGTCTCAAAAAGTGGAATAGAAATAAAATTCCTTCCTGATGCCAGATACTGGATTCATCTCTGGACCAATCCTCCCTCTCTAATTATCCAGGATAACCCTGAATGCCGTTTTGTATTCAAAAATATATATATAATCCCTTTTTAAAGTTATCCATCGAATTCGCTGTCAACACCTTTGGTAGAGAATTCCAACGATTAACCACCATTATTGTGAAGAACCCTTTTCTTTCTTTTACTTCTCACCTAAAAGAATGTCCTCTTGTCACAAAAAAAATTCACTTTACAAAGCCTTATATTGACCATGTATGTATTTATATAAAGTAATCATATCCCATCTTAGGCACCATTTTTCTTGTGAAAATAAGTTTAATTTTGGTTAATCTTTCTTCATAACTTAGCCCTTCCATTCCTCTTATTAGTTTGGTTGCCATTCTCTATACTAAAATGTCCTTTTTATGAAGTGGTGCCCAAAATTGTACTCCATATTCCAAATGAGGGTGTACTAGGGATTTGTATAGTGGCAGAATTGTATTTGCTTGCCTTGCTGCTATACCATTATTAATACATGCTAATATTGTACTTGCCTTTGCATATGCTGCTTGTCATTGAGCACTGTTACCTATGTGGTTGTCCACAAATACTCTCAAATCCCTTTTAAAATCTGATACCCCAATTTGCTCCATTAAGACTATAAATTGCATGGCTGTTTTCCCTTCACCAGATGCATAACTTTACATTTATTTATATTAAAGTTCTTTTGACATTTAGTTGCACATTCCTCTAATTTATGCAAATCCCTCTGGAGGGAAAGTACATCATTTTCTGATCAACTTAGTGTCATCAGCAAAAATGGACGCAATACTTTCCAGTCCTACTTCTAAGTCATTAATACATATGTTAAAAAGGAGAGGACCTAATACTGAACCCTGAGGAACCCCGCTTACCACTTTAGTCCAATCTGAGTATGTTCAATTTACAACAACCCTTTGCTTCCTGTCTATTAGCCAGCTCTCAATCCATGAGCCGATATTTACTGCAATTCCTGTACCCCTTAGTATGCACACTAGTCTTCCATTTGGTACTGTATCAAAAAGCCTTTGCAAAATCCAAAAATACTACATCCACTGAGTTGCCTTGATCCAAATTCCTACTAATCTCCTCATAGAAACTAATTACATTTTGTTGACATGACCTATCCCTCATAAATCCTTGTTGAATCTTGTTCAAACAGACATATTCTTTATACTATGCCTTATTAACCTTTCGAAAAGTTGTCCCACTACAAAGGTGAGGCTTACAGGTTCTATGAATTCACAGATTTGCTCTTGCTCCCTTCTTAAATATAGGTATCACATCTGCTTTTCACCAATCATCTGGTTGCTACCCCGTGTTGAGTGAATCTTGAAAAATTAGATATAATGTTCTGGCTATTACATAACCCAGTTTCATCAGTACCCTTGGGTGTATACCATCATAGCCTGGGGCGGTACTAACATGTATTTTTTCAACCTCTTTTGGATTTCTTCCTGTGTTAAAAAAATGATTTGTCTATAATAATAATAATAATAATAATAATCTGTCTTCTGTCCCCAACACTCAAATGAGACTGCTCTCACAAAGGTAACAAATTACCTAGTGACTGCTAAGTCCAAAGGACACCTTGATCTATCTGCTGACTTCAACACAGTTGAACATCCACTCCTCCTGCACACACTTCATTCCCTAGACTTTCTTGGCACAACACTCTCATGGTTTGTGTCACAACCCACTTCTTGGTTGGGCTTGAAAGGGTCACTAGACTGATTCTACAAACAGGTTGGAGGTTTGATTTTATCCATGCTAACAGGATAAGAAATAAGAGGTTTCTACTACAGACCAGGTCAAGTTACTGATGTGTAACTTGTATTGCGGTTGCAGTACATGTGACAGGAGTCAGGACAAGTTACCGTGGTACCACTATAGGTTGCAGAAATAATATTTCTCATAAAAATAATACATCCTTCCCGCTCTGAATAAAAGACACACCTTGGTTATGTGCTTACAAGCAGGGCATGAACTTTATTGGCACACAACATAAAGTTTGAGCTATCAGTTTCCCCTTTGTTTTCAGGTGCCTAGTAGTCTGTGAACTTATCTGCCTGTCTTCTCTTATCAACATCTAGAGCACTTTAGGGTAATTAGCCAATAGAGGTTCAGAAACAGAGGTCAGAATGCCCAGATTATGCTCTGAGCTTATGTACAGACTTGGAGGTTGAAAGCTCCCTAACTTATAGCGACTGGGGTCAGGGGTCCTCTTTCTATGGGAGACCTAGCAGTTAACAGTGGGTATACTTTCTAGGTTTGGGGTACAACTGAGGCGGCTCATTCGCTGTGGTAGCTCCTGCTGACTCACCAGGGTTGATAAATACAAACTACCAATTTCCCCTCAGATTAAAACTATTGAATAATTGGATGGGATTCGGATAGCAGTTATTTAGGGGAATGGGTGGTACTTGCTTTTCAAGTCCAACCAGGGCTTCCACAATTTCTCTAGATATTCTGGCTCATATTAGATTCAATGAATAAGTTCAAGTATTTCTCAGCTGTTGGTACACCTTGAAACAAACGCCCAAAGGGTTATAACAAGCACTTGATACAACTTAACATCCGTATGCTGAAACAAGCATTTCAAATGCTTTTTAAAAATGTTGTGCACTATACTTGGTCCCCGTACAATTCCTAGCCCATAATTACCTTCATACAGGCAGCATATCTGCAGGTTAGAAATTGTTTACAATTCCGGCTATATTCAATTGACTCAAGCCCGCAATTACAGGGCTAAAGCCTAAAACCGTAAACCATGAACGCGTACAAAGCAATTCAGGGCATACTCATGATTAATTATGCAAGCATGTAAGTTACAATTTAGAAAAAGCCAATAGTAAATGAGACCGTCATCATGATATCAGTAAAACATGGAGTTTAAACTCCAATCAATTTGGGTTGGAAGTCTGATATGTGATCTTACTCGCAATTCAATAAAAATGAATGAAGAAACTGTACTAGTCCATGTGGGTGGCCTGATATGTATTCATTCCTTGATTGCCCCTGGTGTCCCTGCAGTAATTGATCTACTAGCCTCTGGTAGAAGGTAGAAGGAACATACTTCATCCCAAAAGGCAACATCTTGAACTTGTAGAGGCCAAAGGGGGTGATAAAAACTGTCTTCTCCCTAGCTGTCTTGGCAAGGGGATCCGCCAACACCCCCATAGAAAGATCCAGGATAGTCAAGTACTTAGCAGTCCCTTAGCTGTCAAGCAACTCATCCATGTGGAGAATGGGTTAAGCATTTGTCTTAGTTCTCTCATCTTGCTTATGATAGTCTACGCAGAAGTGAGTTGTTCCAGCCTTCCTAGGCACCAGGACCACTTCGGAGGCCCAGGGGCTACTAGAGGTTTCAATTACTCTAAGTTCATTGTGAATAAGGCCACCTCTGAGCGCCGCTGTAGAAGGGTTGTTTTAGGGGAGGACAGCCTCCAGTAACTGCTTATTTGGGCACATCCTGGTTGGATAGAGAATTGAGCAGGGTATTGGGCCAGTAAGGCTACCAATAAAGTCTTTTGTGCATCAGTCAAGTTAGGGAACTGGTCTACAACCTCTGTTTGACTGTTATGGGCAGATAGTGCAAGGAGGTCAGGCAGAAGCCCTTCCTCTGGATCACTGCGAGTAGGCAGGCATACTGCAAGTGATTTGCGAGGCTTCCTCTGGTACTCTTTTAACCAGTTGTTATGGGCCACCCTAGTGACCTTACGTTCAGTGTCTATAGCCAAGACATATGTGTGGGGACTTAATTTCTTGGCCCTTCCCAAGGTGCCTGCAATTTGTCCTGTGGGCCAGGGACCAACATGAGCGCCTCTTGGCCCTCCTCCAGCTCTCTATCTTTCATTTGCTAGTCATAATATCTCTTCTAAATGATTTGTGCTGCCTGGGCATGCATTTTCACTAGCCCAGTTAAAGTAGCGAACCTCTCCAGGAAAGCTAAAACATAGGAGGCCACCGGCATCTGGTCCTGCCCATAATACCCATTCAAGGGACCTCACAGCTTCCATACAGGAGCTCAAAGGGAGAAAACCCTGTGGATTCCTGTGGTACCTCACAGTAAGCAAAGAAGAGATAAGAGTGCAGGTGCTCCCAATTTGTTTCCTGCACACACAGCATATGTTTCATGGTGCCAGTGAATTGTTAACAGAGCCCATTGGTTTGGGGATGATACTGTGAGGCCCTCAAATGCCTAGTCCAACATGGTTTCCATAGCTATTAGGTTACCTTAGCCATGAACTTGGTACTGCTATCAGACTGGGATTTATTTAGGGAACCACACACAGGAAAACACTTCCATTAAGGCTCTGCAAAAGTGGTAGAAGTAATTTTAGACAGGGAGTGATGGATATCATAGTCAACTACTGTTAAAATAAATTTCTTCTCCTTCCTACCCGGCTTAGCTAGGGTCCTACAATATCGATAACAACTCTATGGAACAGGGTATTATCCATAACACTGATCACAGGAGTCACAGTAGTGGGTGACATCCCTGTTAACCCCAGGCCAGTAGAAAACTCGGGTAAAGGCAATGTCAAGTCTTCTTGATTCCCAGCTGGCTAATGGGGGTACCTACTGAGCCAATTCTAATAGACAACCTCTAAATTTCTAAGGGGCTACTAGTTTTTTCCTCACTTCCTTAGGATTTCCCTTCACCTGGTCAGCAGTGACTCTTATACAACAGCCCTTGTCCCAGACATATTCCTCTATAGTAGGTTCTCCTGTTGGGTAACCCTTTTCCTCCTGTTGGGTAAACCCTTTTTCCTGTCCGGCACCAGTTCTGCATTTAGCTCCTCTGAACTAGCCCAACTGAGCCCTTTCCCCCAGCAAGAAATGGGCTTACCCTGGTTTCCCTTATGAGTGACCTTGTGCTCAACCTTTGGTCCTTCCATGGCTGTCTAGCTGTCTGGGCCCACGTAACAGCATTGAGGTACTAACATTTCATGTACCCCAGATAATTTCCCAACAACACATCCATAGGTTATCCAGGCATCACTCTCACTTCTCTTGTGCCCCTCCTGGTGCCCGAATTAAAATGCACCCGGCGACTGGAATTGTAAATCTTTGCATGCCTGGCACACCTCAAGATCTCTTGCAGCCCCAGTGTCCTGAAATCTTTGGAGAGTTTTTCAATTAACTAAATCTGGCTGAAAGTGTTGACCCTGGTTATACTCTGGGCCCCGTTGAATGACATTGATAGTCAACAGTCTTTTTGATCTTCCTTCCTGGTAAGTTTGGGCAATCATAGTTACATAGTTGAAAAAAAACTATTAGTTCATCAAGATCAACCTTTTTAGATCTCCTCTGATCTGCAATATGTGGATTAATTGTTAATTGATAAAAAGGAAGGCAAACAGAGAAAAAAAAAAACAGTGAAACTTTGCCAATTTGCCAATTGTCTCAAAAGGGGAAAAGAAACTCCTTCCTGACCACAGATACTGGCGATCAGATTTCTTCCTGAATCAATACTCCCTCTCTAGTTATCTAGGATAACCCTGAATGCCTGAATTTAAAAATACAGCCACTCCTTTTTAAAGTTATCTAAATCTGTCACCACCTCCTTTGGTAGAGAATTCCGTAGTTTAACCACACTTACTGTGAAGAACCCTTTTATTTCTTTAAGGTGGAATCTTTTTATTTCTAACCTCAATAGATGACCTCTTGTCAGTTGGAAACTTCACAGCACAAAAAGTTCACTTGACAAAGCCTTATATTGACTCTGGAAATATTTACTGTATTTAAGGTAATCATATCTCCTCTTAGATGCCTTTTTTCTAGAGAAAATGTGGTCAATCTTTCTTCATAGCTTAGCCCCTCCTTTCCCCTTATTAGTTTTGTTGACCTTCTCTGTACTTTTCTAGCTCTAAAATGTCATTTTTATTAAGTGGTTCTGAAAAATTCACTCCATATTTCAAATGAGGGCATACTAAGGATTTGTACAGTAGCAGAATTATATATGCTATGCCCTTCTTAATACATGCTAATATTTTACTTGCCTTTTCAGATGCCCCTTGGCATTGAGCACTGTTACGTAGTTGGTTGTCTACAAGTACTTCCAAATCCCTATCAATATCTGATACTCCTAGATTTGCTCTATTAACGTTATAAATCGCATGGATACTTTTACTTTCCAAATACATATTCTTTTTAAATCTCATCTGTCATATAGATGCCCATTTCAATTTATGCAAATCCCTTTGGAAGGAAAGTACATACATTTTTGATTTAATTACTTAAATAAAAAAATGTCGTCAGAAAAACACTTTTCAGTCCTACAAGTAAGTCATTAATAAATACAGGGTTGCCTTGATCTAGGTTTCTACTAACCTCCTCATAGAAACTAATTAGATTTGTTTGACATGACCTATCCCTCATAAATCTGTGTTGACTCTTATGTTCTGTATGCAGGTGATTTTTGGTTTGTGCAAAATCCAACCCCATGCTTTTCTCAAAAGCTGTTTAAATACAGCGAGCATATGCTATAAGAGAGCAATGTATGCCACAGGGGAGCAACGGGAGGTCCGCAGGGGAACCATGGGAGGTCCATAAGGGGCCCCCTTCAGAGGCAAGGGGCCTCAGTGCCATGCAAAGGTTGCACCGCTGGTAACTCCGCCTCTGGCTTACAGATATTGTTAACTATATATGCTATCTTAATTCATGCTCACAAGTTCCCCATTCAATTCTATGGAGCCACTAATAATCACAGCTGCAAGTTTGATCTCAACCAGAGCCTAGCCCAGCAGGAGAACCGGAAATGAACTGCATATTACGGTATAGGAAGACCTCCCTGGTGGCCCTTAAAATGGTACTAACCTTAAATGTTTTTATTTTCCCTGTGTTATATGTAAATACCAAATACATTTCATATTCACAATTAACCATAACTAGAGCCTGTCACGCTCTGATAACTTAACAGCATGGGCTCGGGCCCCTCATGATATATAACCAAGGCAGGTGGGCCACACATTACATAGTTCAGTTTTTAACATCTCAGTATATAGGCAATAGCAACAACTAAGTCCAAATGTCCTGCTTGAGTCGTGACTGTTTGAGCCATCTTTTTGTCTTCTAATGACTTTAAAAGTCTGTCCATTGTTTACTGTATACCCAGCAACCTAATATCTCTAAACATCGCATATATAGTTGTGGATCTGCATCTCTGTTTGGAACGCTTACGGTGTTGGTAACGCAATTGCGAGCTTCACGCGGGACTTAGGCTCACCTTACTATCAGGCAATCAGCTCCTGCTGCTGCTCTGTCGCCTGCAGCTCCAGCTTCTGGCTGTGTACCAACAAGCATATGCTAATGACGTGGCGCGCAATATGCCGGTTGGGACACAGCAAGAATCTGGTGCTGAAGGGAGATAGCAACAGGAGCTGATCACCTGATAGTAAGGAGAATTGGGAAAGGGGGTAGGGAGGTAATTGTAGAATGGGAAAGGAAGGAGGAGGAGGATGAGGGGAAGGAGGGAGGAGGAGTACAAAGGAAGGAGGAGAATGAGGGGAAGAAGGGAGGAGGATAAGGGGGAAGGAGAGAGGAGGATAAGGGGAGGAGGAGGATAAGAGGGGAAGGAGTTAGGGAAAGGGAGGATGAGGATAAGGGGGAAAAGGAGGAGGATAAAGGGAAGGGAAGATAAGGGGGAAAGGGGGGAGATAGAGGGGAGGGAGAGGGGGGAGATAGAGGGGAGGGAGAGGGGGGAGATAGAGGGGAGGGAGAGGGGGGAAAGAGACACAGGGGAGGTAGAGGGGGAAAAGAGAGATTTGGGAGTGAAAGGACTTAAAAGAGAAACGGGGAGGGAGGGGGAAGGAGACAGGTGAGGGAGAGTTGCGAGAGTCACAGGGGAAGGGAGAAGTGGGGGGAAGAGACACATGGGAGGACATGGGAGGGAGAGAGGTTAAAAGAGACACAGGGAAGGGAGAAGGAGAAGAGACACAGGGGAGGGGGGTGAAGAGAGCCAGGGGAGGGAAAGGGGGAAAGACACAGGGGAGGGAGGGGGAAAGAGACACAGGGGAGGGGGAAGAGACACAGGGGAGGGAGAGGGGGAAAGACACAGGGGAGGGGGGAAGAGACACAGAGGCAGGGCAGGGAGGGAAGAGACACAGAAGAGGGGGGAAGAGACACAGGGGAGGGTGAGGGGAAAAGAGACACTGGGGAAGAGACACATGGGAGGGAGAGAGGGGTAAAAACACAGGGGGGGAAGGAGTCACAAAGGAGGGAGAGGAGGGGGAAAGGAGACACAAGGGAGGGAGAGGTGAAATGAGACACAAGGGAGGAAGTAGAGAGGGGAAGAGACTCGCAATGATCGCCAAAGGTGCTCACATTGGGCGGCAAACAGCATCGCCAGGCTTAACATTATATTCCTGTCATTTTAGACGGTCAAGTAGCTAGTAAAACATAATAATAATAATATTAATAAAACAGGGTGTTACAGATTACAGCCAGGAATAGTCTGGAACAACCATGATCTCTCAGAAACCCCAAGATAAACAAACAACAGGCAGAGAGACTAAGAAGTAACTGGTTAATATAGTCCAGGTGCTAAGCAGGATACATTCGAAAGTCGCATAACATTGTGTGTGGCCTCTTTAAATCTGTAGCATTTGCCTGAACACTCACAGTAACAGGAAGATGCCAGGAATATTGTGTAGCTTATGTCTGGAGAGAGTCTCAATCTAGGTAAAGGGTTCTTAGAAGGCCCCATATACTTATATTAAGGGTGTTGTTAGGGTTAAACCCCAGATACAACAAATAATTGCAAGGTACTTATATTATAGTTATGAAACCTTATATCCATTTGTTTATTTACCTAAGTATCACAAGCTTCAAGCATGTGTTGAAATGTTTAATCAATCTGTCATTTATACAATAGCATAATGAATAAAGACAGCACAAGGTAACTTCTATTAAACACTGAACACAACAGACTATCAGTGTCTTGCGTTGCCAAGCATTAGATGATGCATGTGTAATATATAACAAACACTTTAAATAATCATACGCAAGAACTACACCAAAGGTTTGAAAATGGTTAGCAAACAAAGTGGCTAAGAGTTGCTAAAGTCTGAAGTAAAGTACAATTTACCTCTCAAAATCTTCCAGTCAATATCTTGTTAACCCCCCTCCCTATAAGTTCTAATATAGTGAATATTTGTTCTGAAAATCAGATAAAACAAGATAAAGAGATTCTATATTGCCAAAATGGCATTATGGAGAACTAGTAAAAAATATATTTATATAATTTATTACCTTTTATATATATTTAAATGCAGTCCATCTATACTTTAGTTCTATAAGACCTCCTCTATATGTATTGCTGAAAGCAACTCCTCTATCTATGTCTTGACAAGGTATATTGTAGCAGTGTCTCTCTACATTGCCTTTGAGTCCTATTCTATTAGAAGCTTGCAAATGACTCTAACCCTTCATTTTTGAAGTGTATGTATTTTTTCTCTAAATGTTTAGATGCATTCTGTTACTCAAGCGAGCAATTTACCTCCTTAAGCCTAAACACGTACACCCTGCCTTTTTAAGTATGATTTCAGGAGGCGTGAACATATGATCTGACAATATTTAAGCAAGCCCAAAATTTTCTTCTTGTACACAGCCAATAGTAAATGAGACCATCATCCTGATGTAAGTAAAATATCTGTAATCGGAGGCTACAAATGAATTAGTGTGAATAAAGTAATATTTGCAGGTCGGGCTTACAATCACGCAATCTAACACTCTATAACATGCATTAGATCATTTGTTCTTGTTCATTTGGGTTTTAAAATATGTATTAACCCCTTGATTCCCAGGATCAATATTACTCAGAAATAATAATTAAAATTAATATTTTATAATTGCATATTTGTCGGTTTAAGACTGTTGTGCAATTAATTTGAATGTGTTTCCATGCCTTCTCATGCTTTTAAAGTACAGTATTGTGGGTTTAATTGCTGCTAAAACTCTAATTGGTACTTGTAATATTTTTGACAGAAATTTGATACTTATTTCAGTTGCGGGTAAGACTTCATTTTTGAGCTAGAGCTACGGGTCTAATTAGAAAATACCAATTTTGTTTAACTTTAATTATTTAGTGCTCGTAATGTTCGAGCTGTGCTAAAACCAATGGAATTCTAAGCTCGAATTTGCTTCTCCGTCTTCCCCGTAGTGATTGTGGGTGGGTAACTCGTAATCGGATTGCAAGTAACTAACAGAATATGTGGCAATATTAAGAGTGGTTTTAAATGTGTATACATTTATGAATTGGGCAATATAAAAGGGCCAATTGTTTGTATTTGTCGTGCATCAAAGATAAAAGCTGGAGCTTAACAAGCAGTGGTGTTTTTAACCAATTTTATGAATAAATATAAATATAATATTCAGTACATTAACCCTTTTAGTAATGGGGCACTGCAGTGCCTTGTAGAGCAATGAAATACTGGGATCTCTGCCAGTTAAAAACTTACAGACCTTATTTATTTTCTCTTTCCACAAATATTTATATATATATATATATATATATATATATATATATATATATATATATATTAATTCTATAGGCTGTCCATGTGAACAATTAATTGTTTGCATAAATGAAACATGTTATGTGAGTGTAAACAGAGTGGTTGTGGACTTATGCTGTTAATAAAAGCCCTGCCTCAATATGCAAATAAGATATACATTCTATAAGAATGGCTGTGCATCACAATCTATTGCAGCTCTTCATAGCAACCTCCTCCTGATATTGACTAAGAATAAAGTATTCTGCTATGTATTTACTAAATATATCCACTTTTGAAATTCACAGCAGTAATGATGGTAGCTATGTGTTCTTTGCAACATATGAATAGCATGTTACTCTATTATTTACTTGTTTTATTCATAACATTGTATTAATATCTCACATAACATAATTAGTTATAATATCCATCAAATACTGGTAATAACACTGCAGACTTTCAGAATGAATATTGTATACTGGCAAAGAGAAGAAAAAGTCTTTATTGAGTCTTGATCACAAGTTTGTATGTAACACATTCCTAGCATAACACACTCAATTTAAGATGGTTTGTGATGGGATAAGAAATGACCAAAAAACTAAGCATAATGAATACCTCGAAGGGCTGAGATCAATGTTTGTGATGTATAGAATTCTATCTCAGCCCATTGCAGCCTATCTCATGGGCTCTAGTAGCTTAGTGAATATTATGTCATTAATAACCATTACTAGGAAAATATCTGTTATTTCAAGCATTTAAAAGAGCACATTTTAAACATTATAAAAGAATGAAAACATATTAAGAAAAACCTGTTTAAACTTCTTCATTGAAAACTAACAAGAAATTAAAAATACACTTTAGTCTGCAAATCTCATTGGCTGACAGAGGGCAAGTCCCAAGGGCAGTTCCCAGCCTTCCCTCACACTGAAGGGGAGGGTCTGAAATCTAAGATGGCGGCTGATCCTGGAGGAGGTGGGAGACGAGTAACCACAAGGTCCCATACTCTGACTAAAGAGAGAGATATGTTTACAAATGAAATGCTAAATCTACAGAAAGAGAAAGAAAATAAAGTGATGCGTGATAATAAAATGGAGGCCTCAGTAAGCCAGGCCCAAAATTATTTACCAGAGAGAGAAAATAAGTATGAAACTGCTACAAAAAGTAAAGTAATGGACAAGAAAAAGGAAACCAAGAGCAAGAGATACACAGAGCATGAGAGGAGAAGAATGGGGATCTCAAGTGGTACCATTACAGGTACTACAGAAGAACCAACAGACCTGCAGAGCATCTCACAACCAGAAAGAAAACCCAGAAGGCAGCAAAAATCCTAAAGCAGCAGCGAGTTCTAGTGCACAGGTGGAGGGGAGAGCTAATCAGAACTTCCATGCAGGTCAGTGTTTTGCTGAAACCCTGCAAGCAATAAGCTACTGGGAGTCAGGGCCTGCAAGCCATGCAGGAAGCAGAAGGGAGCAGTCTGAACGAAGCTGGTGTACCTGAGAGTGTGGAGCAAATGCAAGGCCTATCTGAGGTGGAAATGGCTGAGGCCACAGAAAATGCTGCAGCTTTGGATGCCTTTGAAGCAGAAAGTGATGCTAATATCGGAGATACTCCCCCCAATGCTGAACGTTGAGGTGGATCAGATGAACCATCCCAGCCCAGCAGTCAGCATAGAGTTCCAAGTGCAAAGGTCCAGCTTTTAATACTTTGTTTGCTGATACTAGGCAGGGCAGAAATGTTGTGAGACTCCATTATTGTGGGCAGGAGGACATACTAGACAGAGCTGATGTAGGGAAAGACTTGCTCAAAGTTTCTCTTGGTGTCCAGCCTATTGAGGTGTATGCTCATAACAGCAGGAATTATGAGATAAGTTTTAAAACCCCAGAAGGACTGGTGAAATTCTGATACCAATATCAGGAAGCCAAACATAACCCAGAATGGTGTCTCGTCCCAGAACTGTTGAAGTTTTTATAACTTTTGACATTAAAACCGTGGCACAAGAACATATGTATTACTGGCTGCAGAGATAGTTTGAAGTGAAAAGCAGCCCAGAGAAATATATAGACTCAGAAGAGTTCTGGAATGGAGGCTACAAATTTAAAGTAAATATATGGTACAGAAAAAATGTGGCCTGTCACCTCCCAAACTGTGTGTATATTGGGGGAGATCGTGGGAGATGTTTCTGCTGGGAACAACCAAAAAAGTGATTTAAATGTGATTCCACCAGACACCTGAGTGCTGCTTGTGATAAAATCGGATGTTATCAGTGCGGTAAAACAGGACATCACAGCTCTAAATGTGTAAAAGAAATTGTGTGTAATCTCTATTATGAAGGTGGGCATTCTTTTAGGCATTGCCCTGGAGCAGAGCAAAATAGGAGACAAATGTCAAAAGAGCAAGATGGGCAACCTGTTCTGAACCCTCAGGAGAACCTATGCCAGAGACATACAGAGATGAGAAGCCAGAGATGAGAATGTGACAACCTCAAGGAAAGAGACAAATAGTGTTGTATAAACTAATACATCTGCTAATAATGGAGGTGTGCACCTAAGTGCTGATGGATGCAAATCCAATGGAAAACTATTTCAAAAACTAATAAGGCCACTGACGACCATGTGACAAGCAAAGGTGTTTCAGCAACTGAAAGCACAATTCCTAATCCTGATGGAATTACTTAAAAAAATATATGTGATGCATTGGGTGAAAAAATCTAGGGATATATAATGGAGGACTCTGGTCAAGATTTATCTGATTTTCAGCTTTCTCTGAAGTAAAGGACTACTTCAGGAAATACTTTGGATGTTGATATGACTGAACTCTCTAATAAAAGTTTTTTACCAGCAGAGAGAGGGAGCAGGAGAGTAAAAAGAAATGCTGAACACCATTATCAATATGTGCAGAACAAAGAACCAGAAGAACAAGGACTGGGTGTTTTTAATTGTGAACTCAATCATTTAGATGTTGTTTTTTTTGCAGGAAACAAGATTCTCCGCTACAAATTATGTATATATATGTAGGAAAGACTGGATTTGGGGTGCATTCTTTTGGTCTTTTAGACTTGAGAAATGTGATGGGGTTGGATTTATATTTAAAAATATAAGTATCATATCCAGTAAAATTGTTGTTGTCTCTTGTTAGATACATTAATTACAGATTTATTAACATTTATGACTCAATCTAGAGCCTAAAGAAAATACTTATTTTCTTTAGTAAGGTCATATCTTCACAATGCAACAATAGTAGTATTTGGAGGTGATTTCAACTGTGTATCTTATGTTCAAGATAGAGGTAGACAAAGGGATCATATTCAGTATAATTCACATCTTTTAAATACTATATGCACTGAAGCTGATTTAGTGGATATGTTTAAATCCCAAAACCCTGATATTCCTGGTTACACCTATATAAAAGGTGATGATAAAAGGCGAAGAAACAAAATCTATGTGAAAAAACAAACTATATTTAGTGATGTTTTTGTGAGACCTGTAGAATTTTCACACCATGCTCTTGTTGGTGTCACCCTAAATATTGAGGAGTCTGTCTTATCTGGACCAGGATAGGTTTGCACCAGGTTCTTACCAAGTCAAATTGAAGTAGCAGATCGTGACAATCGGTGGCAGTGGTGTGATCTCTGTGGAATACAGTAAGTTGGCAACATATGAAGAGATGACTATGGCAGTACTAAGAGAGATCGTCAGGCTCAGAGGATTGAACAGTACATTAAATCAATAATGGTCAAGGAGCTGCTCTTAAATGATAAACTATGCCTAGTAAAATGTATGCAAAAAGAGTAAAGGTGCTCATCTGAGAACTAAAAATACCTCAGTGGGGTTTTGCTATATGTCTGGTTACATACTCAGAAAGCAGTCTTTTAGCTCACTTGCGCCCTTCACAGGGAGAAATATCCTGTAGTATATCAGTCTCATCTCGTTCAAAAGAATAACCCAGCCCCCAAATACCAGGCAATGCTACCCTGAACAGGAGAACAAGCAAACTCCAGATGTGTTTTGGCCTCTGTGGGCCTCGTCAGTGAGGTGCAGCTATACTCCCTAAGGCACAGTGAGCAAGGTATCCACGTCTGGCTCCCTCTATCACCCATAAGGGGAGGAAAATGTATGCAAAAAGAGAAGAGGTGCTCAGCTGAGAACCAAAAATACCTCAGTGGGTTTTTTATATAGGTCTGGTTACCTACTCAGAGAGCAGCCTCTTTTAGCTCACTTGTGCCTTTCACTGGAAGAAATATCCTGCTGTATATCAGTCTGGTCTCCCTCAAAAGAATGACCCAGCCCCGAAATACCAGGCATTTCTACCCTGAACAAGAGAAACAGCAAACCCCAGACGTGTTTCGGCCTCTGTGGGCCTGTCAGTGAGGTGCCGCTATACTCCCTAAGGCACAGTGAGCAAGTAGTCCATGTCTGGTTGCCCCATCACCCATGCTCCATAGGGAGTTCAGCTGCACCTCACTGTGAGGCCCATAAATCCTGAAACGCATCTGGGGTTTCCTGTTTCCCCTGTTCAGGGTAGAATTGCCTGGTATTTCGGGGCTAGGTCATTCTATTGAGTGGGCCAGACTGATATACTATAGGATATTTCTCCCTGTGAAGGGCACAAGTGAGCTAAAAGAGGTTGCTCTCAGAGTGGGTAAACATGTCCATAGAACTAACCTATTAAGGTTAGTTTGTTCTCTGATGAGCACTTCTGACTTAGTTGTTTTGTTTATGCCTAGTAAAAGGAGGTCTGTAAGAAGGGGTAAGCACATTATTGGTGACTACAACTCCAGGACCTGGGCGTCGGCTGTCTGCAACAGAGAAGGAGGAAGTGTACAGATTGTACCAAAGATGGATAGAGGTAATGCCTGCAGATTTAACCAATGATCCGTAGAGGGACCTGCGGATACAGATCATACAGGAGGTACAGGAGAAGTGGAGAGGGGTAATGGCCCTATTCCAGCTCCTGTGGAGGGGAAATGCTTATCCCCAGTCGAGACAGAGAATGATGTGGTGACTGGAAAGGACTGTCAAGAAATGGGCCTTGTAAACAAATGGATGGCATTCCTGAGACTATGGTCAGGTCACAAGCTAATGGAATGGCTGGAAGATATGGTATGTGAGGAGGTCGCCCTGGAAGAGCAATATGCTGCTTGGGGGGGACCTGTTGGGATACCTCATGCAGGCCCTGTTTTTCACTGGGGCTGAAAGAGGCACTTTGGTACATTGTATATGGGGATCCAGATTGTGGCTTGGGGATAGGGAAAAGACAGCTGTGTTTGTTTTCTAAGCGCTGTCAAATGCTGGGACTGGAGTCGTGATCCCAGGCAGCTAGCTTACTTTGGCCTTTGATCCAGCAGGAGTTACAGCTGGAGGTGGATTATGTGGACTTCCTAGATGAAGCATCCCTGGATGGGTTGTGGCCACCTAGTTGGTAGGGTTTATGCCAGTCAGGCATTGAACAGAACCACATAGCAGAGACTACAGGGACTCCGCTAAATTATTTCCAGGTTAGGTCAGAAGAGAAAGGTCTGGACTGTTGGGGAAATTCTGATTACAGGGAATTTATAAAGAACAAGGACTCCTTCGTGCAGTGGGTTGACTGGGAAGAGAAATAACTAGTCCCTAACTTTAGGGGGCTGAGCATCGCCCAGTTAGAGGCATGGGGACAGGGCCAGGGGAAGAACCAAATGAGTAATGGGCCCTACCAATGGACTGCAAGCTTAGTGGGGAGGTTCCTTGGATACTCATTGTCCAGGAGGCAGCCACAGACTCTGTACCAGAAACGGCAAGTAGCCCTGCTCTTCTGACTGTGCAGGAAGCAGTAACAGCCAGTACTCAAGGATTGCCTGCATTCACATGCCAGGCAGTATCAGATGGAGAGAGCGAGGAGACTTTGCCCAAAGATCCAGGATCTAAAGATCCAGAAGGAGGTGAGAGCTGTGCCCAGACAGTGGTTTCAGAAGAATGGGGCTGGGAGACAGCGAGCACAATGCAGCCCCAAGAAGTAGAGATCCCAGAAAAAGCTATCAGGAGGAATACAAACTGGCAGATGTGGCAGGTACAGTCCTTAGTGGTACTATTGTTTTCTGAGATGCCCCAGAATAATGTTTGCCCTAATCGAGGGGGAAATAAGGGGCATGGGACCTGGCTTTGGTGGCTGGACTAGGGAAAATCCCTGATGAGCAGTTACTGGAAGTGGCTAGGACCCTGGGACCACTTGAATTGGGTAAGCCAGAAAGCCCATTAAATTCCCCAGGACTCAAACACTGGACAGGGGAAGTAGTAGACATGAGGAGGGGAAAAATGGTGACCGCTTGGTGTCCCCTAGGCCCAGTGACAGTTGTAAATATCACCAGCTGTTTGTACTGGCTTGGTTGGGGAGGATGGGGCCCCAGGATTACCCCAGAGTGTGGTTTGTCACCTGGCCTTCTTACATTGACTCCCCTGCAGCTGCCCAAAGACACTGTTGGTCGACTTTTAACACTGGAAGGGAGGGGACACTGGCCAGGCTTTTTCTTGGATGGGGGTTGGCTACTGAACTACCACAGCTTACACCAGAACTGCCCATTATTTTGGCATGAATGATACAAGAGAATGTCACTAGCACACTTGCAACTCCAGTATCCCAGTTCTTTCAGGAGAAAGTTCATGCCTGACAAAGGGAAACTTGTACTCCTCAATTCTATACATGGGACTGAATACCTGTCCAGAATCAGCAGATCAGGAGGTCTCCCTCCTGGCCTGGAAGAAGAGGGGTTTTGCTGGGGAAGTATGCTCCTAAGTTTTTGATGGACCTACTAGCCTGCATGTACTGTTTCCCCTGGACTGCCTTGAAGGGTCCTCCAGGACAGTGATATTGATGCCTTAACATGCTGCCCATCATCTAATGAAGATCATAAGCAGGATGTTGCATTTACAAAGGAAGGAACAGTTGTCACCTAAATAAACAAAGACAGGGGGTCTTGAGCAGATAAAAAGTCTGAGTGTTTACAGCATACAAAAGGATAAGCTCATCAGATATACTGGGTTTCAAAGTAAGCAGGGGCAGCCTATTATGTTAATTGGTCCCTCTTCTATGTACCTAAGGATGGGGCTTACTGTGATTGGCTAGCCTGTGTGCCAGAAAATTGTATAAAATGTGACAATTAATAAAGGTATGACAGTTGTGTCTGGACTTATAACATAAAACAAGGTGTAAGTGTCATTTTGTGCATTAATCCTAATTCTAAGGGATATCCTGGTGTTTCTGATATCCTTGAAGCAAGCTCCTGGGTGTGGTACTGGTGTCTGGTCCATCTTCTGCTATCAGAAGTGTAAAAGGACCACATGATTCTGCTGGATAGTTTTAAACCAGGTTCTTACCAAGTCCAATTGAAGTAGCAGATTGTGACAAAGACCAAACAAGAAATTAAGAGGCAGGTATATCTCACAGTGATAATTATAAAAAAATATCTGACATGTAGAGTCCTTATTGTGTCCAGCTTTCTCTGCACTTCAGAGAGGTCAGGTGGTAAACTCAGAGAGAATGAGAGAACTCCAATATGACCGTCTCTCTTCTCTAACACCTGAGGGTGAATGTGGAGTCTTTAACTGTTTTCACCTAATATTTTTGAGCAATGTAAGGAAAGTGAGCAGAAGAGAGTAATGAAAGCACTATGTGATGAAAGTCAACAAACTATTACACACACTAAGAAAATCTTTGATTTGGCAAACTCCTTTTAAAAGGAATTGTTTAATGGTAAAAACATCAATAAAAGCCATATCCAGAGAATATTTAACCAAATAGAGTTTCTTAAACTGGATTCAGATCTCAGCGCCACCATGGGGACCAAATCACGGTGCCTGAGGTACAGGCAGCTATTGAGACTCTGGGTTAGAGGAAAACTTCAGGTTCTGATGGGTTGACATCAGAGTTTAATCAGTTTTTTAGTAAGTTGCTAAGCCCAACTCTATGTGAAGTATATAATGTTTTACTGAATGAAACAGGATTATAATCTTCACAGTCTCAGTCATTACTGTATTAATGTGTAAAAAGGGAGTTAGAAGAGACATTAAAAACTGATCCATTTCTAAGGATGATTGAGATCAATAAAAATACCCAGCATGCTTCAATAATTCATATAAAGTGTATTGCTTATGTTAAAGATTTATTAGCTTTTGTGAATTCTAGAAATTCATATGATAATTTACTTTTGAAGTATGGTAAATTTTCACAGATGTCAAAATCCCAAATGAATTACAGTAAAACTGTGGCTTTTTGAATTGGAGAACCAGGAAAAAAGTTTATTCTTCCTCCAGGTATAGAAACTGACTGTGAAAATGTTAGTATCCTTTGAATTAAATTAAGTAATTTAGATTCAGGGGAACTAAATTGGGAAGAGAAACTAAATGCATGTAAAACAAAGGTCATGAGATGGAAGCAATGGAAGCTATCATTTGACAATATAATTAGGATTGTTAAATACATTTCTGCTGCCCATCTTTGTCTACCTAAGTTTTGTGTTTCTACCTCCTGAGAAAGCTGTAATAAGCCTAAGTAACCTTTTTCTTCCAGATGCTTTGGGGAAAGAGGTAAAATCTAGGGATATTACATGTTGGCCAACAAATAATGGAAGCCTAAATATGATAAATCCAGAGATATTTTTCAATTTAATATGTCGAGGTATGTTTCTAGCACAGGCATAGTGGAGTGGTTCCTTTGAAGGCTGGTTATCAATATTTGAGCCATGGTTTCATGGTGGAGGTATTAAGAAGATCACTAAAAATATAGCATAGTTACCATCATATGTAATACGGACACTTAAAATTGTCAGGGAATTTAAAATCACAAAAAGTGAAATCAAACTATTATCAAGAAAACAAGTTTATACATTAGTATTGGACAGAGCATCACCCAAACTAGACCTCAAGTACTGTCCTGAGTCTAATCATAGTCAAGTCTTACAGCAGCTAAATAACCCCAGATTACCCCAAAAAACAAAGGATTTATTGTGGTTATTATTCCATGTATGTATGTATCTAAAACAGAATTTAAAATATAGAAACATCGATGACAGGAGTTGTTCGAGGGACACCTGTAATGACATAGAGACAATGGAGCATTTACTTTTATGTTGCCCAAGTTCTGTAGCCATTTGGAATAAGATTGCTGATTTTTGTTTTTAAATTGCAGTCTTTAAAAATCAATGTTATTCTCAAATAGCTTATGGGTTGTTTTCAGAAAATATAACTGCCTTTCATCACAGGACACTATAGCTAGTAAACATACTATGTGTTTACCACTTATGGAATACCAGATGTGCTGTATCTATTAGGAGACATGTAATACCAGTAAATGTAATAGCTGAAAATATCATACAAGACTTAAAGAGTATTCATAAGAGAGAATCTGAACGAATGACGAGAAAGAAACTTTCTTTTTGTAAATAAAAATGTATCACATTGTATTGTATTGATTGTATTGTAAAAATGTGTAAATATTTGTAAATAGTATTTCTTGTTTATTTAAATTTTAAAGATTCCCAAGAGCAGTTACATTTCTGAATATGTTTGTCCTCTGAGGTCTTTATTTTAAAAAAAAGAAAACACATGGTGGCTCATTATCAAATACCTGCTTTCTGATTCAACAAATAAAAAAAATATTTCCACGTCCCTTTAATACATATATATTTTAAAGGTGCAGTTGTTGTGTAATTGCTAATACCATATATATAGCCTTAATACATTATACAGGTTCTTCTATGTTTGCATATATAATGTTCAACATTTATCTTTTACAGCTTTATACAGTATACTATAAAATATATCAAAATACAGTTAATCTTGCAAAATATTAAAAGCATTAGCTAAAATGTTCAAATTATTAAAGGAAACATTATCAAATGAAATACTATGTAGTGCATTGCTGCGGTCAAGATAATCATTAAACATCAAATTAACTTTTGATCAAATGCTGGGTTTTCTTAACTGAGAATATAACTTCAGCAACAATGAACTACATGTGCTTTAATTCTGTATCATTTATTTAGCAAAAAAAAAGTATATCTAGTGATAGGTGCAGGAGACATACAACAGGCATGTAACAAAGAAGATTTAATATATACTGAGTCAGAGCAACAGATATGTCTCTGGAGTGTTTGTTGGAGGATGAAATAAGTGTCAGTAAATGATAGATAGAAAATGACTATGATATGACGTTACCATTCTCTCATTTCTATGAATAATATAATTATTACCAATTAAAGTCTGGCCATGCTAACATTCTCTCTACAGTCAGTGTAATTAGTTATAATAAAATCTGATTTAACACTTTTGAAACACACAACCAATGCCGTTACCTCGTTAATGCCTTCCCTCTTCAGAAAGACTGTCTGTCACTTGGTCCCTGCTAGTGCATTAACGTCCTCTGGCTTCTTCCAGACAGGGATCCCTGCAATGTGGTCCAATCTGTATCTTTCCTTCTGTAAAAGCAGAAAGGCATCTCAAATTCAGAGAGTCATTGTCAGGAAAGAATTTAGCTCAGGTTGGTTTACAGTAGACCTAATGGCATGTAACAGTTTCAACAAACTGCAAGGGTGAATTCCTCCCCCTGTAGCAGCCCTGAACAGTGAGCTCTTATGTGATTCCACACAGAGGACTTTATTTTTGGAGCAGTTTAACAAACAGGACAGTTCTTGTGTTTTGCCAGCAAAGTCATTTAAACTATCTGCTGATATTTTTAAATGATCATTTGCTGTAAACAATATCAGAGAACTAGGCCATGTTTTTTTTTGTGGGCTTTGTGGCAACGATGAAAAGGAACACACTGGGTTTTGTTCTGTATTGCTGAGCTTTAGCAAAGTATTTCATAATAGAGTCTAGACTT
Organism: Discoglossus pictus; assembly: GCA_027410445.1. Lineage (NCBI taxonomy): Eukaryota > Metazoa > Chordata > Amphibia > Anura > Alytidae > Discoglossus > Discoglossus pictus. The sequence continues at coordinate 61,507,723 of CM050175.1, read as the reverse complement.
TTTATGGAAGACAAAACAAAAACTTTCAAAGCAGTGAAATTCACCTTTATATTAAAAAAAATACACTAATATGTCTTCCATTCATGCTTCAAATTTAAAGTGGAACTCACTTGTTTGTACAATGTGCATTTAAATTAGCAGGCTTTAAACTCTACTAAATATATATATTTTTTTTATAAAGAATAGTGCACCAAAATTTAGAAAATATTATTGGCATCCCTCTGACAAATATTGTGTATCCCAGCTGTATCCAGTGAGTCGTTAGGGTAGTGTATTATGTGTCCACAGATCTCCCTTACTCAAAAGCAGTCTGAAGAAGGATTAAAAGTATATTTTAATATCTTTGCAGCACCCATTTTCATATTAATAAAAAACTTGGGCCTCATTCAATTGCGATTTGGCCAATTGAATAGGGCTCTAAATAAGCACATACCATATTTTTTTAAAGAAGTTTTTAGTTAGTGAACACCTTGCTTTTGGATAGCTGTTTACTAACTAAAAACTTCTGTAAAAAATATGTTATGTGCTTATTTGGAGCCCTATTCATTTGGCCAAATTGCAATTGAATGAGAGCCCTTATGTACAGCCTTATTAAATTGCAATTCAGCAAATTCTAAAGGGCTTTATATAAGCACATAGCATATTTTTTACAGAAGTTTCTAGTTAGTGAACTTCTATCCAAAAGCAAGATCTTCACTAACTAAAAACTTCTGTAAAATAATATGCTATGTGCTTATATAGAGCCCTTTAGAATTTACCGAATTGCAATTTAATAAGGCTGGTAGCATTTAAACCTTAACAGCCTTATTAAATTGCGATTTAGCAAATTGAAAATGGCTCTATATAAGCACATAGCATATATTTTTTTTACAGAAGTTTTTAGTTAGTGAACTTCTATCCAAAAGCAAGGTCTTCACTAACTAAAAACTTCTGTAAAAAACATATGCTATGCGCTTATCTAGGTCCTCATTCAATTGTGATTCGGCCAATTGAATAAGGCTCTAAATAAGCACATAACATATATTTTTTAAAGAAGTATAGATGCTTACTAACTAAAAACGTCTTTAAAAAATATACGTTATGTGCTAATTTAGAGCCCTATTCAATTGACCAAATTGTAAATGAATGAGGCCCCTAGAGCCCTTTTCAATTTGCCGAATTGCAATTTAATAAGGCTGTAAGCTTTTAACTGCATGCTAGACACATATGTTAGTACCACATACCATTACCGAACAAAAATCTAATTTGTAGAGTACAGTAGCCAGGAGTCAAAATAACCAAGGAACCTGGGACCCAGGTTACTAAAATTTAAATTTCTGGCTCCAAAATAATCAAAGTAATCCAAAATAATCCAAAAAAATCAAAGTATAATCTTTGTCTATGAATGGATTCCGTCACTGGCTCCTAAGAACTTTCTTTGTGACTCCAAATTACATATTTTACTATAAGCAGAAAGAGAAAAAGAGGAAAGGGGGGGAGAGAGAGATGAAGGGAAGGAAAGAGAAATGGGACAATGGGAGAAAGAGAGAGGGGGGGAAGGAGGAAAGATGGAGTGGACAGACAGAGGGAAGGAGAGAGAGACGGAGGAGGCAGATGAAGGGCAAGAAAGAGAGAGGGAAAGAGAAAAAAAGAAGGGGACAGAGGGAGGGAGAGGGACAGAGGGAGGGAGGAAAAGAGAAAGGGAAGGAGAGAGAGGGAAGGGGACAGAGGGAGAGGGATAGGGGGAGGGGGAGAGAGAGAGATGGAGGGAGATAAGTGACAGTAGAAGGGAGAGAGAGGGAGAGAGAAATGGAGGGGGATAGAGAGAGGGAGGGGGACAGAAGGTGGGAAAGAGAGAGAGGGGTAGAGAGAGGGAGGGAGAGAGAGAGAAAGGGAGAAAAAGAGAGAGGGAGGGGATGGACGGAGAGAGAGGGACAGCATGAGTGGGACAGAGAGAGAGAGAGAGGAACAGAGGGAGGAAGGGGAGAGAGATAGGAAGAAATGAAGAGGGAGGGAAGGGGAGAGAGAAGGAGGGGGAGAAAGGGAAATAGTTAGTAGATATGAGCGACACCTGCCAATGCATATTGTGCAGGCTTTACACACATGCTGATTGCCAGCGCATTGGAAGGAAACACTCAGTTGCAATGTTTGTGCACATGGGCAGCCCAGTAGTGTGATATTGTGCATACGCAGCGTAAAGCTTCGAGGGGGGGCCAGGGAGGGAGATAGAGAGGGAGGCAGACAGAAGGGGGACAGAGGGAGGAAGGGGGAGAGAAGGGAGGGGGAGAGAGAGGGAAGAAGAGGGAGAGAGAGGGAGTGGGAGAGAGAGTGGGACAGAGAGAGGGAAGGGATAGAAGGAGGAGAGAATGAGGGGGAAGAGGGAGGGGAGAGAAACATGAAGGGAGTGAGAAATGGAGCAATGGTAGTGAAAGGGAGAAATGAGGAAAAAGGGAGGGGTCAAAGAAAAAGGGAGGGAGAGAGAAAGGGAGGGAGAGAGGGGGCAGTAGTCAGGAGAGAGAAATGGAGGGGGAGAGAGAGGGAGGGAGACAGAAGGAGGAAAAGAGAGAGAGGGAGATGAACAGAGGGAGAGGGACAGAGGCAGGGGGCAGAGAGAGAGAGAGGGAGGGAGGGATACAGAGGGAGGGGGATAGAGGGAGGGGGAGAATAAGGAAGGGAGGGAGAGAGGGACAGAGGGAGGGGGGTGAGAGCAAGGAACAGAGGGAGGGAGAGAGACGAGGGGGGATATAGGGAGGGACAGAAGTAGGGGACAGAGGGAGGAAAGGGGAGAGAGAGGGAAGGAGGGAGAGAAGGAGGGGAAGAGAAAGGGAGGGGGAGAGAGTGGGGGCAGTGGGAGGGAGAGAGGGGTAAAGAGGGAGTGAGGGAAGAGAGAGGGAAAGGGAGAGAGGGAGGAAGAAAGAGAGAAATTGAGGGACAGAGGGAGGAAAATAAAGAGAGGGAAGGAGAGAGAGAGAGGGAGGGGGCAGAGGGGGAGGAAGAGAGGGAGGTAGAGAGAGAGAGAAAGAGGGAGAGGAAAGGGGAGGAAAAGAGGGAGAGAGAGGAACAGAGGGAGGAGGACAGAGGGGGGAGGAAGAGAGAGAGAGGGAGGTAGATAAAGGGAAAGAGGGAGGGGAGAGAGAGAAAGGAAGGATGAGAGAGAGAGAGAGGGAGGCAGAGAGGGAGGGATAGAGAGAAAGGGAAGGGGAGAGAGGGGGAGGAAGAAAAAGAATGGGCAGGAGAGAGAGAAAGGGAGAGAGAGAGAAGAGGGAGAGAAAGGAAGGAGGGAGAGAGACAAAGAGGACACAGAGACAGAGGGCATGGAGAGATAGAGCGCACACACACCCACAGAGGGCACACTGAGAGAAACATGCACTGAGAGGGCCCACAGAAGGAGGGAGAGGGCACACAGTGACAGCACAGACAATTGAACATAACATATGATACCGTCATTTATGAGGGGCAAGTTACTAGTACATAAAAAAGATTGTGCAGAAAATACCTTTGTACAATTTGCACAATCACAGGTACTTGAATACAATTTTTTTTTATGCATTTGAAAGAGCATGCTTGAAACATGACCAAAGTTGTGTTTTGCATGAAAAAAAATGTTCAATAAAACCTGTTTAAACTTAATTGAAACTAACATGAAGTGCACAGAACATACGTACATCTACAGATTATCAGCCTTATTAAATTGCAATTCAGCCAATTGAAAAGGGCTCTATTTAAGCACAGAGCATATTTTTTACAGAAGTTTTTAGTTAGTGCTTTTGGATAGAAGTTCACTAACTAAAAACTTCTGTAAAAAAAAAAACATTCTATGTGCTTATATAGAGCCCTATTCAATTGGCCAAATAACAATTTAATAAGGCTGTATTTTGGCTGAGAAGCATGACTCATACGTCTAAATTACTGATCATTGGCTGACAGAACCAAGCCCCAGATCAGCTAAAAATGTTAAGTATTCTTTTCTATTTCAAAAAAGAAAATACATTGTGGTAAATTATCAAATATTTTTTCAGACACAACAAAAATGCTTTCAGGACTCCTTTAAGTCTGCAAATCTTTTCATACATTTAATGTTTGAATGCTCATTTATAACACATGGGTGTAGTATCTCACACCTCCCAACAAACACTTTTAAAAAAAAGTAGCAGAATAAAATGACACATTATTTATCCTAATAAAAGTTGCTGCTCCCATATGCCTTTTAGAAGATGTTTAAAATATTCTAATATGTCTATGTTAGTTTAAATTTTTTTATAGCATTTACTTATAACTAATACATCAATACTTATTGTTAAGCTGAAAATGTATATTTTCAGTGGTGACAAAATAAAAAATTGAATATATGAGAATGGTAAATGTTTACATATTTTCATATTTGGGAAAATACATCCAATGTACATATGTTAACTCACATACATATGTAATATAACTTACATTATAATTATATCAAAAAGCAAATCAAACTATAAACTAAATAGAAAAAATCAAAGACATTATATCATTGCATAAAAATGGTTAAAAGGACACTGTAGTGGAAAAAAGTTTTGAAATGTAAAAAGGATAAGTCGCATCTAACAAAATTAAAGTTATTTTATACTTATATAAATGTATTTATAATTACTATTTATGTAACTCCCTCTTCTGAACCTCTATAAGGCTACCATGTTCACATATGCCACTCATCCTGTCCCTTAGATCATGTAACTGGGTGAAGTATAGCAAACTGTAAATAGCAATATTGCATGTTCTAATGAAAACACAGCATGACCAACAGTATCCTGTGGGGTTGTAGGTACCCAGGGCTTCAGATATTACTGAGATTTCAAAAACACATTTCTCTGTGGTGATGTGACAGCTTGGTACTGTTTTGCCAGTGAACTTCACTAACAATTTTGCTTATGGGAATCATGGAATAGGGGCCCACATATTTTGTTCTTATTTAAAAATACAAACAAATTAAACAAGGATATTTTCGAAATTTGTTTAAAGTGCTGTAATGTTAATTTTTTCAAAATGTATTAGAATAAAAATATATTTTTGATTGGTATCTACTTTTAGGAAATCTGTTGGAGGATCTGCTTACATTCTATATTTTATAAAGGCCATCTTATAGAAAATGTATCTTATTTCAGCTCATATCTGCATTCAGCAGTAAACATCTGGTATAAATTGCATTCCTGAGTTCCTGTGTTGGCCTTAGCCTCTTCTACTTATCGATCCAATCCATGTGAAGCTTTACACGCTGAGACAGCTCTCTGCAGCTTACATAAAAAATAAGAACTTACTGGTAGATGCAGAAGGGAGCTGAAATAACATAATTGTTCTGCAGTGTCTCGTTAAAATGCCCTAGTCATAAACAGGCAGGCAGTTGGTTTTTATTTGCCACATTCCCACTGTACAGATCGAAGCTATAATACATTAATGGCCTATTTTTATGTGTAGTTCTTCATAAGAGCATATCACTAATATAGTTATCGTACTGCGAGTTTGTGTGTACCACTGGCAAAGCTGCGGGTTGCGCATGTGCGTAGCGCATTCCAAGGCACGCAATGAGTGGCAAAGTCACTCATTGCGAGGCCCGCAATAGGCGACGAAAGTTGTGAATCGTGTCTCATTAAATATATTGTAAATTTTGCTCATTAAATTGAAACACAATGACATATATAAATAACAAGATTAAAGTTTATATAGAGTGGGGTGCTTACAGAAATATAAACGCTTACAGTTATTCTAGGTGATCAAGGGGAAATCTGATTTACTGAACCAATAATGGAATATTGAATTATATTTCTGTTACAAGGTTACATAAAAGGTGCTGAATTACTGATCTGCATCTTTTCTGCCTTTAAATCGATCATAATATAAAATAAAAAAAATAAAGGTGTCTCTGGCAATAGCACCCAGCAGTGACCATGGTCACAGGCATTGAATGAAAATACTCTTTATTTATAATTTTCTAACAAGCATTTCCATTGTATTTGTAGTCCAACTGAATATAATGAGACTTTTATCCATGCTTAATTTAACAAGACTGTTAGCAGCTGACAAGGTCACAAGACAATGCTTGTTTCAATGTTTAAAATGCCATCGCAATCCCCTTTAGTCACTGTCCAAACCCATGTAACATAAACAGACATTTGCACATTTAAAATTTTAGAAGGAGTTGAATTTTACATAAACGAATGCATTTCTCTATGTTTACATATCCCAAACAAATTGCTGAAGCAGCACATGACTTTGCTTTCAGGTAAATTGCAGGAAAGGGTAAGGCAACTTTTTAGTTTGATCTGAATAATTTTATTAGGTATAAAACCTTTTTCTTTGCATCATTCAGACGTTTCCGACTTTCTGTGACCTCATGGACCATAACACACCAGAACATCTTTATGTCCATGGCCATTTTGATCCACTTGGTATTCATGACAGAGATACTGGAGTGGGTTTCCAGTTCCTTCTCCACTGAGCCACAGCATACGGCTCCTGGTATTCCTAGGTGGTCTCCCATCCCAGTCTTTACCAGGCCCATCCCTCAACGGCTTCAGAGTGGTGTGACCTCTTGGTTCCCTGACGTGGAATCAAACCTAGGTCAACAACGGTGGAAGCAACAAGTCCTAACCACTGGACTTCACGTATTTCACTTATTTCTAAGAAGCACTCAGAGTAATAGAATCTGCCCTGTGCTACATGGTGGCTCTCATGAGGGAGAACAAGAATAAAGGAGGAGGCTCCTGAAGGTAAGAATCTGTTACTCTGGGGCATCTAAAAAGTAAATTAAGTGTAACTTTTATATTGAAATAAAATTTAGGAGGATACAAATTTATATAAAATAAAATAAATTGCTGGAGAAAACAGTTGCTTGAGTAAAAATGCTACACAAGTTCAAAAAGGGCCTACGAGTGTTTATAGTAGAATGCTAGTGAAGATACATGTGTGTGTGTGTATATATATATATATATATATATACCGTATATACTCGAGTATAAGCCAAGTTTTTCAGCACTTTTTTTAAGGAGGGGGGTTGAGGTTGAGGAGAGAGGTTGAGTAGGGTGGTTGAGGATGAGGAGGGGGATTAAGGAGGGGGGTTGAGGATGAGGAGGGGAATTGAGGAGGGGAGGTTGAGGAGGGGGGTTGAGGATGAGGAGGGGGGTTGAGGAGGAAGGATGAGGAAGGGGGATGAGGAGGGTGAATGAGGAGGGGGGTTGAGGAGGGGGAGGTGGTTGATGAGGGGGGTTGAGGTTGAGGAGGGGGGGTTGAAGATGATGAGGGGGTTAAAGATGAGGAGGGGGGTTGAGGATGAGGAGGGGGTTGGGGGGGTGAGGAGGGGGGTTAAGGATGGGGTTGGGGAGGGGGGTTGAGGAGAGCGGTTGAGGAGAGCGGTTGAGGAGAGAGGTTGAGGAGGGAGGATGAGGAGGGTGGGTGAGGAGGGGGGTTAAGGAGGGGGGATGAGGAGGGAGGATGAGGAGGGGGGTTGAGGAGGGAGGATGAAGAGGGGGGTTGAGGAGGGGGTTGAGGAGAGAGGATAAGGAGAGAGGATGAGGAGGGGGTTGAGGAGAGAGGATGAGGAGGGAGGATGAGGAGGGGGGTTGAGGATGATGATAAGGGAGGAGGAGGGAAAGAGACACAGGGAATGGAGAGGGGGGAAGTGACACAAGGAAGGGAGAGGGTAAGAGACACAGGGGAGGGAGAGTAGGGGAAGAGACACAGGGGAGGGAGAGATGGGGAGAGACACAGGGCAGGGAGAGGGGGAAGAGGCACAGGGGAGGGAGAGAGGGGGAGAGATACAGGGGAGAGAAAGGGGGGACACAGGAAAGGGCACAGAGGGCACACAAGAGGGGGACACAGAGGGCATAAGAAGGACACAGGGGGCAGCACATTTCCCACCTTTGGCTTATACTCAAGTCACTAAGTTTTCCCAGTATTTTGTGGTAAAATAGGTGCCTTCTGCTTATACTCAAGTATATATGGTATATATATATATATATATATATATATATATATATATATATATATACACATTTATATATATATATATATATATATATATATAGTTACAGAGTAATTAAGGTTGAAAAAATACTTTCAGTTCATGAAGTTCAACCTTTTAAGATCTCCTCTGATCTGCAATATGCAAATTAAATATGAATGAATTAGTTGTTATTTAATTATTATTCAATTATTTACTTATTTATTTTTTATTTTATTTTTAATTATTAATTAATCCAGAGGAAGGCAAACAGAAAAAGAACCTAAGTGAGACTTAGCCAATCGTCTCAAAGAAGAAAAAAAAATTCCTTCCTGACCCCAGGTACTGGCGATCGGATTTCTCCCTGAATCAACACTGCCTCTCTAATTATCCATGATAACCCTTTTTAATTAGAAATAAATCCAGTCCCCTTTTAAAGTTATCTATCAAATCCGCTGTCACCACCTCCTCTGGTAGAGAATTGCACAGATTAACCACCCTTACTGTGAAGAACCCTTTTCTTTCTTTAAGGTGGAATCTTTTTACTTCTAACCTCAAGGGATGTGCTCTTGTCAGTTGAAAACCTCTGAGCACAAAAAGCTCCCTTGACAAATCTATATACTGACCCTGGATGTATTTATATAAGGTAATCATATCTCCTCTTAGACGCCTTTTTTCTAGAGAAAATAAGTTTAATTTGGTTAGTCTTTCTTCATAACTTAGCCCCTCCATTCCCCTTATTAGTTTTGTTGCCCTCCTCTGTAAATTTTCCAGCTCTAAAATGTCCTTTTTATGAAGTGGTGCCCAAAATTGTACTCCATATTCTAAATGAGGGCGTACTAGAGATTTGTATAGTGGCAGAATTATATTTGCTTCCCTGGCTTCTATACCCTTCTTAATACATGCTAATATTTATTTGCCTTTGCAGCTGCTGCTTGGCTTTGAGCACTGTTACCTAGGTGGTTGTCCACAAGCACCCCCAAATCCATTTCAATATCTGATACACCTAGATTTGCTCCATTAAGATTATAAATTGCATGGCTATTTTTCCTTCCCAGATGCATAACTTTACATTTATTCGTATTAAATCTAATCTGCCATTTAGATGCCCATTCCTCAATTTTTTGCAAATCCCTTTGGAGGGGAAGCACATCACTATCTGATTTAATTACCTTGCACAACTTCGTGTCTTCAGCGAAAATGGAGACACCACACTCCAATCCTACCTCTAAGTCATTAATAAATATGTTAAAAAGCAGAGGACCTAATACTGAACCCTAAGGAATCCCACTTACCACATTAGTCCAATCAGAGTATGTTCCATTTACAAAAACACTTTGCTTCCTGTCTTTTAGCCAGCTCTCAATCCATGAGCAGATATTTACTGCAACTCCTGTATATCTTAGTTTGCTCAATAGTCTCCCATGTGGCACTGTATCAAAAGCCTTTGCAAAATCCCAAAAGACTACATCCACTGAGTTGCCTTGATCCAGGTTCCTACTAACCTCCTCATAGAAACTAATTAGATTTGTTTGACATGACCTATCCCTCATAAATCCATGTTGACTCCTACTTATAATACTGTTCAAATAGACATATTCTTGTATATTATGCCTTATTAACCCTTCTAAAAGCTTCCCCACTACAGAAGTGAGGCTCACTGGTCTATAATTCCCCGGATTTGCTCTTGCTCCCTTTTTAAATATAGGTATCACATCAGCTTTTCTCCAGTCATCTGGTAGCAACCCTGTGTTCAGTGAATCTTGAAAAATTAAATATAATGGTTTGGCTATTACAGAACCCAGTTCCCTTCGTACCCTTGGATGTATTCCATCAGGACCCGGGGCTTTATTAACATTTATTTTTTCCAACCTCTTTTGGATTACTTCCTGTGTTAACCAATTATTTGGAAGTGTAGCCCCATTATGTTGCAGTGTCCCAACCACTGGTACCTCCCTTGTGTATACCGAAGAAAAGAATCTATTTAGATCATCTGCCTTTTCTTGGTCACTAATTATCAGACGGCTTGTGTCACATTGTAATGTTCCTATAGCTTCCTTCCTCGCCTTCTTCCCATTAATATACTTAAAAAATATTTTAGGGTTAGTCTTACTCTCTTTTGCAATTAATTTTTCATTTTCTATTTTAGCCAGTCTAATCACCCTTTTGCAAACCTCTTTGATTTCCTTGTATTCCTGTAAAGCAGTCTCTGTCCCCTCTTGTTTGTATAATTTAAATGCCTGTTTTTTACTCCGTATCTTGATCTTTAAATCATTGTTAAGCCACATTGGATGGGATTTACTCCTTTTACTTTTATTACCACATGGTATATGCCGATGTGTATGTATATTTAGTAAGGATTTAAATGTTGTCCACTTGTGGTCAGTGTTTTTACCTGCCAGTTCTCTGTCCCAGTCTATACTTTGTATTGCTGCCCTTAGACCGTTAAAATCTGCCCTTTTAAAATTAAGAGTTTTTGTTGGCCCCTTAAAATTTTGTTTTTTTAATTCAATCACAAACGAGACTGTGTTGTGATCACTGTTTCCCAAAGGTTGCCCTATTCCAACATTAGATACTATATCAATGTTATTTGTGATGAGTAAATCTAAGATAGCTTAATTTCTAGTAGGCTCTTGTACAACCTGGGCCGGATAATGATCCCTGAGTGTACTTAAGAACCTGCTCCCCTTAGATGAACTGCTGGTCTCATTTATCCAGTTTATTTCAGGGTAATTAAAATCTCCCATTATTAGAACTTGACCATGCCTAGCTGCATTTTCAATCTGTAACAATAATTGTATTTCCTCACTTTCAGCTATATTTGGGGGTTTATAGCATACTCCTACTAATATTCTTTTGGAATTTGCTGCTCCGCTATTTAACTCTACCCATAAACATTCAGCTTTATCACTAGGTCCACCATAAATATCTTCTCTGACTATAGGCTTAAATTCAGGCTTAACATACAGACAAATCCCTCCTCCTCATTTACCATTGCCTCTATCTTTCCTAAATAGGTTATAACCATCCAGATTAACAGTCCAGTCATGAGATTCATCCCACCACGTTTCAGTAATGCCTATTAAATCACATTTTTCATGAATTGCTAATAATTCTAACTCTCCCATTTTTCCTGGCAAGCTTCTGGCATTAGCAAGCATACACCTTACGTTATGAGTCTGTAGTTCTGAAGTGCCTGCCACTTTACTTGAATTACTTAGTACTACCTCCCTATTGACTATACTACCCCTCCCCCATCTCCTCCCCTATGAGTTGTTATTCATCCCTTATACCCTCTACACTTTCTACCCCATTACTTATATCTAGTCCCTCCCCCCCAACTACTAGTTTAAAAACTCCTCCAGCCTTTCTACTATCCTATCCCCTAGTACAAAAGCTCCCTCATCATCAAGGTGCAATCCATCCCTACTGTAGAGATTGTACCGAAGTGAGAAGTCAGCCCAGTGCTCTAAAAACACAAACCCCTCCTTAGTGCACCACATCTTTAGCCACGCATTAACCTCCCTAAGCTCCTTCTGCCTCCCTGGGCTAGCACGTGGCACTGGTAGTATCTCAGAAAATACTACCTTGGAGTTCCTTGCCCTCAGCTCATTACCTAGTTCTCTAAAATCATTCTTTAGGACACTCCATCTTCCACTAACTTTGTCATTGGTACCAATATGTACCAAGACTGCCGGTTCATTTCCAGCCCCTCCCAATAATTTGTCTACCCGATCCACAACATGACAAACCTGAGCACCAGGGAGACAGTAAACTGTTCGATTGCTGGGATCTGGGTGACAAATCACCCTGTCTACCTTCCTTATAATAGAGTCCCCTACAACCAAAACCTGTCTGTTGCTCTGCCTATGCTGCCCTCCCACTCCTCCTTGTAACAAATAATTTTAAAAAGGGGTTGGATATATTCTTGAATAAAAACTACAGTAGGAATATTAATCCCTGGAGTAATACGAGTGAAAGTATCTGGTATCAGGAAGGCATTTTTCACCTATGTGCCAACTGGCAGTTTTTTGTGCTTCCCTTTCAAAAATAAATACAGGTCTATAAAAAAAGAACTTCAAGGTGCCATATTTTATTATGTGAATATGTAATATGAAACATGAAATAGATATTGTTATTAAGCAATCATTAAATATGATTTTTAATTCAGGTGCTTGAAGGCACACTTCTATTACATTTTCTCTTTATTGCTTAATCTTAATTTCTCTAATTATTTATTGCTCCACCAACTTAATTCTCTTTTTTCATTCCCATTATGTGAAAGCTTTAATGTAAATGTTAATGTTTTTTTTTTTAGGTCCCTTTCCTCGCCTAGAAGATGAGGGCATAGAGCCTTATTTAATTGAAAGTCTGCATCTCACGGGATCCAGGCCGTATGTCTGTGGGCGTGCTACAGGCTCCCATTTGTCTCTGATTCCGGAGCTATTCAATTGAGCAAGGGCCCAGGTTACGGGCCAAGGTCTCAAGCCCGTAAACCCTGTTTTCACATGTAACGCTTCTGAGTATCCGATCCGATGAAGCATACCAAAATCAAGCAAGGCCGTAATTTGCAATTGCATCACAGGTCAATTAATCAATAGGAAGCGGAGAACGCCAATCAACGCCCCGGAAACCCGTTTAAAAGACTGGGAGAACCGTAAGTCTTTGACTGTGCTGTAGCTGAGAAAGTCAACCCACAGGTCTAGGCGTTTGATGGGTTTTTGAGAGAGAGAGAGAGAGAGACTGAGAAAGAGATAGAGAGTGCTAGAGAGAGAAATAGAGAGTTTTAGAGAGAGAGAGTGCTAGAGAGAGAAATAGAGAGTGTTAGAGAGAGATAGAGAGTGTTAGAGAGAGAAACACAAAGCAGGAGGAGAGTGAGGAGAAGAAGAGAGTAAGGAGAGAGAGGGGAACACCGAAGGAGGATGATGAGGAGAGGAGGAGAGATAGAAGTATGGAGAGAGGGAGAGGAGTAGGCAGGGAGGATAGGGGAGGTACAGGTGTTGGAGAGTAGGAGGGGGGAAGGGGTGTGCCCCCACATGAAGGCACACAAGGTCTAGCAGCAGAGGGTCAGGAGCCTGATTCCGGGGGGAGGGGGGTGTAGTGGGGATGAGGGGCAGGCTCCAGGGAGAGAACAAGGTGGCCATGAACCCCAGGCACAGTTGGGAGGGCAACAGGTTGTGCCAAAGCAGAGCTCACAATTATAGCCCAGAGGAGACAGAAACCCTCCTCAGGGAAGTTGAAGCCCGCCATAGCATCATCCATGGTGGGAGGGATGTGAGGCCTGGCGAGAAGACATGTGCCTGGAATAAGATTACTGCAGCCTGTTAAACACTGATAAAATGACTGCCGGATGAAGATCAAGAAGATGGCAGCGGAGGCCAAAGCAGCCTGTGGAGCTGGTGGTGGTCCATCACTCATCATTACCTACTGTGAATGGGAGCATACTATTAAGGAGTTGTTTTTAGCCAGCGGCAGTAGTGAGCCTTTTCCAGACAGCTGGACACTGGCTTTCAGGAAACCCTGCAATGTGAATATTATATGAACCATCACACCCTCATATGCACACACATGAACCCCACACATAGATAACTGACATAAAATAGCCCTGTAAGATCTCTGGTTATGACTACAGATATATGGGGCAGCAATAACCATGTACATCCAGGAAGCATAAATATGAATATCATAATTGTTATCAATGATATGTCTGTCCAATACCTGCAGTTAAACGGATTCTGAATAGCAGTTGCCAATGCAGTTTATGTTAGTGTTATGTTTGCTTTTTGTTCAAAGTTCATATAAAACCAAACAGTTTAAATATAAATTGCAATTGCGTATTTTTTTGTCATGAGTTCCCCTATCCCTATCTTCACCATTTTACACTGCACCGTTTAAAGCTGTGACACTTTACACTCCTACTACTTCGAACCTACTGTGTCCCCAGCATAAACGAGGTATAGCTGTAGATCAACATTGATTTTACATCCAAAAGAGAGTACATGTATGGGTGTGCACACTGCAGCATATGCGGATACAGACTCTGAAGGACTGCATGTACGTTTCATGTACTAGCCTAAGACTGGACCATGTCTCGTAAGCATGTTAACACCCATTGCTGAAAATTGGTCACAGATTGGTCACTCTCACAAATTGCACAGCAGATTCAGATGAGCACGTGTCCTAATGAACTGCAGATGGCACACCGCACCAGCTATATATATTGAAATGAGCCATGATCCACAATGATCATGATACAGCTCAATGTTTATCTGTGGGAAACAATCACCACAGTCAATTACAAGTGACCATGATGTCAGGGATATGGAAACACACAGCAAACAATTGTTTAGAGAATCAATACGACAATACTATTGTCCTTTCATTTCAGTACCCAGGAGGTGTACCCCAGCCGCAGAGACCCCGGCGGTAGCTCCACAAGAGGAACCACAATCACAAAAGCAAGTGGTGTCAGAGGAAGCCGAGGGCCCTGGCGCATCACAGGAGGCTGGGCCATCAGCAGCAAGACCATTGTGGGTAACACCTCCGGCCATTTAAAAGCATCACAAGCACCTGCCCAGCCATTTCAAACTACTAAAATGTAATTGAGCCAGCAACCACCTGCAGGGATGTCGAGGTCCTGGGGACCACTCTCAACAGGCCCATTAATGCAACCTGGTGACATGCAATTGATGCGTTGGCCGCACCTCAATTCACTCCCACTTCTGACTAGCCACAACAAATGTTGTCCCAACAGATGATGCCACGGCAGTGGTTGTCCCAGCATTGGTTGTCCCAGCAGTTGTTTTCCCAGCAGTTGTTGCCCCAAAAGACCGGGCCAACACCATCCCTACGGGCAACAGCATCTCCATTGGCAACAGCTTCTCCATTGGCACATCCACAGTCCAACTTTGCCTGGAGACACAGCCCCGCATAAGGCATCTTGAGGGACATCTTTCAGCACATCTTCATGGCTGATGAGCGCGACAGTATATAAGTGCAACTGCTGACAGCTCACCGAACAGGTCGAAAGCATCAGAGCAATATATGGTGAGGTGAGCAGGCATAATCTTCAGATGGAGAGGTATGAGCAAATGGCTGATAGGCACAGACAAGCCCAGACTATGAGCAAATGGCTGATAGGGACAGATAAGCCCAGACATATCACTTGGTGCGGCTCGTGCAGTTGGCGGAAGCCCACGTCTCTCCAGCCTTCGGCTCCTCCTCATCTCACCTTTACCACTAACGCCATCTGCTACACAGCCCCCACAGTTGGATGCACCCCTCAATCCAACACCTCCTTGCCGTGGAAGAGGGAGGAAACACACAGGCACAGAAGGTGTGGGCCCAGTAATCAGAAACAGGAAGTAGGTGAGAATGTCCCCCAGGTCAGTCAAACCTCACCCCAGGAGCCACCACCCAGACCATGATTTAGTTGAAACACTGTGGGAATACACATAAAGCAATTCAAGGCTCCACCACCTGTTGAATACTATTTGCCTCATTTTTGTTTTCACATAAATCATGGCGTGTCTGATGGCTCCTGAGGAAAGGATTGAGAACCACTGCCCTAAGTCCTCCTCATCCACACTCCACAATTGATATTGTTTTGTATTAATGTTGACATACTATTGGCTGGCTACAGAGTGTGTATAGGTATGTTTATGTTGAATATTTCTGCAATTGATGTTCAATGTGGATTGCAGTTGAGATGAGGTGTTGAAGTCAATCCAACTAGTGTTCTGATTGATATCTTGTTCTAGTCTGTGTAGGTCTTAATAGCCCAATCTCACAACCATGAAGGCATGATCCTCAACCTCCTCTTACCCTGTCACAGATTCTGCTCACTTATTTCTGATTATTCCTTAATCTCTGAAAACACACTGTGTGTGAAATAGATCTGTATGACATTATCCATGATTATGTTCATCTGTTTAATTGAGCAGATATAGACATGTTGTAAGTGTTATGTACTTGACTGGTCTCTTCAATTACTTGGAGTGATTACTGATGAGCCCTTTATCCACCAGATTCCGAATGCAGTGCTGTAGCGACCACATGTGACCCTGGTAGGTGTTATGCATCATGCTTATTCTAGACTATGACAATATCCCCTTTAGGTATCCCCCTTTTCCCAAAAACAACCTCTTGCCCTTCCGCGATCCGCCCACAACACACCCATAATATTAATGCACAGTCTTGTCCAGTTCTGATTGTGCTCTGTGTATGAAATAAAGCTTTGTTATACCATTCTCACCATGTCAGTGTGTGTTCAATAGTTGGGGTTTTAGAACAAACACATACATCACATTTGTGGCACATTCCTATATCTGTAAACTAATGAGCCCTAGTTATTATGCAATAGATTAATACATATAATAACAATAATAATAATAATAATAATAATAATATCATAAGATATCATATTATAATATATATCATATATCATAATAAAGTGTTAATGCACATGCAAAGTCCAATTTGTAATACTGTGGAGTATCAACATTCCTTTGACAGGTGATAATGTGAATTGATTGCTAGCAAAACACGTAATGGGATGTCACCAAATAATAATGGGTATACATCTTCTCACATGGCCAACAGCAACGGCGTGAGATTTTCCAGGATTAGCGTAGCGGAGATTATCCCTGATGGTGGTGAGTTGGCTGTTGCTTCACATGCCCCTGCACAGCCGCCATGTGTGTTTGCAGCCCTTCCTGATGGGTTAGAGTAAATGAGTGTGGTGTATGTTCCTCTGGTCCCATTCTGGATTGTTAACTTGTGGTTAAGGTGCTTGTGTACCTCAATGAAGCTGTGAGCTATATTTATACCATGTAGGGCCTCTGTAGGTGGGCAGGTCATAGCAGAGAGGTCAGACAAATCACAGTCCACTAGAGAAGGAAATGGCAACCCACACCGGTATATTTGGCATGCAAACCTTGTGGAAAAGCATAGGCAGAGACATAGCTAAATGTGCAGCAGTGCATAGGGTCACAGAGAGTCGAAAACAACTGAGGAACTGAAAAGCCAAATGTAAAATGTCCCCCTGGTACTTGATATATGTGATGTGGCGGTGTAATTTGGCCACTATTTGTTTTCCCAATGTAGATGTGATAAGTGAGATGTATCTTTGTATTTTTAGAGTCCACATTAGAGCCTATGTAAGTGAGAAAGGGTTAATATGGCAGCAATTTCCATGTATTTGTGTTGCGATTTAATGAGGGAGTGTGTCTTTAATAGCGTTCAGCATCTTGCAGCATGGCTTTTCATATTGGCATATGCATGGGAAGCAGTGATCACAACACAAAACACATAACTGTAAGGGGCTAACGAAAACTCTTAATTTTAAAAGGGCAGATTTTAACGGTCTAAGGGCAGTGATACAATGTATAGACTGGGACAGAGAAGTGACAGGTAAAAATATTGAACATTAATGGAAAACGTGTATTAAATGAATGAAAAAAAATGAATTAAAGATGAAGATGAGGAGTAAAAAACAAGCGTTTAAATTTTACAAACAAGAGGGGACAGAGACTTCTTTACGCAAGTACAAGAAAATCAACAAGGCTTGCAAAAGGGCTATTAGACTGGCTAAAATCGAAAATGAAAAGTTAGTTGCAAAGGAGAGTAAGACTAACCCTAAAATATTTTTTAAATATATTAATGGGAAGAAGGCCAGGAAGGAAGTGATAGAAACATTACAATGTGACACAGGCCGTCTGATAATTAGTCACCAGGTAAAGGCAGATGAGCTAAATAGGTTATTTTCTTCGGAATACACAAGGGAGGTACCAGTGGTTGGGTCACTGCAACATAATGGGTCTACATTACCTTTGCCAAAAAACTGGTTATCGCAGGAAAAAATCCAAAACAGGTTGGAAAAAATAAATGTTAATAAAGCCCCAGGTCCTGATGGAATACTTCCAAGGGTACTGAGAGAACTGGGTTCTGTAATAGCCAAACTATTATATCTAATTTTTCAGGATTCATTCAACACAGGGTCTCTACCAGATGACTGGAGAAAAGCAGATATGATACCTTTATTTAAGAATAGAGCAAGAGCAAATCCGGGGAATTATAGACCAGTGAGTCTGACTTCGGTAGTGGGAAAGCTTTTAGAAGGGTTAATAAGGAATAATATACAGGAATATGTCTATTCAAACAGGATTATAAGTAGGAGCCAACATGGATTTATGAAGCATAGGTCATGTCAAACAAATCTAATTAATTTCTATGAGGAGGTTAGTAGGAACTTGGATCAAGGCAACTCAGTGGATATAGTCTATTTGGATTTTGCAAACGCTTTTGATACAGTGCCACATGGGAGACAATTGAGCAAACTAAGGGATACAGGAATTGCTATAAATATTTGCTTATGGATTGAGAGCTGGCTAAAAGACAGGAAGCAAAGGGTTGTTGTAAATGGAACATACTCCGATTGGACTAATGTGGTAAGTGGGGTTACTCAGGGCTCAGTATTAGGTCCCCTCCTTTTTAACATATTTATTAATGACTTGGAAGTGGGATTTGAGTGTGGTGTCTCTATTTTTGCTGATGACACAAAGTTGTGCAAGGTAATTAAATCAGAAAATTGCGTACTTTCCCTCCATAGGGATTTGCATAAATTAGAGGAATGGGCATCTAAGTGGCAGATGAGATTTAATACGAATAAATGTAAAGTTATGCATCTGGGAAGGAAAATAGCCATGCAATTTATAATCTTAATGGAGCAAATCTAGGGGTATCAGATATTGAAAGGGGTTTGGGAGTACTTGTGGACAACCGCCTAGGTAACAGTGCTCAATGCCAAGCAGCATCTGCAAAAGCAAGTAAAATATTAGCATATATTAAGAAGGGTATAGAAACAAGGGAAGCAAATATAATTCTCCCACTATACAAATTCCTAGTACGCCCTTATTTGGAATATGGAGTACAATTTTGGGCACCACTACATAAAAAGGAAATTTTAGAGCTGGGAATGGAGGGGCTAAGTTATGAAGAAAGACTAACAAAATTAAACTTATTTACTCTAGAAAAAATGTGTCTAAGAAGGGATATGATTACCTTATTTAAATATATCCAGGGTCAATACAAGCTTTTGTCAAGGGAACGTTTTGTGCCAAGAGGTTTTCAACTGACGAGGGGACATCCTTTGAGATTAGAAGTAAAAATATTTCACCTTAAAGAAAGAAAAGGGTTCTTCACAATAAGGGTGGTTAATCTGTGGAATTCTCGAACAAAGAAGGTGGTGACAGCAGATTCGATAGATAACTTTAAAAAGGGATTGGATATATCTTTAAATAAAAAAGGGCATTAATGGCTATCCTGTATAAATAGAGAGGGAGTATTGATGAATAGGATCAGGGATGAATAGGATCACCAGTATCTGGGGTCTGGAAGGAATTTTATACTTTTTTCCCTGTTGAGACAATTGGCAAAGTTTCTCTGTGTTTTTGTTTTTTTTCTGTTTGCCTTCCTCTTGATCTATTAACAATAAATCTGCGTATTGCAGATCAGAGATCTAAAAAGGTTGAACTTGATGGACTAAAGTCTTTTTTCAACCTAAATTACTATGTAACTATGTAACTATGACCATTACAACCTATGAGGAAAAGAACATTTAATTTTTTTCAATATTTGATAGTTGAGAGTTGTTGTGCAAGTAATTGTAATGCCCTCCATTACTTTCCCCATATTTTAAAGTGCATTGGTGTGTTTTTTTTGTGATTTGCAGTGTTCCAAATTAGTCTGTAAAACCTTTGCGGGTCCTATTTGGAATCCGTAAGCTTTGTGCCAGTGTCAGTGCCGACATTTGCCGTTTGCGGGCTTGACTGCGGCTGTGCTCTTTTTGCAATTGAATAGGGATTTGCGATTTTAGCAATCGTAACTCTTGCAGCAGTGAAAGATCAAAGGCTTCGGGAGGCTATAAATTCCGGGTTTAACCACTGCAAAGTTTTCAAGCCTGCAACTCATAAGCCATTTGGAGCACGCAAAGAAACACCAATTGAATAGCAAATTAACTTACGGCCTCACTTACGGGCTACAGTAACTTATGATTGCTCAACTGAATGAGGCTCATAGACTTCAATCAAGAAAGAAGAGGACTAGACTCTTTTCAATCAACATGGATAATCCAGGGCAGAAGAGTGAAGACCAGGGAGTTGATGATCATTGATGGATGACCATTTGGGGTAGGTAAGTATTATTCATTTCTTTTACAGGTTTAATCTTTTTTTTTAATTTTAATAACCTTTATTATTTTTTGTAATTCTTTTTTATTTTGTTAGTTAGGTTTTTTTTCTATGTAATTTAGGGGGTGTTGTTAATTTTTGTAATTTAGCTTTTTTATTTTTGGTAATTAGTGGGGTCTATTTTTATAGTTAATTAGTGGTATTTACAGTATCTTATTTTGATTAATTATTGGGGCTTATTTTAGGTTTTTTATAAACCCCCATAGATAATAGGGGTAAGTAGTCTGTATATGTAGTCTGTATAGACCCTGTGTATGATCGAGGGTTAATAGTTGTCACATGGGGTTCTTTATAGACCCCCATGTATGATAGGGGGTTAATAGTTGTTCCATAAAGATCTGTATAGTCCCCCATGGGTGAAAAGGGGGTTAATATTATGTGCTGGGGGTACTTATAGTACCCCCGTGAAAGTGATTAATTTTAGGTGTCAGGAAGTTCTGATTGGGACCCCCTGCAGCATGGGGGTTAATTTTTGGGACTTTTTACAAAAGTGCCAGAGGCCATAATAAACACTTGAAAAGTATGACAAAGGGCAGAGAACCAGACAATATTAAGCAACAACATTTCTAATGTGAATCATTCTACCATGTTTCAGTAATGCAGATCACATTTGTCATTTACTGTTAATAATTCTAGCTCACCTTGGCAAGCTTCTTTTTTTTTATTTTTTTATTAAGAAAACGTGCTCATTTACAAAAATCACATTACAGAAACCACAATAAAACAATGCCCTACATGGGACCTAACTAATACACAGTGTAAACACCTGACAATAATAAACCATGACCCCTCCCCCCCTACACCCCTCCAGAGTCCAGGCAAACCCCCTGCAATGAAAAACATCCTTATAAATAAAACAAAACAAAAACATTATATTACGACGTCTCTATTGAGAATGTAAACAAGTCATATGTGTACTGGATAAGTCCACAGATCCCAGCAGTCCTCCACTAGGTCATCAGCCTGGATCAAAAAGGCGTATCCTCTCCAGCACCCGTCCAACCAGTCCGGATGTTGTGATGACCTTCTGTCCCATCGACGCCCGGCAACGCGCTGACCACAGTTGCTGTTTGACCAGGCATGTGTAAACCCAGAGATAACGTTTTTCAGAAGTTGGCAAGCTGGCATCAAAAAGTCCATAAACCACTGTACCGTACGTTAGCATAAAGGGATGCCTCAAGAACGGCATCGCGGCAGTCCATGTGGCCTGAGCAAATGGGCAGTCCAACCATAAATGTTCCAAAGTCTCTTTCACCCCTACACAAGTGGGATGAGGGCACTCCACCGTTTTCACACTACGACACCATCTGATAGCATCCCTTACTGGGAGT
Source organism: Discoglossus pictus (assembly GCA_027410445.1). Taxonomy (NCBI): domain Eukaryota; kingdom Metazoa; phylum Chordata; class Amphibia; order Anura; family Alytidae; genus Discoglossus; species Discoglossus pictus. The sequence goes on along the minus strand of CM050175.1, from coordinate 61,486,196 downwards.
CTCCCGTGCGCCCCTAACCAGTTAACATCACCAAGGTATCCCTTAAGGGCTGGATCACAGAGCCTACGAAATATGTCCGAATATTCATCTAGAGGAGCAACCGGAAGCACCGGGACACTGTAAAAGAATCCTTGCATCACATGTTGATAAAGCTTTTTCACAGACCACTCAGTAACCTGATCCTTGGTAAGCTGCCAGCGTCTCAGCAGGTCCAAAACCACTCTGACATGAGAAGGCATGTGGCCCCTAAAGCGAGCTTGCTGGATGGTATGACCCTCCAACCATGGCCCTACATATGGCTGCAACCACTGGCGCATGAGCAAGGGCCACAGCGTGTCCACAAAGCCAAAGAGAGACGTCATGGTGAACTGGAGATACAGGCAAAGCAAAAAAACAGGCACATCTGGAAGACCAAGTCCGCCACGGGCCGGTGGCAGACACACCACTCCCCTCTTGACACGCCATGACTTCATCTTCCACATCATGGCTGACATAAGACGATATACTTTGCCCCTGAGCGCCACAGGTATGGGGAAAATGCAAGCCTGATACAGAGCTGTAGGCAACAACAATGTCTTTATGACACTGACCCTCTCCTTCAAAGTTAGAGAACGATATTTCCACCTCTCCACTTTGTCTCCAATGTTGCCTAGCCAAGACTCCCAATTTACAGGTGCCGGGTCTCCCCGAGTGAATTCAAGTCCCAACAGTCTCTGTCTTCCATCACACACTTGTAAGGGGAGCCCTAATGGCACCTGGGCAGCCACTGGTCCGACCCAAAGGACAGACGATTTTTCCCAATTAACATGTGCCCCAGAAACTTGCTCATATGATCTAAGAACCTGGAAGCCAGCATGTACAGATGAAGCGTCCGGACATAGAAGGACCAAATCGTCTGCATATGCCAAAGACTTAACGGCCAATTCTCCAATCACAGTCACTCCTCTAAAGGGTTGATGTCGATCCAATGCTCTCAAAAGAGGATCTATTGCAAATACATAAAGCAAGGGACTCAGAGGACAACCCTGCCGTACTCCAGATGAGACCTGGAAGGCCTCTCCCAACATACCTCTGATCTGCAAGCGGTTGGTTGCTCCTGCAGACAAGATCTTGAGCCATCTTATGAATCTGGCGGGTAATCCATATGCCTCCAATGTTGCAAACAAATAAGTCTTATTTACCCTGTCAAACGCCTTTGCTTGATCCAGTGCCAAGGCATAAAAAGGGGTGCCCCCTTCCTCAGCACGAGCAAACAAATCTCTCAGTAGCGCAAGATTATGTGCTATCCTTCTGCACTTTACAGCACATGTCTGCTGGGGACTGATGAGAACTGGCATGACCGGCTGGAGGCGACACACCAACACCTTTGCCAAGATTTTATAGTCTGTACACAGCAAGGTAATTGGACGCCAGTTTGCAATATCAGTCCTGTCTCCCTTTTTGTACAAGAGGACCGTGACCCCCTCTAAAGAGGAGCTCCCCAGGGAACCACGTGCCAGCATACCATTGAACACTCTTGCAAGTACAGGAGCCAACAAGTGAACAAACTTGATAAAAAAATCCGCTGTCAGGCCATCAATACCTGGAGCCTTCCGCCTTGCCAGACCCTTAATAACAGCTGAGACTTCATCCGATGTGATGGGAGCAATGAGGCGAACAAGGTCCAAAGCCTCCAAATCCGGTGCCTTCACCGGCCTCAGGAAATCCGCTATGCTCTGAGACGATATATCCACACCAGCAAAGAGATGTTTGTAGAACTGATATGCTACTGAGTGCACATCATCTGTGTCTTCCTTTAAGACACCCTGACCATCCACAAGCCCTGGCATGGACTTCAGGTCAGCTGACTGGCGGAAAGTCTCATAAAAGAATCGGGGTGCTAATCCATCCCGCCTGCGGCGTTGCAAAGCCTGCAAGCGCTTGGTAGCTCTCTCCTGAAGCTCCTTCTTTAATTGCTGCATCTCATCCCAACAACCTGGTGACCCCGCCGCCATGCGTTGGCACAACAATTGAAATCTCGCCAACCTTGCTTTGTAGATGCGTTCTTCTTTGCAACGCAAGATCCTTGACTGTTTCCTGAAGAAAGAACCAATACGTTCCTTCATTTCAGTCCAAAATTCCACAGGATCCCCATAAAGGCCCTCTGTGCTAGTCCATTTTTCTAATTCCTCTGCAAAAACTTGTGCAATATTCGGATGATCCAACAAAGTGTTGTTGATCTTCCAATACGAGTGTCCCCTTGTTTTCCCACTGCCTTGGAAAGCAACCATCAAACCCTGATGATCAGAAAAAGGTACAGGAACCACCTCAGCTGTAAACGGTAAGAGGCCAGAGCTGACATATGCACGATCAATTCTCCTCGCCGACAGGGTACGTACTAATGTATATCCAGACTTCTTGGGATGCAGGACTCTATATGCATCTACCAGGGCATGCTGGGTTACTAGACGCCGAAGTGCCTTTACATCCGCTCCATTTCTTGCAGGACACTTAGTATCCATTTTGTCAAGGACACAATTGAAGTCACCAGCCATAATCAAGGGGATAGAGGTGCAAATAAAAGGTCGCAGGGATCTGAAGAGTGCTGCCCTCTCCACCACGGTGTGTGGGGCGTAGACGTTGATTAATAAAAACACCACTCCACGATGACGGACCCGCAATACCAGACATCTCCCTGGCACCACATCAATCCTCTGCACGACCTGATAATCCCAAGATTTAAATAAAACTGCTACTCCATCAAAAGCATCCTGGCCAGAGGACCAGATGGAAGGCCCCCTAGTCCAGGCCGCCTGTGCAGAGCGAAGTTCAAAGGCAGTACACAAACGGGTTTCCTGCAAGAAGAATATATCCGCCTGGTGGGACTCACAATACTGCATGACCAAATCTCTTGGTCGACGAGCCTTCATGCTGTTAACGTTAATAGTTAAAATGTCCAAAAGTGCCATGAGCAGCATAAGAAAAGAAAATGTACCAAAAACTTGACAAAAAACATCAATCACAGACCCAGGGGTGTCGGCGCCAAGAGGCACGACGTCTTACCCCCACGATGCTCCATATCTCCATTTCGTACCCGCTTACTGGTCACCGTAGAGTCCATGGGCATGGATTCCACTATACCAAACTCTGTGGAGGAAATCTGAGAGGGACCCCCTTGGGAGCTCAAGCTTCTTGCAGTAGCAAGCATTAACTTTAGGTTGCTAAGTCACTGCAGGTTTGAAGTACTTGCTACTTTATTTGAGTAACTTATCATGAACTCCCTGTTGACAATACTAACCCTCCCACTTCCCCCACCCCCATGAATAGTTAACTCATCCCTTACCCTCTCTACACACTACACACCTACAGCAAGGCAAGTGCAAAACCTCCTTTCCCTTCCAATTAGCAACTCAGAACAACTGCCAACTTACAGCCCCACTAAATTTGAGCCCTGTATCGGCAATGTGAGACCCGCATCGGCTACGAACTTGAAATTTGGCCGCGTTACAGTGCTTTAAAATTAGAAGGGGCTGCGAGTTATGAACTTGAGACGCAAACCCGTAACTCATTTGTTGAACGTTGGATGTGTGGCCCTATGCAGGATTAAATAGTCAAACAAAGTTATGGGTTTAGATTGAGCCAATGGTAAAAGAGATCATCATCATTACGTCTCTGAAAAAGGGGCATTTTATTTTAAAGTCTTACGGGTTTCAGTTACGGGGTATGAGCGGACCCACATTCCAGACATAATTCAATATTGATAAAGCCGTAAATATGATATTCTATTACATGCGAGTTACACTACATGTATTAACACATTGATTGCCGGATCGATATAACACAAAACTTAAACATGAAATAAAGTATTTTTTGGGGCCGATTTGCAAGCTTGAGTATGTTGTGCTATTGATTCTAAGACCTAACATCACTTTCCCTTTTAATCTAAATACACTTGTGTGTTTTTATTTGCATTTACAGTGCCATGGATAGGGCTTTAACCCCCTTGCGAGTCCTGTCTATCACACGTTGGCCCTTGGGCTCCATTTGCGTGTCACAGGGTTGAAAGCAACAGAAATTGTTGCAATTTAATGGCATGATTGGAATTGTAGCGGTTACGGCCTTGAGAGGACAAAGGATTTACGTCCGCGAAGGTCCACGTTCCACGTCCCGTAGGCATTTTTCGGCCGTCCTGCATCTTAACCCATAAGTCATCGGTGGGTTGATTTAAGAGGCTAATTTAATAGCCGTAAGTCTTACAGGCTAGATTACGGGCTACGGATTTACATATTAGGGCTGTTATATGTTAACAAGATTTTATTCACTTATGAAAATAGTTTTATGAACTATATAAAACAAATAAAATATAGTGTGAAAAAAGAGGACTGTACATAGCATACTGTTGCATAGCTGAATTAAAAACTGCTCAGGTTTTCTGTAAATCCACATTTTTACATACTGTAAGCCTCATTCAATTGACCAATCGTAAGTTATTGTAGCCGTAAGTGAGGCAGTAAGTTAATTTGCTATTCAATTGGCGTTGTTTTGCGGGCTCCAAACGGGTTACAGATAAGGGCTTGAAATCCTTGCGGTTTTTAAACCAGGTACTTACAGCGTCCGGAAGCCTTTGATCTTTCACGTCCACAAGAGTTCTGATTGCTAAAATTGCAAATCGCTTCTGAATTGCTACAGTTCTCCAAGCCCATAAATGTTTTCACACCCGGAAACCGCAAATGAAGGAGAAAATCCTACGAGTACCAGATAGGACTCACAAGGGGGTTTAACCCCTGTCCATAGCGCTGTAAATGCAAATATGAAATCAATACTGCACTGTAAATGACGGTGGAAGCAATGAAAGACATAAGAATTAATTGCACAACAGTCTCAACCTTGCAAATCAGCAATAAAAAAATCCTATTTTTTTAATGTGTTCTTTTGAGTGCATGGTTTATGGCTTTGGAGTTCGGCACCTAGCTTGAGGGCTTGTTCAGTTGAATAGCACCAGAATTGTAGCAGAGATCAAGCCTGCAGCAAGCCTGCAGACATACGGTCTGTATACCGCGAGATGCGGGCTTCTAATTGAATGGGGATCTGTATTTTCATCATCCCAAAGGTGCTTTCTTCATGGTTTCTCCTTCTATTTGAAAAGCAGAAATTCTATAGTGCAGTCCTTCACATGGACCTAATCAGTCTCACTGTTGAAAAAGTGACTCAACCAAGCAGCTTAGACAAGACCCCATTAAAAATGACTTCAAATAATAGTTAATATATTAAAGACTTGGCTCTTCAAGATAGAACTCTGTAAACATAAGGCTAAAGCAGTTATAATAATGCCTGTTCATTGATAAGTTTTGCTATGGCCCTTTAAACCTACAGAAGCAGCAATGTTTCTTCTCATTTTCCCAAAATGATTTATAATTTAATGTATTTGATGGAATTAAACATCAAATTTACACAAATAGTTTCCACACATAAAAAACAAAACAATATGTTTTTGGTTATTTGGGAGTTTACCAGAGGTTTTAATGTGCATTACATGTTATTATATAAACACACATTTGTTCAACCATCTGGAATTCATCATGTGCACTAATGTTTTACACACAAGCCTCTTTTTCCCATTCAGGTATAATGAAGACGTAGTTCTGAAGGGAATTGTTAGAGTAGTAAATAATTCAATGATAATGTAAAGGATACATATGTTACCTGAATAAATGTATAACATTATGTTATAATACTGCATGTTACCAATAATTAGCATACAGGATCTTCTCCTATATGGGATCATGACTGCCATAACCCAAAGGTTTGAGCTATTATAATACTTGGCATATAATCACTTGATCATTTGGAGTAATTTAAGTTTCATTCTTCCATAATCCTTCTGATTCTTCCTTCTCTTTGCTCCCTTCCCTTTATCAGCCCCTATGTCAGGAAGCAACTTGAGTGCTCTACTTCTCAACTGTGGCATGTTTCATGCCAGTAATATTTTATGGTTTATCTGGTAGCAAGAAAGGGGAAGAACTAGGTGCAGCAAGGACTGATATTTTTATTCATAGGCTGGCAAAGTTCAGTCACAGAAACACGTCTAAGGCCCCATGCTAATCCCCTATATAACAGATTACACCACATTTAAGAGCATAGTAAATCTTGCTAGCTATGTTAATCACTTATCCCGATAACATTGAAAGAGAACTGCTACGAGTGACTGAGGCAAGCCGGAGCTGAAATTAAAATTTTCATTGATTTTTTTACTGACAACTGATAACTATATTACAGATTACACCACATTTAAGTGTAGTGTAGTGTTAATCCTGTATGAATTGTATTTATTTACAGTGTGGGGGGGGGGAGTATTTGACCCCCTGCTGCTTTTGTATGTTTGTCCACTGACAAAAAAAATATCCATCTATAATTTTAATTGTAGGTGTATTTAAACAGTGAGAGACAGAATAAAAAAAAAAAAAATGCATGTCAAAAAAGTTATACATTGATTTGCAGGTCAATGAGTGAAATAAGTATTTTACCCCTTCGTCTTAGTACTTGGTGGCAACACCCCTGTTGGCAATCACAGAGGTCAGACGTTTCTTGTAGTTGGCACCAGGTTTGTACACAACTCAGAAGGGATTTTGTCCCACTCGTCTTTGTAGATCCTCTCCAAGTCATTAAGATTTCAAGGCTGATGTTTGGCAACTCGAACCTTCAGCTCCCTCCACAGATGTCCTATGGATTAAGGTCTGGAGACTGGCTAGGCCACTCCTGGACCTTATTGTGCTTCTTCTTGAGCCACTCCTTTGTTACCTTGGCTGTGTGTTTTGGGTTGTTGTCATGCTGGAATACTCATTTATGACCCATTTTCAATGCCCTGGCTAACCCAGGATTTGACGGTACATGGCCCTGTCTATTGTCCCTTTGATGCAGTCCTGTCTCCTTAGCAGAAAAACAACCCCAAAGCATAATGTTTCCACCTCCATGTTTGACAGTGGGGATGGTGTTCTTGATGTTATAGGCAGCATTCCTCCTCTTCCAAACACGGTGAGTTGAGTTGATGCCAAAGACCTTAATTTTGGTCTTATCTGTCCACAACACTTTCACTCAGTTCTCCTCTGAATCATTCAGATGTTCATTTGCAAACTTCAGACGGGCCTGTTCATGTGCTTTCTTGAACAGGGGGACCTTGCAGGCGCTGCAAGATTTCAGTCCTTTTGGCGTACTGTGTTACCAATTGTTTTCTTGGTAACTATGGTCCCAGCTGCCTTGAGATCATTAACAAGATCCTCCTGTGTAGTTCTGGGCTGATTCCTCACAGTTCTCATGATCATTGAAACTCCACAAGGTGAGATCTTGCATGGAGCATTAGATCGAGGGAGACTGGCAGTTATTTTGTGTTTCTTCCATTTGCGAATAATCGTACAAACCGTTGTCACCTTCTCATCAAGCTGCTTGGCGATGGTCTTGTAGCCCATCCCAGCCTTGTGTAGGTCTACAATCTTGTCCCTGATATCCTTGGACAGCTCTTTGGTCTTGGCCATGGTGGAGAGTTTGGAATCTGATTGATTGATTGATTGCTTCTGTGGACAGGTGTCTTTTATACAGGTAACAAGCTGAGATTTGGAGCACTCCCTTTAAGAGAGTGCTACTAATCTCAGCTCATTACCTATATAAAAGACACTGGGGAGCCAGAAATCTTGCTGATTAATAGGGGATCAAATACTTGTTTCCCTCACCGAGCTGCAAATCAATGTATAACTTTTTTGACATACATTTTTCATGTTCTTTTTTTTTTATTATTCTGTCTCTGACTGTTAAAATACACCTACCATTAAAATTATAGACTGGTAATTTCTTTGTCAGTGGACAAACGTTCAAAATCAGCAGAAGATCAAATACTTTTTCCCCCTACTGTTTTGGGTGTTTAGTTTGAATATTCAAATTTACCTGGTCATTCTTCACAGCCTCTTTGCAAAAACAACAGATTTAATTGTGGATTAAAGCACTAAAATCCTTAATTACAAATGCTTCCAATTCCAGTAATTACAAGTTAGTTCCATGATGCAAATCACTTTTTCACCATACTTTTAAGGTCTACCTGAGGGTGCAGAGAACACTCTATGGCTACATGATAAGTTTTATTGACTTGGATACTGCCTAGCATAAGAAACACCAAAGCTTTTTATTCAAAAATATATCCAACCCCTTTTATAAACTTTTGTTGCAACCTCCTTTGGTAGTGAGTTCAATATTCTGAATGACCTTTAATGTAAAAACATTTTTACTTCTAACTTAAACGGTTGTTATTATTATTATTATTATTATTATTATTATAGTTTATTTGTAACGCGACAACATATTCCGTAGCAAAACAATATTAACACATTACAAAGATGGAGGCCCCTGTCTTTGAGCTTAGAATCCGGTGTCCTTAGAGCTTTCCAAAAGCACTGTGCCAGATAGAAAACTTGCAGACTTACAATCTAAAGGTTTTGGGTGTGGTACAGGAGGGTGAGAAATGCAATGAGCATGTTAAGGAGGCAGGTTATAGGCTTCTTTAAACCGTTGTGATTTTAGTGAGGTTTTGAAGGATTTGAATCAGTAGGATAGTCTAGTGGAGCGAGGCAAGGAGCTCCAGAGAATAGGGGCAACACGAGAAAAGTCCTGAAGGTGGGAGTGAGAGGAGGTGATGAGAGAGGAGGAAAGAAGAAGGTCATTAGCAGAGCGAAGAGGATAAGAGCAGAGATATAAGGGTGTGCACTGTTGTTGAGGGCTTTGTAAGTTAGGGTCATTATTTTAAATTTTATTCTGGAGGCTAAGGGAAGCCAGTGGAGTGATTGAGAGAGAGGTGCTGTAGACACAGAGCATTTAGTAAGGTAGATGAGTCTAGCGTATTAATATTAGAATCTTAGTTGTGTCTTGTGTAAGGTAGTGACGTATTTTGGAAATGTTTTTAAATTGAAAAGACAAGATTTTGTTAGTGACTGTATGTGAGGAATGAAAGAGTGGGCAAGGTCCAGTGGAACCCCAAGACAACGGGCCTGGGAGGTGGGAGTGATGATGGCATTGTTGACAGTGAGAGAGATATGAGGAATTGACGCTATAGTAGATGGTGGGAAGATTAAGAGTTCTGGCTTAGACAAGTAAAATTTGAGAGAGTGGGCGGATATCCAGGAGGATATGCTTGAGAGGCAGTTGGAAACACGTGCTAGAAGAGAGGGGGATAAATCAGATGCTGAGAGGTAGATATGAGATGCATAGAGATGACACTGAAGTCCAAAAGATTTTATTAGGGTACCAAGTGAGGATGTATAGATGGAAAATAGGAGGGGACCTAGGACTGAACCTTGGGGTATGCCAACAGACAGAGGGTGAGGAGAAGAAGAGGTGCCAGAGAAGGAGACACTAAATGTTCGATCCTGTACTGTAGGTATGATGTGAACTATGAGAGAGCAATATCTCTGATTCCAAGGCAGTGGAGAATTTGGATTAGTATAGGTGATCAACTATATCAAAGGTAGCAGAGAGATCCAGGAGAAGTAGAATAGAAAAGTGACCCTTTGACTTGGCAGTGAGCAAGTCATTAGGGATTTTTGTCTCAGTGGAGTGTTGGGGTCAGAAGCCGGATTGGAAGGTGTCAAGAAGGGAGTTGTAGGAGATAAACTGGGTAAGGCGATTGTAGAGAAGCCGCTCAAGCAGTCTGGAAGCCGGCGGAAGTAGAGAGATAGGGTGGTAGTTAGTTGTCGAATCAGTGTCAGAGTTTTTAAGAATGGGTGTAATTGTGGCATGTTTTAGAGATGATGGAAATGTGCCAGTTTTTAAGGATAGGTTGAAGAGATGTGTGAGAGCAGGGGTAAGTGTGGTAGAGAGGGGAGGGATAAGCTGGCGAGAGGTTGATAGTAGGCTGGATACTTCATCCTCTGTTACAAGTTCAAAGGAATGTATAATGGCTGTGGGGTTAGGGAAGGGTAAAGGCTGGGTCTGAGACTTCAGCTGTGAGACAGGAAGGGACGGGAGGTGGTGGTGGGCAGAGGAGAGTGTTGAATGTAGCAACAAACGTTCGGGGTTAGAGGTCAGTGTAGATATTAAAGATGTAAAATAGTGCTGTTTGGCAAGATTGAGGGCAGAGAAGTAGGAGCATAACATAAACTTATAGTGGAGAAAATCTGCTGAAGTGCATGATTTCCTCCATAGCTGTTCAGCAGTGCAGGAGCACCTCTGGTATCATGTTGTATTGTGATTGTGTAGTGTGCCATGGTTGTGGATGAGAGTGAGGGCATCTGCGTGTGGTTATGGGGATCAGAGTCTCAAGGGTGGAAGTAAGAGTCATGTGGTACTGTGAGTTGGCAGTGTCAGGACAAGTGAGATCAGTAAGGGGACTGAGAATGGGTTGTAACCCAGTGGAAATGTGTTGTGGGTCAAATGCTTGAAGGTTTCTGTGGGTAATGGTGACCAGGATAGAAGAAGGGCAGTAAAAGAAAGATGCAGTGAGACTGCAGAATAAAAGGTGGTCAGATAGAGGTAGTTGGCAGATGGCAAAGTTAAAGGTTGTGCACAGATGGGTTTCAATAAGGTCTAGGGAGAATTTGTCAATTGTGAGAGGCTGAGGGAAGAGGTGGGTGACAATAGTTTAGCAGCAGCAATAGCAATGTTGAAGTCGCCAAGAATGAGAGAAGAAAAGTTGGAGGAGAGAAAGTGAGGGATCCAGGCGGCGAAGTGATCAAGAAATTGAGAGGCTGGAGAAGGAGGGCGATAGATCACAGCAAAATGTAAAGTGATAGGTGAGAAAAAGTGGATGGTGTGAACTTCAAACGATGAAAATTGGAAGGAAGGAATAGTGGGTATGGAGTGAAATGTGCACCGAGAGGAAAGTAATATGCCAACACCACCACCAGTCTTATATAGATGTTTTTTTTTATGAGGTTATCATTGACTAGACATTTTTTGTATATTTTCTAGCTCTACAATGTCTCTTATTTTTGAAGTGGTGTCCAAAATATTCCAAATTAGAGCTTAACATGGATTTGTGTAGGGGCAGAATTATATTTGCATCCCTTGCTTCTATACCCTTCTAAATACTTGCTAATATTGTACTTGCCTTTTGCAGCAGCTGTTTGGCATTGAGCACTGTTAAGTAGGTGGTTGTCCACAAGACCTTCTAAATCCTATCTCTGATAGTACTAGATGAATTTCATTAAAATTGTAAACTATATACTCAAAACTGAAATGCATAATTTTAATAAAAATTTTCTGTGTTAAATCTCATTTGTCATTTAGCTGCCCACTCCTCTGTTTTTACCCTGGTCTTATGTAAATATTTACAGCCGAATTAAAAAAATATATACTTTCAATGTTTTTTTTACAAGATTTTAGATTATTATAGAGTGCTTTAGTTCAGATAAAAGGTTGATGAATTATCTGAAATTATGAGTGTTCAACATGAAGAATCCTATTAGGAATAGACAATTGAAAGTACATTCCCAATGAGGATCAATAAATATGTAAGTATTTTTCCATATTATTAATGCATTAGAGATACTTAATAATAGATACTAGAAGTGCAATAAAGTCAAAATGTTCCGTCACTTAACATCCTCCTCTTGATTAATTTTTAACTGCAGTATGCTTAATGCAAGTACGAAAAGAACAATAAAAAAAAATATATATAAATGAAGAAATTAAGTCTGAATTTCAAAGTCATGGAAATTATGCTACAGGAAACAAGCATACCATTTAATAAATTGGGCAATTTATGATTGAGTCACGTAGCCTGAAATTGGTGGAAAATGCACACATTCATACACCATAATGTTACCTTTATGTATTAAGCCTCAATGCACCAAAACGTTGAATCTTGACTCAATAAACCTATGTGGGGCTAAAATGTCCTTGCATGTTGGTGGTATGTAGCTCTCTTACCTACTGATAAAGCAGTTAAGATGTACTATGGTAACAGACCTCTCAAGTTTATGCTATCCTAGTGAGCAGTTTTACTTCGGCTTCATAACATGCCACACACTGTCCAGTGTGTTAACTAACAAAGCTCACCAATACAATGGCAGAATTATCTACAAAAATCCTTTACCACTTACAGTTCAGTACAGCAAGTGATACAAATGTCCTAAAACACCCATAAAAAATATTGCACCAACTGGAAATTACAGGCTTTATTTACACAGCTGTGCGAATCCATAAGGGCAAATTTACTGTAGATGAGTTAAACTTAAACCATATACTTAGACTCTCCATTTAATTTAACTTGCCCATTACATTGATATATTACGATGCAGGAAACTGCAGATACACATATGGTAAACTCAACCAATGCATATGTAGCATGTCGTTATGCAAAACTAATTACAAACCTATTGATAAGGTACTTCAAAAAGTATAGCTATTTGCTGCCTTAAAAATCACGTTTACAATTGGCAGCAATTAGTCATTCAATAATAACCCCCACAGTGAGGCAAACACATAGAAAGATTCCCAACCTTTATTATATAATGAATACAACAATAAACACAATATTTTGTTGTTTTTTTTCCTCTGCAAATCACTAAAATTTGACTTTTATTGAATGTGGCTTGTATACCGGAATAACTTGTGAAGTCTTTGATCACAGTTTGTTTTTGGTTGACTGTGTTTGCTTTTCCATGTACCTGTGCAGACATTTTTACAACAAACTGTCAAATTCCTGAAAATGATGGACACTTGAAAAGTCTACTAGTTCACCGACTTCACAAGTCCTTCTAAAACAAAATGCCATAAACAAAAACAAAACAATGAACACATTCACTAGCCGTCAAGAACCTTTCCATACACCACCTAACAGTCGTGACATTAAAAGCTTTCAAGTTCTTAGATTGTAAATTGTGTTTTAGAACCAATCAACACTAGATCTGGTGTGTCTATAACAAGTTCAAGCTGTTTTGATTACACACTGCCCAAAGTTTTTTTTTCCAAACTGCATTAAAGGGAGAAAAATTATCAACTGATTGTAAGTGAACTGCAGAAATTCCGCTCTGTATTTTAATGACTGCACACTTCAAAATATTAACACATTCCGCTGCAAATATTTGATTGCTAAGCCAGCCATGAACTACAAAGAGATGCATTCCAAATATCAAAAGGCTCATTATTTTTTTCTCTGCCTATAAAGCCGTGCATCGGTTAGGAAGCACAGGAATTTGCTTTAAATATGATCACAGTTCAGCATGAATTCTGTGACTTACCCAGGCTTGGTGCAGGGGCTCAGCTTCTTGCAGGCTCCAAAGATCCACTTTTTGCTGTTTTCAGCATTAGGCTAGCAAAACAGTTTCTTATCATCATACTTCTCACACTTGGATGTCTTAAATTAATTAATACTGCAAGGAAACCGAGTATGGGAGAGGTGGCAGAGAAAGAAAGAGATTCTGCAGATCAGACTGCGAAGAGAGGATGCAAAAGGGTTACAGTTGCAGTGCTGTATAACTAGGTTCTCCCAAAGATATTGTATTACAACTCCTTGTCCTTGGCTTATACTTCCAGGCAATATTTTTTTTTACTGCATAACTTGAAAGAATATACTGTTTCTGGCTGCAGATCTATAATGAATAGAAAAACCATACACTTTATTTAGATTTGGTCATCTCAAAGCTATACAGCACACCATATTATAAAGTAGCTGTATAGTATTTGGGCATTATGATATTAATATAGGCATCCTCATTTGGCCACTACATAATGTGAAGCTAGATAGGAATCACAGTAGCCACTAATCTGTATAATCCGATCATTCAATTCATTTATGTTTCATTTTCTTTTAGCACTTCATTTAATATATCCACTATAATTTGGATAGTGTTTGGTTCCACACTATTTTAGTAAAAAGTCTATCTATCTTAAGCATTAAGGGAGAGTGTAGTCTCATTTGTAGGGACAAAATGTTATTAAAAAGTTAAAAGAATAAAGAGCCTTATTCAATTGCAAGCCCGCATCTCGCGAGTTACATGCTGTATGTCTGTGGGTGTGCTGCAGGCTCCCATTCGTCTCCTATTCCGGTGCTATTCAATTGAACAAGCCCGCAAGTTAGGGGCTGAACGCCGAAGCCATAAACCATGCAGTTCAGGGCGGGATCATGATCAATTAAGCGAGGCAGTAACCACCCATTTAGAAACAGCCAATAGAAAATGAGACTGCCATCATTACGACAGTAAAACATGGAGGATACATGTCAATCAATAAGGTTCAGGGGTTCGATATGTGATGGGACTCTCAAACCCTCAAAATACAAAATAATAAAAATGAATGCCCATACTGTACTAGTCCATATGGGTGGCCTGATATATAGTAACTCATTGATTCCCAAGGTCGATATAACCCAAAAATGACAGATACAAAAATATGATTTTTAATGCCGATTTGCGAGCTCGAGACTGTTGTGCAATTAATTCCATTGTCTTGCATCGTTTTCCACGTAATTTACAGTGCAATATTGATTTTTTTTTTTGTTGCATTTACAGTGCTGTGGACAGGGGTTAGACCCCTTTGCGGGTCCTCTCTAGCACTCGTAGGATTTTCCCCTACATTTGCCGTTTACGGGTGTGAAAACATTTGCGGGCTTGGTGAATTGGTTTAACCACCACAAAGTTTTCAAGCCCATAACCCGTAAACCGTTTGGAGCTCGCAAAAAGACACTAATTGAATAGCAAATTAACTTACGGGTTTCAGTAACTTATGATTGCTCAATTAAATCGGACTCAAAGTTTTTAATTTACACTATTAACAATTAAATGTCACTTTGTTGCAAAGGGATGCACCATTGTTTCCGTTAAAGAAATAAGTTTGATGTAAGTTGCAGAAAACACAGACGACATGAAGTAAATGAACAATGTTTTATTAGACTGCACTATTCTACTTTGCTTTTAACTATTTTCTGGAAAGGCCTGATATTTTAGAAAGCATAAAGATCTGTATGCTGAGCTATCTTGAAGCATAGATAGCAGACTACATATATAAAGTAACACGTTCTCATATTTTCCGCTTTCACAGGTTCTCAACATGCCCTCTTGTTCCATTACCTCAGTTGCTTCAATATTGTACTTAATAAACTCCCCTGAACAAGCTGACATTTATATAGCTTGTACTCCAAACCATCCAATGGCAACTGCCTTTTATAGCCAGTCATTAATAAGGCACTTCCAATGAAATATCCATTTTGAAATCAACCTACTAATTATTGTTTAAATTATATTTAAATGGAAGTTATATTTTATAGCACTGGAAAATGTATGAAAAAATAGATTGCAAAAATCATGTTGCACATATAATGCATACTGTTGCCCTCAAAATGAAGCTGACTCATATGTCTGCATATTAAATCATAATGAAATTGAAAATCTTTCAATGGATCTAATGAAAGATGGTTGTCTAATCTAATAGGTGGTAGCACATTTTCAAAGAAAAGACTGACACATAATTAAAAATGTACTGGGCCAACTACTGGTGGTGCAGGTGCTGCAGTGCACTAGAGCCCTCCTCCAAAGGGGCAGTGTAATAAAACAAAAAATCTGTAGTGTAGGGCCCCCTGTGACACCTCACTACAATGGGCCAACCCACCACAACCCCCCTGGGCCCCACTGGGGCCTCCTTTGCTGGACACACTTCCCCAAGTCTGAAATTGGTGTGTGTATGTTGAAATAAGAGCCTTTTTACAAAGCTTCAAGTTTTGGCAGTGTGAAGCAATTAAGCATACTGGGGATGTATATCAGAGAAGAAAGTAAGAGAGCAACGGCTGCAAAGTACAAGGGGGGGGGGTGGGTGGGTTCGGTGAGGGAGGTGCTGTTATGAAAATAAGTCTTCTGGAGGAAAACAGTTATGGGAAGGGGTCTGGGAGAGGGCCACTGAATGTTTTTGTTTCCGGTGCAGCACAAAGCAAAACAGTTTTTTTGCACCGGGGCTCTCCATGTTCTAGTACCACCAACCCAACCTAGCTGTTACACCCCATATAAGTTACAAAGAACGGAAAATTGAACATCAGCTTGGTATGGGGACATGCAAATGTGCCCACAAAGGCTTTACTCTTGTAATCCAATACCATTTTAAACATGGCTTCCCTTAAGCATATGCCTGCTGTATTACACAACTTTAGGCAAAGCCCAGGATATATTATGCACACGCCAGGAAACCTACCCACAGACAGCTGTTTCAAGGTTATTGCCTCTCATCAGAGTGGGGCCAGTTTCTAGATTGCGTAGTAGATTTTGTGGGGAGGTAGTTTTTATATATATATATATATATATATATATATATATATATGCGCTATGGAGCGCAGCACACCAGTCACATCTTGTGTTTAGGTATACTAATCCATCAGGTTTTCATGGCAAAGGTACTGAAGTTGGTTGCCAGTTCCTTCTCCAGTGGACTGAGGTTTGTATGACCTGTCTGCTATGACCGGCTTATCTTGGGTGACCCTACATGGTATAGCTCACAGCTTTATTGATATACAGAAGCGTCTTCAGCATGACAGTGCAGAAATATATATATGTTCTGCAAGATGCTCTGCAAATACCACTGGACCTCATACCATCCACTCACCAGAATCTCACTCTGCAACTTCCGTTTTGCCACTTCTAGCTACCATCATGACTGAAGCAGTCGCTTCTGCAAGAGGCTCTGCAAAATATCACTGGGCTTCATGGGTTTATGGCCCCTCTGCTTAGGACCCTCAACTCTCTAGGAGCTCAGGGATTCATGGGATCCCCCTCAGAATACCTATTATAAACAGGGGCACCCTGGAGATTCCCTCTTCCAGCTCTCTGAGCAGATCTTCAGGGATTCCCTCCTCCCACTAGCTAATCCCCATTCCCCATTCTCTATAGAACTCCATGTCCACTAAAAGTTAACACCCTGCCACAGAGAACTTAAAGGACCTCCATAGCAGGTAAAAATTAACCCCCACCATGAGGGTCCCTAATGGACTCTCGTGGGACTTAAAATGTAACTGTAAGGACCATCATGGCATCTTAAATTAACCCACATCCATGAGGGTTTTTACAGGACCTCCATGGCATCTAACAATAACCGTTTGCCCTTTTTAATCCCCTGGCTAATGTAATGTAGTGGGTGTTGTTGGTAAAATTATTGATCCCTTAATCGTGTGGGATATATGAAATCAGGCATCATACCTCACTCAATTAAGGTTTTAGACTTATAAAAGCAACACAGTTGTAATGTGTGGATCTAAGTACACACAGGATTCAAATTTGAGCAAAATGGCTTTGGGGAAAATTTCAATGGGACAGCTAGACATAGGGCCTTATTCAATTGCTAGCCCACAGATTACGTTATACAGGCTGCATGTCTACGGGCTTGAAATTTGCTACAATTACAGAGAGATTCAATTGAGCAAGCCCGCAATTTACGGGCCGAAAGCCAAAACGATAAACCTATGCGTATGTAGCATTTCAGAGCATGATCATGATCAATTAAGCAAGGCCGTAACTACCATTTTAGAAACAGCCAATAGTAAATGAAACCGTCATCATCAAGTCAATCAATTAGCGTTTAGAAGTCTGAATTGCGATCAGACTTGCAATTCGGCAATATACAAAATATTAAAAATGAAAGGTGATACTGTTTCAGTCCATGTGGGTGGCCGGATATGTATTAACTTATTGATTCCCGAGATTGATATAACACCAAAATGAAACATAAAAAAAATTAAAAATATTGAAGATTTTTGAGCTTGACACTGTTGTGCAATTAATTATAATGTCTTTCATCACTTTCCCCATCTTTTAAAGTGCAGTATTGATTTTTTATTTGCATTTACAGTGCTACGAACAGGTGTTTAAACCTCTTGCGAGTGCTATCTGGTACCCATAGGATTTTCTTCTACATTCCTGATTTCAAGTGTATTTACCTTACAAGTAAAGGCTGATAAACTGCAGAGTGCACTAATTGTGCCCAGGTGAGAGGGGTGTGGCTTGACAGTTAAACTTGTATAAAAGGTTTGTGAGCTGGTTTGGGGTCTGTTTACAAGTGGATTTACCTTAAAAAGTAAAGGCTGAGAAACTGCAGAGTGCACTAATTATGCACAGGTGAGAGGGGTGTGGCTTGACTGTTAAACTTGTATAAAAGGTTTGTGAGCTGGTTTGGGGTCTGTTTACAAGTGGATTTACCTTAAAAAGTAAAGGCTGATAAACTGCAGAGTGCACTAATTGTGCCCAGGTGAGAGGGGTGTGGCTTGACTGTTAAACTTGTATAAAAGGTTTGTGAGCTGGTTTGGGGTCTGTTTACAAGTGGATTTACCTTAAAAAGTAAAGGCTGAAAAACTGCAGAGTGCACTAATTGTGCCCAGGTGAGAGGGGTGTGGCTTGACTGTTAAACTTGGATAAAAGGTTTGGGAGCTGGTTTGGGGTCTGTTTACAAGTAGATTTACCTTAAAAAGTAAAGGCTAATAAACTGCAGAGTGCACTAATTGTGCCCAGGTGAGAGGGGTGTGGCTTGACTGTTAAACTTGTATAAAAGGTTTGTGAGCTGGTTTGGGGCCTGTTTACAAGTGGATTTACCTTACAAGTAAAGGCTGATAAACTGCAGAGTGCACTAAGTGTGCCCAGGTGAGAGGGGTGTGGCTTGACTGTTAAACTAGGATAAAGGATTTGGGAGCTGGTTTGGGGCCTGTTTACAAGTGGATTTACAATACAAGTAAAGGCTGATAAATTACAGAGTGCACTAATTGTGCCCAGGCGAGAAGGCAGAAGTTAATAGAAACCGGAGAAGGGGAACTTGTGAGCTTGCGAACATTTTTAGTATCAAGTGCAATTCTAGTAAAAGCCTAGGAGTTTAAATAAAAGGAGGGCCTTCAAAGAAAAGGGAGGGCAGATTTATAGTGCAAAGGAGGAAAACTTTATATAAATATATTATATTATATTCTTTATTTTTCCCACTGAAATTTCATAGACAATAATAATAATAATTATGAGTCAGTCCAGTGGCTACCTTATTCAGTGTACATCCTGTCATATCTATGCAATACTGGAACAGACGATCCAGGGTCCATACCTCTGTGAGAGGTGTGAGCATGTTGCCTCTCTGGAAGCTCAAATTGGAGATCTGGAGAGGAGAATTGCAGCACTTAGTGATATTGCTCCACTGGAAAGGGGGTTGGTGCTCACTGAGCACAGTTTAGCTGGGCCTAGCATGGAGGGTGGAGCTGGGGCTAGTGAGGATGTCCAGGGAGGCAGCTGGGTTACAGTTACAAGGGGAAGCAGGGGGAACAGGAGGAGGCAGGCTAGTTCTGAGTTGGCAAACAACAACAGATTTGCCAGATTGAGTGAAACTGTTGGTGATGTCCATTCTAACAGCCGGGCGAACAGCTCTACTGGATAAGAGGGAGGGCAGAATAGGCAGAACAGACAGGTTTTGGTTGTAGGGGACTCTATTATTAGGAAGGTAGACAGGGTGATTTGTCACCCAGATCCCAGCAATCGAACAGTTTGCTGTCTCCCGGGTACTCGGGTTCGTCATGTTGTGGATCGGGTAGACAAATTATTGGGAGGGGCCGGAAATGAACCGGCGGTCTTGGTACATATTGGTACCAATGACAAAGTTAGTGGAAGATGGAGTGTCCTAAAGAATGATTTTAGAGAACTAGGTAATAAGCTGAAGGCAAGGACCTCCAAGGTAGTATTTTCTGAGATACTACCAGTGCCACGTGCTAGCCCAGGGAGGCAGAAGGAGATTATGGAGGTTAATGCGTGGCTAAAGATGTGGTGCACTAAGGAGGGGTTTGGCTTTTTAGAGCACTGGGCTGACTTCTCACTTCGGTACAATCTCTACAGTAGGGATGGATTGCACCTTAATGATGAGGGAGCTTTTGTACTAGGGGATAGGATGGTAGAAAGGCTGGAGGAGTTTTTAAACTAGTAGGTGGGGGGGAGGGACTAGATATAAGTAATGGGGTAGAAAGTGTAGAGGGTATAAGGGATGAATTAACAACTCATAGGGGAGGAGATGGGGGGAGGGGTAGTATAGTCAATATGGAGGTAGTACTAAGTAATTCAAGTTCAGTGGCAGGCACTTAAGAAGTACAGACTCATAACATAAGGTGTATGCTTGCTAATGCCAGAAGCTTGCCAGGAAAAATGGGAGAGTTAGAATTATTAGCAATTAATGAAAAATGGGATTTAATAGGCATTACCGAAACGTGGTGGGATGAATCTCATGACTGGACTGTTAATCTGGATGGTTATAACCTATTTAGGAAAGATAGAGGCAATGGTAAACGAGGAGGAGGGATTTGTCTGTATGTTAAGCCTGAATTTAAGGCTATATTCAGAGAAGATAGTTATGGTGGACCTAGTGATAAAGTTGAATGTTTATGGGTAGAGTTAAATAGCGGAGCAGCAAATTCCAAAAGAATATTAGTAGGAGTATGCTATAAACCCCCAAATATAGCTGAAAGTGAGGAAATACAATTATTGTTACAGATTGGAAATGCAGCTAAGCACGGGCAAGTTCTAATAATGGGAGATTTTAATTACCCTGAAATAAACTGGATAAATGAGACCAGCAGTTCAGCTAAGGGGAGCAGGTTCTTGAGTACACTCAGGGATCATTATTTGGCCCAGGTTATACAGGAGCCTACTAGAAATGAAGCTATCTTAGATTTACTCATTACAAATAATATTGATATTGTATCAAATGTTGAAATAGGGCAACCTTTGGGAAACAGTGATCACAACACAGTCTCATTTGAGAATGAATTAAAAAAAAAACATTTTAAGGGGCCAACAAAAACTCTTAATTTTAAAAGGGCAGATTTTAACGGTCTAAGGGCAGCAATACAAAGTATAGAATGGGACAGAGAACTGATAGGTAAAAACACTGAACATAAATGGACAACATTTAAATCCTTACTAAATATACATACACATCAGCATATACCGTGTGGGAATAAAAGTAAAAGGAGTAAATCACAACCCATGTGGCTTAACAATGATTTAAAGATCAAGATACGGAGTAAAAAACAGGCATTTAAATTATACAAACAAGAGGGGACAGAGACTGCTTTACGGGAATACAAGGAAATCAACAAGGCTTGCAAAAGCGCGATTAGACTGGATAAAATAGAAAATGAAAAATTAATTGCAAAAGAGAGTAAGACTAACCCTAAAATATTTTTTAAGTATATTAATGGGAAGAAGGCAAGGAAGGAAGCTATAGGAACATTACAATGTGAAACAGGCTGTCTGATAATTAGTGACCAAGAAAAGGCAGATGAGCTAAATAGGTTATTTTCTTCGGTATACACAAGGGAGGTACCAGTGGTTGGGACACTGCAACATAATGGGGCTACACTACCTTTGCCAAATAATTGGTTAACACAGGAAGTAATCCAAAAGAGGTTGGAAAAAATAAATGTTAATAAAGCCCCGGGTCCTGATGGAATACATCCAAGGGTACTAAGGGAACTGGGTTCTGTAATAGCCAAACCATTATATTTAATTTTTCAAGATTCACTCAACACAGGGTCTCTACCAGATGACTGGAGAAAAGCTGATGTGATACCTATATTTAAAAAGGGAGCAAGAGCAAATCCGGGGAATTATAGACCAGTGAGCCTCACTTCTGTAGTGGGGAAGCTTTTAGAAGGGTTAATAAGGGATAATATACAAGAATATGTCTATTTGAACAGGATTATAAGTAGGAGTCAACATGGGTTTATGAGGGATAGGTCATGTCAAACAAATCTAATTAGTTTCTATGAGGAGGTTAGTAGGAACCTGGATCAAGGCAACTCAGTGGATGTAGTCTTTTTGGATTTTGCAAAAGCTTTTGATACAGTGCCACATGGGAGACTATTGGGCAAACTAAGGGATACAGGAATTGCAGTAAATATCTGCTCATGGATTGAGAGCTGGCTAAAAGACAGGAAGCAAAGGGTTGTTGTAAATGGAACATACTCCGATTGGACTAATGTGGTAAGTGGGGTTCCTCAGGGTTCAGTATTAGGTCCTCTCCTTTTTAACATATTTATTAATGACTTAGAGGTAGGATTGGAGTGTGGGGTCTCCATTTTCACTGATGACACAAAGTTGTGCAAGGTAATTAAATCAGAAAATGATGTGCTTTCCCTCCAAGGGGATTTACATAAAATTGAGGAATGGGCATCTAAATGGCAGATGAGATTTAATACGAATAAATGTAAGGTTATGCATCTGGGAAGGAAAAATAGCCATGCAATTTATAATCTTAATGGAGCAAATCTAGGTGTATCAGATATTGAAAGGGATTTGGGAGTGCTTGTGGACAACCACCTAGGTAACAGTGCTCAAAGCCAAGCAGCAGCTGCAAAGGCAAATAAAATATTAGCATGTATTAAGAAGGGTATAGAAGCCAGGGAAGCAAATATAATTCTGCCACTATACAAATCTCTAGTACGCCCTCATTTGGAATATGGAGTACAATTTTGTGCACCACTTCATTAAAAGGACATTTTAGAGCTGGAAAAGGTACAGAGAAGGGCAACCAAACTAATAAGGGGAATGGAGGGGCTAAGTTATGAAGAAAAACTAACCAAATTAAACTTATTTTCTCTAGAAAAAAGGCGTCTAAGAGGAGATATGATTACCTTATATAAATACATCCAGGGTCAGTATAAAGATTTGTCGGGGGAGCTTTTTGTGCCAAGAGGTTTTCAACTGACAAGAGGACATCCCTTGAGGTTAGAAGTAAAAAGATTCCACCTCAAAGAAAGAAAAGGGTTCTTCACAGTAAGGGTGGTTAATCTGTGGAATTCTCTACCAGAGGAGGTGGTGACAGCGGATTCGATAGATAACTTTAAAAGGGGACTAGATTTATTTCTAATTAAAAAGGGTATTCAGGGTTATCATGGATAATTAGAGAAACAGTAATGATCCAAATTTTTAACATTTCCCCTTTAGACAATTGGCTAAGTCTCGCTTGTTTTTTTTTTTTCTTTTTTGTTTTTTTTCTCTATTTGCCTTCCTCTGGACTAAATAATAATAATAAAAAAACAAACAAACAAAGAAAAACATTAAATAATTGATTAATAATTAATTACCAACTAATGAATTAATAGTTAATCTGCATATTGCAGATCAAAGGAGATCTTAAAAGGTTGAACTTGATGGACTGAAAGTCTTTTTTCAACCTTAAATACTATGTAACTATGTAAATTTGCCATTTACGGGTGAGAAAACATTTGGGTGCTAGAGGAATTGTAGTAATTGAATAGTGGTTTGCAATTTTAGCAATTGTAACTTTTCCGGCATTGAAAGAATAAAGGCTTAGATGGGTTGTAACTTACGATTTTGACAGCAGCAGGGAGTCTTTAACCCGTAGATTATATTTCGGCTCGCTAAAAGACCAATTGAGTAGCAAATTTGTTTTACGGGGTACCTTACGGGCTCCAGTAAACAACAATTTCTCAACTGGGGCCATGGATTGCATTTTTTGCACTTTTTACATAGTTACATAGTAGAAGGCAAACAGAAAAACAAAACAAAAAAACCAAGTGAAACTTTGCCAATTGTCTCAAAAGGAGAAAAAAAAATATTCCTTCCTGACTCAAGATACTGACGATCGGATTCCTCCCTGGATCATTACTGTCTCTCAAATTAAACAGGATGACCCTGAATGCCCTTTTTATTTAAAAATATATCCAATCCCTTTTTAAAATTATCTATTGAATCTGCTGTCACCACCTCCCTTTGTAGAGAATACCACAGATTAACCACCCTTACTGTGAATAATCCTTTTCTTTCTTTAAGTGGAATTCTTTTACTTCTAACCTCAAAGGATGTCCTTTTATCAGTTGAAAACCTCTTGGCACAAAAGGCTCCCTTGACAAATCTTTATACTGACCCTGGATGTATTTATATAGTGTAATCATATCCCCTCTTACACACCTTTTTTCTAGAGAAAATATTTTTAATTGGGTTAGTCTTTCTTCATAACTTAGAGCCTTATTAAACTGCGATTCTGCAAATTTAAAAGGACTCTATTTAGGCACATAGCATATTTTTTTACAGAAGTTTTTAGTTCGTGAAGACCTTACTTTTGGATAGAAGTTCACGAACTAAAAACTTCTGTAAAAAAATATGCTCTGTGCTTATATAGAGCCCTTTTAAATTTGCTGAATCACAATTTAATAAGACTGTTAGCCCCTCCATTCCCCTTATTAGTTTTGTTGCCCTTCTCTGTACCTTTTCCAGCTCTAAAATGTCCCTTTTATGTAGAGGTGCCCAAAACTAAACTCCATATTCCAAATTAAGGCATACTAGTGATTTGTATAGTGGCAGAATTATATTTGCTTCCATGGTTTCTATACCCTTCTTAATACCTGCTAATATTTTATTTGCCTTTGCAGATGCTGCTTGACTTTGAGCACTGTTAACTAGATGGTTGTCCACAAGCACTCAAAAATCCGTTTCAGTATCTGATACACCTAGATTTGCTCCATTAAGATTATAAATTGCATGGCTATTTTTCCTTCCCGGATACATAACTTTGCATTTATTCGTATTAAATCGCATCTGCCATTTAGATGCCCATTCCTCAATTTTATATAAATCCCTTTGGAGGGAAAGCACATCATTATCTGATTTAATTACCTTGCACAACTTCGTGTCATCAGCGAAAATGGAGAGACCACACTCCAATCCTACCTCTAAGTCATTAATAAATATGTTAATAAGGAGGACCTAATACTGAACCCTGAGGAATCCCCCTTACCACATTAGTCCAATCGGAGTATGTTCCATTTACAACAAGCCTTTGCTTCCTGTCTTTTAGCCAGCTCTCAATCCATGAGCAGATATTTACTGCAATTCCTGTATCTCTTAGTTTGCACAATAGTCTCCCATGTGGCACTGTATCAAAAGCCTTTGCAAAATCCCGAAAGACAACATCCACTGAGTTGCCTTGATCCAGGTTTCTACTAACCTCCTCATAGAAACTAATTAGATTTGTTTGACATGACCTATCCCTCATAAATCCATGTTGACTCCTACTTAGAATCCTGTTCAAATAGATATATTCTTGTATATTATCCCTTATTAACCCTTCTAAAAGCTGCCCCACTACAGAAGTGAGGCTCACTGGTCTATAATTCCCCGGATTTGCTCTTGCTCCTTTCTTAGATATAGGTATCACATCTGCATTTCTACAATATATAACATCTAAATATTCAAATGCTATTTAAGTACAATAGTAAAATTATGGTATTAACTGAGGGTGAGAGAGCAAAATCAAATAAGACACCATATAAACAAGCTTGGAAGATTGACGTGGCAATTCTAATGTGGACTAAAATGCCCATTTAGCTAAACATATGTTCCCCTTAACTACAGTTTGATAGAAATATGACAGTCATCAGTACAGGATATTACAGGTTTAGTGTTTGTGAAAGATGGGAATAGTCAAAGTTCAGTTTTTGAAAGAGTGACCTTTATGCAATGGTAGTTCATTCAGGAAGATACAAAATATACTGTTAGTTATGTTGTGTTTGAAATGCGCAAGAGGAGCTAGGTTCTGAGATCTAGGGGCCTCATTCAAATGCGATTTAGCCAATTAAATAGGGCTGTATATAAGCACATAGCATTTTTTTTACAGATGTTTTTAGTTAGTTAACTTCTATCCAAAAGCAAGGTCTTCACTAACTAAAAACTTCTGTAAGAAAATATGCTATGTGCTTATATAGAGCCCTATTCAATTGGTTAAATCACATTTGAACGAGCCCCCTAGAGTTTAATATCGTTTGCACTATACAAACCTCTAGTACGCCCTCATTTGGAATATGGAGTACAATTTTGGGCACCACCTCATAAAAAAGACATTTTAGAGCTGGAAAAAGTACAGAGAAGGGCTACAAAACTAATAAGGGGAATGGAGGGGCTAAGTTATGAAGAAAGACTAACCAAATTAAACTTATTTTTGCTAGAAAAAAGGCGTCTAAGAGGAGATATGATTACGTTATATAAATACATCCAGGGTCAATATAAGGCTTTGTCAAGTGAACTTTTTGTAGCAAGAGATTTTCAACTGACAAGAGGACATCCTTTGAGGTTAGAGGAAAAAAGATTTCACTTTAAACAAAGAAAAGGGTTCTTCACAGTTAGGATGGTTAAACTGTGGAATTCTCTACCAAAGGAGGTGGTGACAGCAAATTCGATAGACAACTTCAAAAAGGGGTTAGATATATTTTTGAATAAAGAGGACATTCAAGGCTATCCTAGATAACTAGCAAGGAATATTGATCCAGGGAGAAATTTGATCGCCAGTTTCTGGGGTCAGGAAGGAATTTTGCTTTTTTTTCCCCTTATGAGACAATTGGCAAAGTTTCAATGGGGTTTTTTTTCTGTTTGCCTTCCTCTGGATCAATTAACAATTAACAATAATAATAAATAGTCCACATTAAAAAGATCAATAGAGATCTAAAAAGGTTGAACTTGATGGACTAACTCTTTATTCATCCTCCAATACTATACTATTAATAATTATTTAATCAATAATTTAATTAATAACTAATCCGCATATTGCAGATAAGAGGAGATCTTAACAGGTTGAACTTGATGGACTGAAAGTCTTTTTTCAACCTTAATTACTATGTAACTATGCAACTATGTAACTATGATGCTGAAGCTTGATGGGATTTATTTAAAGAGCAAGTGGCCTAAACCTTAACATTATAGTACCTCAAAAGTAAAACATTTGAAATATGGTTAGGAACTTAGAAAACAAACCACAAGCAATAACAAAGATTCTAAAGGAGTAAAAAGTTTGGCAACTGACTGTGTTGAAAGTACAGGAAAATGTCCCATAAACTTGGCTTTGACCAGGTTGTTTATGACACCATACTTGTGCTCTGTCTCGGTTTTCAGAGGCTCGAGTACAGAGTTGAGATACAGTAATGGGCTAAAAGGTTTTAGACAAGACGTAACAGTAGTTTTGAGCTATACAGGAGGAGATGAATACAGAAATAGATGAAGAGAACTCAGAACAAGAGAACATTGTTTCGTAACTAATTTGATTGTGTGTATTTTGTAGCAAGTGACAAGATGCCCTTCTGAATATTTTAAGATGGACGATAGTACCGCATGTTTAATGGGACTATGAAAATGTACAGTTGGTGGGGGGAGTTATCAGGGTGTTTGTGCAGAGTATTATAATTAGATAACAGGACTAAATGCTACTGATGAAATGTAATTTTGCTGCTAGAGGTTAAGGGCAAATATAGATGAGCTTGTACTGTAAAAATACAATGAACCTGCATTGAAGATTGCAGCTATGAATGGTGGACTGTGTATCAAGTGTTTCAGCAAATAGCATACAAGAGTATATTATGCTATCAAACACCAAAGTAGATACACTGCCACAATCAATATGACAGACACTTGTTGTCAAATCCATATGCCTCTCACCTCTATACCTCTAGTGCAGCATCTAAGACTATGCCTGTACTATGCTAACTGCTTGCACATAACTCCTAATGTAGGCTTGCATCAGGTGTGCCAAGAGTTTGGACATACAGGTTATGCAGGGCACAATCCAGGAAGTGTTGATCCAGCCAGATTTGTTTTACAGTTGCTGCATTGGTCTGGTCCAGTTATTTTTGGACAGCCTTTACATTTTCATCTTTCATACCCAATTATTAATTAGTGTAGGGATCTATTTTCATTTATAAGCCGATGCAAAATAATGAGCATTGCATTAGACCTAATAAATGCACTAGCTTTTGTAGATGCCACATTGACATTCTGCATATAGATTTTTTTTTCCTGTCTCCTCAGGAAACTGTCAGGCAGAAACCAAACTGGTAGATTACATAGCAGCATAACTGCATATAAATATTAATATGTTAGAAGCTATATTATTTTAATGTCTATTATAAAAAACATTTTATACATTTCAAGTGTAGTTCTTTAAACAGTATATTTTAAAAAATGACCACAGTGGGCCTTCAAGGTCCACTAGGCTTTTCATAGCATTTTTGTAATTAAAACTATCCCAAAATGTATCTATTAGTCAGAAAACAAATACAACATATATAAAGGTACTGCTTACAAGCAAAACTATAGATAATTTTAACTAAATAATTATAACTATATGTTAGTAAATGATCAACTGCATATAAACAAGCATTTATATGTACACACAAAAAAACAAGTTAGGAATAAAACACTACTAAACTATTATATTTTTAAATGCAACAATTATTTTCAAATATCAAATATTCATTCTCAGATTCCAGTTAGCTGTTTCTCTCCACCTCCTATTTTGCTATCACAGAGATGAGAGAGACTCTGTTTAGGAGATAAGCCTAAAAGGCATTCAATGCCTGAGTAAAGGGAAGCCTGTGTCCAAACATTATTCTTCACTGGCTCACAATGGAAACCACTTTAACATGGCAATTATTCAATGGAGATCACTGACTTGACACCAGCTTGCCTCATTTTACATACACTGCTCTAAAAGTCATTTACATCTGCCTCCCGGCCATAATACAGGGTTGAATCACATTATTATGACCACCACCTACTTTTGATGACAGGAGCACATAGCAAATGGAAGGCTGGAGGAGTTTTTAAACTAGTAGGTGGGGGGGGGGGGGGGACTAGATATAAGTAATGGGGTAGAAAGTGTAGAGGGTATAAGGGATGAATTAACAACTCATATGGGAGGAGATGGGGGGAAGGGTAGTATAGTCAATAGGGAGGTAGCACTAAGTAATTCAAGTACAGTGGCAGGCACTTCAGAACTACAGACTCATAACATAAGGTGTATGCTTGCTAAGGCCAGAAGCTTGCCAGGAAAAATGGGAAAGTTAGAATTATTAGCAATTAATGAAAAATGGGATTTAATAGGCATTACTGAAAAGTGGTGGGATGAATCTCATGACTGGACGGTTAATCTGGATGGTTATAACCTATTTAGGAAAGATAGAGGCAATGGTAAATGAGGAGTAGGGATTTGTCTGTATGTTAAGCCTGAATTTAAGGCTATAGTCAGAGAAGATATTTATGGTGGACCTAGTGATAAAGTTGAATGTTTGGGGGTAGAGTTAAATAGCGGAGCAGCAAATTCCAAAAGAATATTAGTAGGAGTGTGCTATAAACCCCCAAATATAGCTGAAAGTGAGGAAATACAATTATTGTTACAGATTGGAAGTGCAGCTAAGCACGGGCAAGTTCTAATAATGAGAGATTTTAATTACCCTTAAATAAACTGGATAAATGAGACCAGCAGTTCAGCTAAGGGGAGCAGGTTCTTGAGTACACTCAGGGATCATTATCTGGCCCAGGTTATACAGGAGCCTACTAGAAATTATGCTATCTTAGATTTACTCATCACAAATAATATTGATATAGTATCAAATGTTGAAATAGGGCAACCTTTGGGAAACAGTGATCACAACACAGTCTCATTTGAGATTGAATTAAAAAAACAAAATTTTAAGGGGCCAACAAAAACTCTTAATTTTAAAAGGGCAGCAATACAAAGTATAGACTGGGACAGAGAACTGATAGGTAAAAACACTGAACATAAATGGACAACATTTAAATCCTTACTAAATATACATACACATCGGCATATACCGTGTGGGAATAAAAGAAAAAGGAGTAAATTCCATCCAATGTGGCTTAACAATGCTTTAAAGATCAAGATACGGAGTAAAAACAGGCATTTAAATTATACAAACAAGAGGGGACAGAGACTGCTTTACGGGAATACAAGGAAATCAACAAGGCTTGCAAAAGCGCGATTAGACTGGCTAAAATAGAAAATGACAAATGTATTGCAAAAGAGAGTAAGACTAACCCTAAAATATTTTTTTTTTTTATAACACTGAGTTTTATTGTCACCGCATATAATAATTATTTCACAGTCTGGATCTAGGCACGCAGGCCTATCCATTTCACATATGTCCATAGCATCCAGTAAACAAGCATTTACATACATCAGAGTACAGTGAGTTTTGGACCCACCCTGTAAGATAAGTCCAGATGCTGGTTAGCCTGTTATAGGTCAAGCCGAGTATTGCTAGAGTATGCATGGCGACTATCACTTTTTTAATTTTATTTATAACATTAACCTTTTAGAAACAAAAAACAAAACCTAACACTTGAACAGCTTGCTGGCCGGTCCCTTTTCCCACGTATGGGCTCCCTAAATACAGGATTTTTTTTTTTTTATTTTTTTTTATTTTTTTTTTTTTAAGTAGGATTGTCCCCCAGCCCCATCATTAACCCCCTCCCCGGACTCCCGGGTTTACTTCACTGAGGAAATGGGCTAAGCTTACAACCCGCCACTAGTTCTAGCACCCTAATGCTAGGCCTATGTATACTGTCCATGGGTCCCAAATTTTCCTGTACTTATCCAAAGAGTCATCTAATAGGTGGGTGATTCTTTCGTTGATGGCAATATAATTAATCTTTTTTTTAATCATCTGGAAGTTTAGGTTACTGGATTTCCAGGCTTTAGCAATATGACTCTTAGCTGCCAATGCTATGTATTGCAGCAGTCTGTTTTGGGAGGGAGTCAGAGCACTAATGGGGATCCCCAGTAGCATGCTATCTATAGACCTTTCTACCGGGGTAAGGAATAAGTCAGAGGCTAGTACTGAGACTAAGTCCCAAATCTTTACTACCTTGGGGCAGAACCACCAGATATGGGAGAATGTCCCCGTTGCCTGACACCCCCTAAAGCATAGTTGGCTTTCTGATTTTTTCCATTTTGCGAGCTTCTCCGGGGTTATGTATACCCTGTGGAGCACCTTGATAGCGGTTTCTAGGATGCTATAGTTAAGGGAGCCCCTATAGATGTTAGACCAAGCTGCCCTCCATTTACTTAGGTCCCAGCTCGTATTCATGTCAGTTTCCCAATCGGCCATGTGTTTGGGCTTAAGTCCGGCAGGCCTGGCATTGAATGTTTTGTATAGCATCCCTAGGGTGCCCTTCGTTAGAGGAGCCGCTTGACAGATTTTAGTCAGCCAGTTCGTTTCTGGGACTGTGTGCTTTTCCAATAAGGAGATTGCTAGGTGTTTTAATCTACAAAAATTGTAGTGTTCAGACAGGGGCATATCATGTTTATCCCTTATTTTTTCGAATGAGATAATTCGCCCCTTTTCCATCCACTCTCCCAGCCTATCCAGATTTTTATTCTTCCACCAGTGTTGGGAGGATAAATTTAGGTTAACTGGCATCTGGGGATGATTAAGAAGTGAGATCATGCAGGATGGTTTTGGGAATAAATTTGTGTGTTCGCGGGCCCATTTCCAGCATGTCAGAGTATGTTTTATCATGGGATTGGATAAGTCTTTAATTTTTGGGGGAGTTTCTGACAACCACATAATAGAATCCCAGGTCAACGGTTTCATTGATTGGTTTTCTATGTAAATCCACGCCGGCTGATGTGTCGTTGAGTGTGCAATTGGTAGAAAGGATAGTTGGGCGGCCTTGTAATACAATTTAAGGTTAGGGCAGGATAGACCTCCATCTAACTTGTGTAGATACATGATTTTTTTTGCGATTCGTGATGGGCCTTGGTTCCAGATGAACCTAAAGATGTGCCTTTGGAATTTAGATAACTCTTTAAGTTTAACCTGAATTGGGAGGGTTCTAAAAAGGTAAAGAAGTCTGGGCAAAATGTTCATTTTAATTGTGTTAATTCTCCCTACCCAGGACAGGCGGAATTTCGTCCATCGACCTAAATCGGCCATCATGGTTTTTAGTAGTTTAGAATAATTCTCATTATATAGGTCACTTAGATTCGCCGTTAGCCTTATCCCCAAATAATTTATATATTTAATGTCCCAGTTGAATTTATACCTGTCATGTAAACTGTTTTTTTCTGCTGCCGGGACGTCGATGGCTAGGGTTTCAGTTTTTTCTAAGTTTAGTTTTAGTCCCGAGATTTGGCCAAACCTTTCTAGAGTTTTAATGAGTACCGGGACTGATTTACTCGGATTGGACACCACGCAAAGAAGATCATCTGCGAACAGGCAGATTTTGAAGTGATGATGTCCCACCTCTATCCCTGAAATCCCTGAGTTTGCCCTGATCTCTCCGGCCAGCGGCTCCATTGCCAATGCGAAAAGCAAAGGGGATAGCGGGCATCCCTGCCTAGTACCCCGCCCTATTCTTATATTTGGAGTTGCAGGTCCCGGGAGCTTCAATTTGGCCGAAGGGGAGCTATAGAAAGACTTCAGCAAGTTGATGAACTGGCCATTGATACCAAATTTACTAAGGGTCGCGAATAGATAAGGCCATTCTAGAGAATCAAAGGCCTTCTCTATATCGAAGGCCATAAGGCACGTTGGTGTTTTAGTGGTTTTGGCTTTGTGTATGAGGTTAAGGACTTTCCTAATATTATCTCCTGCCTGTCTGTGGGCCACGAAGCCTACTTGATCATTGTGAATTAATCTTGGCAAGAAAGATGCCAATCTGTCTGCCATAATTTTGGAGAGAATTTTCATATCACAGTTTAGAAGTGAAATTGGCCTGTAGTTTTTCATTTCCAGTGGGTCCCTACCTTCCTTGGGAAATAGAATAATTTCAGCTGCGTTAAGTTCAGCAGGTATTTTTTCTCCGGCTAGAATGTTGTTAAAGAGTGTGACTAGATGTGGGCCAAGGGTATCTATAAATGATTTGTAATAGTTATTGGAGAATCCGTCGGGCCCCGGAGATTTCGCTACTTTAAGTTTGTGAACCGTTTTGCGGACCTCGTCTAGCGTTATTGGGGCGTTAAGGGCCCCCAGCTCTGCCCCCGTGGCGATGGGGAGATCTTTTGAATTTAGAAATGAATTTATTTCATTACCAATAAGAGCTGTGGAGCCTTCATAAAGGGAGTTAAAGTACTTGGTAAAAGTAGATTTAATTTTACTTGGATTGGCTGTTAGCTCACCTTCCCGCGTTCTTATTTGCTGGATTTTATTCTGCGTGTTTTTTGATTGTAGTTTTTTGGCTAGGAGTGGGCCTGGTTTGTTAGCTTTATCGAAAAATTTTTGCTGAGTCCACCTTAGGGCTTTCTCAGTTTGGTCCGAGAGGAGGGCATCTAGGTCTGTCCTAACCTTGTCAATCAGCTGTCTATTTTTGATATCCGGCTTGGATTGGTTTAATTTCTCAAGCTTTGTCAGTTCTGTTTGTAGTTCAATTTCTCTGGCTTTTTTTCGTTTTTTGTATTGGGATGCTATTTTGATAAGGGTTCCCCGAATGTAGGCCTTGTGTGTGGCCCATATAATGCTTGATCTTATCTCTGGGGATAGATTAACTTGAAAGAACAAATCCAGATCTTGAGAAATTTGTTTCTTTACATCTGGGTTAGCTAGAAGTCTTTCATTCAGCCTCCACGAGAATGTAGGCTTCCCCCCTGAGGCCCATTCCAAATTTAGCTTTACCGCGGCGTGGTCTGACCATGTGCATGGGACAATTTCGGATTTCTTTACCTGGTCTAAGAGGGAGAGATCTGCAAGAATGTAGTCTATCCTGGAATAGGTGTTATGTACCTGGGAGAAAAAGGAGTATTCCTTAGCCTTGGGGTTAGTTTCCCTCCACACATCTGTCAGGTTTAGCTTAAAAAGAAGGCTCTTAATTGTCTGCAGTTTCCTGGAAAACCTCTCTTGTCCCCCTTCCCTAGACCTATCTCGAGTTGGGTCCATCACCAAGTTCAGGTCCCCTCCAATTATTATTTTTCCCAATCCCGGTTTATCTAGAGTTTTTAGCATCTTTATGACAGTCTGATGAGGGTTTGTTGTAGGGGCATAGATAGAGACCAGGGTTGTCTTAATACCCTGGATTAGTCCAGTTAACATTACGAAACTGCCTGCCGGGTCTATCTGTTTGTTTTCTAATGTAAAGGGGAAGTTCCTGTGTAGGAGTATGGCCGCACCGCCTTTTTTAGTTCTTTGGTTGGCTAGGAATACTGTTGGGTAATTCTTATGTAGGAAGTTTGGATGGTTATTGTGTATAAAGTGAGTCTCCTGCATGAATATGACCGAGGGGTTGCTATCCCTGTAGGAGAGAAAGGCTTTGCGACGTTTAAAAGGGGAGTTAAAACCCTTGACATTGTGTGTCAGGAAAACTATGTCTAGATTGTTCTGATTTACCGCCATGTTTGTGGTGAGGTGAGGTGTTGTCCTGACTTACCCCAATCCCCCGAAGAAATCTTGGTAGTTTTGTGGGCTGGTGTGAATGACTGGGAGAGTGGATAGTTCCATAGCCCTGTGGGCCTATCGTCTGAGCAAGTAATGGCTGAATGAGGGTTGCCTTCTAACCTGATGGAGGTACCTCTGGGGAGTCTTACGATCCTGAAGGAAGAGAATGAGACCGCCAGCAAGCTAACAAAACAGTAAGAAAATACTAAAACATAACAGTTAAAACGATGGCAATAACCAAAAAACATTTCAAGAGCATTGATCCTCATTGTAATTTACCAATAGCACCTAAGTGCCTAGGGTGGATAGGGAGTAAAAGAAGAAACTCCTCCTCCTGACCCTAGTATGAGGAAAAAGAATACAACTGAGTAGTACTTGACTAGAACATTAACACATTTACACTACAGAACACCAACCCTGGAGAAGGCCCGTCCCTGGAGAAACGTATAGACTATGAGAATAAAACATATCCAGGTCTATAGTCTCTTTGAAGAATTGTTCACTTTTCTCTGGTGTTAGAACTAGAGCTGTCTACTCCAACTTACAGAATGTAAAAACTTTAAATTACAGCCCCTGGTTTCCTAACAAGTGTTAGACCTTTTATGCATTATTTTAAAATGACTCTAGGTCCTGAGGTTTGTAAAAGTTCACCCTTCCTGCACCGGTACAGAGGGGGTGCCTTGGGTGGACTTGCCGGAGGTCCCCTGCTCAGATTGTGGCGAGTCTACAGCGTCTCTGTGCTTTTTTTGTTTTTTGTGGATCGGTACATCCGTCCACTGCCTGGAGGGCCTGTCCTTTGGCCTCGCTGCTTGTTGTTCACGAAACTCTTCCCTGGTTGCAAGATTGAGGTGAATCAAGTGTTTCTGACAGTCCTCCAGAGAGAAAGCGGAGTAGGTGGAACCTCCAGCTTGGAAAAGCAAGCGAAACGGGAATCCCCATTTATAAGGGATCTTGTTTTTTATAAGAACATTTAAAGCCGGTTTCATTTCTCTGCGTCTGTTCAGGGTGGTTGGGGCAATATCAGCAAAAACCTGCAGGTGAGATCCATCTGGACCAACCACTTGTGGAACATTTCTGGCGGCCGAGAGGATGTTATCCCTTGTTTTTTGTCGGAGGAAGCGGACTATTGTGTCTTTGGGTAGGCTTTGATTTAAGGATGCACCTAGGGCCCTATGTGCCCTTTCAATTTCGATCACATCAGCTTCTTCTCCCGGCAGCAAGGATCTGGCCACCTCTTTGATGTAGGGTTCTAGATTTGTTACCCTTTTGTCAATCCCTCTGAAACGAATGTTGTTTCTGCGAGAGCGATTTTCAGCATCCTCTAGCTTGTCTTTCAGGAGGGAGATTCTGGCAGAGTTTGCCGAGATGTCTTTTCTGTCTTGCTCTTGGGATGAGGCCAGTTGATCCGTGAGGTTTTCTAGTTGGTGAGTTCTCTGTCCCAGCTCTTGGATTTCTTTCTTAAAGTCCTGCACGGCTTGGGAGAGTTGGGTCTTCAGTAAGGTTTCAAATCTGGTCATAATTTTGTCGATCATCTCCGGGTCTTGTAGTGTGCCTCTCTGATCCCCTTCCATATCCGAATTGTCAGATAGGTCTGCAGCGGGGCTCTGGGGAGTG
The DNA here is from genome assembly GCA_027410445.1 of Discoglossus pictus. Lineage (NCBI taxonomy): Eukaryota > Metazoa > Chordata > Amphibia > Anura > Alytidae > Discoglossus > Discoglossus pictus. The sequence goes on along the minus strand of CM050175.1, from coordinate 61,450,453 downwards.
GGTTGTGATTTAGGGAGCGATTGAAAGTGTTCTTGAATACCTTTAGCTGCCATGCTCTTGCGTGTTTTACCCTTCATCTTCCCCTCCTTATCTCATTTGTGGATTACTGAGGCCTTGTATTTGATCCGGCTTTTGAAATATGAAAATTATTTGTTTATAGCTGGGTTTCCCGTTTTCTTGTCTCTGCTTGTTAAATTAGTATGTTGACATATTGCAGAGCTGTAAAATGCAGACCTAGTTAAGGCCCTCTCTTCTTTAAAAGTTTGACATGGCTAGGGAGACTTGTGAAGACAGTCCTGTATATGTGCCATGTGGTGTTTGATTAGCCGGCATTTATCCAGCCCATAGGTTAGATCAAAGGGCACTGTATTTGCTTACCCAAAGCTTTGCCAGGGAGGTTATGCATAGCTCAGTCCAGGGCCTACATGTTCAGCAATGCAAATGCGCCAAGGTCACTGGTCACATTTCAATTCCAGGATGAATAGTGCTGTTCCACTACCACTGCATTGAAGCTCGCACTGGTCGTCCCCTCCTGTTTGGGTCTAGATGGGAGGTTATGTCCTGGGCCCCCTTCTTGATCCAGTACTGTGGCCTGCCCGTGGTAGCTATGGGTTCATAGAAAAGAGTAGGGGTGTGAAGAGGTTGAGGCTTCTTCGCTAGGCCTAGATTTTAAAATCCCTAAAATATTTTTTAAGTATATTAATGGGAAGAAGGCGAGGAAGGAAGCTATAGGAACATTAGAATGTGAAACAGGCTGTCTGAAAATTAGTGACCAGGAAAAGGCAGATGAGCTAGATAGGTTCTTTTCTTCGGTATACACAAGGGAGGTACACGTGGTTGGGACACTGCAACATAATGGGGCTACACTACCTTTGCCAAATAATTGGTTAACACAGGAAGTAATCCAAAAGAGGTTGGAAAAAATAAATGTTAATAAAGCCCCGGGGTCCTGATGGAATACATCCAAGGGAACTGGGTTCTGTAATAGCCAAACCATTATATTTAATTTTTCAAGATTCACTTAACACAGGGTCTCTACCAGATGACTGGAGAAAAGCTGATGTGATACCTATATTTAAGAAGGGAGCAAGAGCAAAAAAGGGGAATTATAGACCAGTGAGCCTCACTTCTGTAGTGGGGAAGCTTTTAGAAGGGTTAATAAGGGATAATATACAAGAATATGTCTATTTGAACAGGATTATACGTAGGAGTCAACATGGATTTATGAGGGATAGGTCATGTTAAACAAATCTAATTAGTTTCTATGAGGAGGTTAGTAGGAACCTGGATCAAGGCAACTCAGTGGATGTAGTCTTTTTGGATTTTGCAAAAGCTTTTGATACAGTGCCACATGATAGACTATTGGGCAAACTAAGGGATACAGGAATTGCAGTAAATATCTGCTCATGGATTGAGAGCTGGCTAAAAGACAGGAAGCAAAGGGTTGTTGTAAATGGAACATACTCCGATTGGACTAATGTGGTAAGTGGGGTTCCTCAGGGTTCAGTATTAGGTCCTCTCCTTTTTAACATATTCATTAATGACTTAGAGGTAGGATTGGAGTGTGGGGTCTCCATTTTCGCTGATGACACAAAGTTGTGCAAGGAAATTAAATCAGATAATGATGTGCTTTCCCTCCAAGGGGATTTACATAAAATTGAGGAATGGGCATCTAAATGGCAGGTGAGATTTAATACGAATAAATGTAAGGTTATGCATCTGGAAAGGAAAAATAGCAAATCTAGGTGTATCAGATATTGAAAGGGATTTGGGAGTGCTTGTGGACAACCACCTAGGTAACAGTGCTCAAAGCCAAGCAGCAGCTGAAAAGGCCAATAAAATATTAGCATGTATTAAGAAGGGTATAGAAGCCAGGGAAGCAAATATAATTCTGCCACTATACAAATTTCCAGTACGCCCTCATTTGGAATATGGAGTACAATTTTGGGCACCACTTCATAAAAAGGACATTTTAGAGCTGGAAAAGGTACAGAGAAGGCAACAAAACTAATAAGGGGAATGGAGAGGCTAAGTTATGAAGAAAGACTAACCAAATTAAACTTATTTTCTCTCTAGAAAAAAGGTGTCTAAGAGGAGATATGATTACCTTATATAAATACATCCAGGGTCAGTATAAAGATTTGTCAGGGGAGCTTTTTGTGCCAAGAGGTTTTCAACTGACAAGAGGATATCCCTTGAGGTTAGATGTAAAAAGATTCCACCTCAAAGAAAGAAAAGGGTTCTTCACAGTAAGGGTGGTTAATCTGTGGAATTCTCTACCAGAGGAGGTGGTGACAGCGGATTCGATAGATAACTTTAAAAGGGGACTAGACTTATTTCTAATTAAAAAGGGAATTCAGGGTTATCATGGATAATTAGAGAGACAGTATTGATCCAAACTTTTTACATTTCCCTTTGAGACAATTGGCTAAGTCTCGCTTGTGTTTTTTCTTTTTCTTTATATTTTCCTTCCTCTGGACTAATTAATAATAAAAAATAAAATAAAAAAAGAAATAATTGATTAATAATTAATTAACAACTAATGAATTAATAGTTAATCCTCATATTGCAGATCAGAGTAGATCTTAAAAGGTTGAACTTGATGGACTGAAAGTCTTTTTTCAACCTTAAATACTATGGGCCTCATTCTATTATCAGCCGTAAAACGGGCGCAAGGCTGCGATTCCTTGCGGGGGTTCCGTTACCTCGCAATTCTATTAAACGGTCCCGCAAGGATCTCCTCTTACGGCCGGCCGTATATCTTGCAACCGGCCGTAAGCTCAGAAATCTTTAAAGTCAAAAATAAATTCAAGACAGCACTGTAAAGCTCTGTAAATGCTAGGGATCATATTGGGGGACATGAGGATTAATAGTAACCCACTCTCAAGCTTGCACATCAGCCCAAATCCGAGTTTACATTAACTGTTTATTTTCCGGCCGCAGCGTGGCCGGGTCTGAGGTGCTCCAAGCACTCTGGACTTTTTAAATGGATATTTGACATATATAAAAAAAAAATTGTTTACGGATTTGAGTATAGGGGAATGTTGTACTTTTTTTGCTAACACCTACAATCACTTTAGAGTCTCCTCAGAGTGCAGGATGGCTTTATTTCTGCTTTATAATGTGCTTAATTGGTGCTAGCGGGACCTTTTTCCTGCAAGTAAGCTGCGGCTCGCTTTTAGCCTTGCAGAGAGGGTTCCCGGAGCAATAGAATAGCATCCGGGCTTTTCTTGCGGCTGAAACTCTTGTGGCCGTTTTAGATCAAAGGCTTTCCTCCGGCGCGTGCGGCCGCAAGGGATAGCAAGGCGCTGGCCGCAAGCATGCCGGAATCCCCGGCCGGAGGGGAATAAAATAGCAGAATAGCTTGCGGCCGGTCCTTGCGGCCCCGCATCTCCTACGGCCGGTAATAGAATGAGGCCCTATGTAACTATGTAACTATGTAACTGTGAATATGGCACGTGTTGTGAGCTGGTTTAGTCGGTATATAAGGTGACATCTAGGCGTGTGTCTAAAACAACAGTACAGTGAACCCTGTTACGTATGCAAAGCAAACAGATGGTCACTGCACTCAGGATTCATTGTCAGAAACGGCTTCAGTTTGCACAACAGTACCAAAATTGGGCCTCTTCTGATTGGCAAAGGGTTGTCTTTTCTGATGAGTCATCTTTTCTGCTCAAGCAACTGGCTAGATATTGGCGTGCCAGGTGTAAAACCTCAGAGAACATCACTCTGCAACCATTATTGGAGGAACACAAGCTGCTGGTAGTTAAGTTATGGTCTGGGGAATGTTTTCTTGGCATTGTCTGGGTCCACTCATACCTCTGGAAGGCACCTGTGGAACCACCTCAATCGCCATGTTCGCTGTATGGTTCCTCCAGCACATACTCTTCAGCAGCTGTCGGGTGCACTGCAGTCTACATGGCTCCAGATACCCTAGCCAAGCTTCAAGCATCTTATTTACTCACTACCATGCCATCTAGCTGCTGTCCCTGCTACACACAGCAGTTTTAGAGTTTAGCTGGTGGTCGCAATAATGTGACTTGACTGAGTATAATATAATATGAGAATATGAGCATTTCACATAAACACAGACAATTGGCAAAGTAATCACATACCTAAAGAGCGTACATTCTCAAGCACAAATATATTATTATTATTTGTTACTAATTATACAAGTGGGTTTAAACACACACACACACACAGATATGCAACAGAAACAGACCTAGAAATACCAAGCAATACTCACTGAACAGTCTTGCAGTTTCTGTCCCTTCAGAAAACCATTTATTACGCACATTTATTTTCTTTTGCTTTCAATAAGCAGATATTTATTCACAACGCTGTATACATAACACTGTAAGGATTCAAATATGCTTTGATTGAATAGGGTGTGTTGCTAAGTTGCACCAAACACAATATAGACTCCTAGTCTATCAATACTGATCTTCTTATGTTTGTGTGTTATTTGTTTATGTATACGTCATGCACATTGTGCATATGCTTTATACGCTGTATTAGCTTTTTATATTAATACATATGTATTGTTATTACATGGTAATAGAGGGCTGCTGTAATGGTGCAGCTTTTATCATTCTGAAGTAGAATTTTTAATTAGTAAGAACAACTTTTCAGCTGGTTTTCCCATCATCTAATGGCTGAAGCCCTTCTAATCTTTTACAATTGTATAGAACACTCTGCCACCAATCATCAATTGTAAATATAAAGGAAAACCAGTAAAATCAGATTTTTTAATCCCTGTAAACTGGAGTGTTCATTGTTCTTATTGTAATAACCACAGACACCTCTTGAACCAAGGACTCCAAGTTCCAATGGAACACAACCAAGTTGTACCCCTGGAGTTCGGTATACAAAAATATATGATCATTAGAATAAGGAACCAAGATGCTAGGAATAAGTGGTTAGTAAGCTCTAATAACAAGTCTCCTGATTCTACATGTATGACATGAAGAACAAAGACAAAAATATTGTTTTAGCCAAACTGGGAACTTGATATACTGTAGTTTTCACAGCACAAGCAGCCCTATTAAATTCCCTGAACGTGTAAAACCGCAGCCTACAAGACTTATGGCTATTAAAAATGTCCCTGTAAAGCAACCCGCCAACAACTTGCAGGTCAAGCCCGTAACTGTTAAGTTCCAATCACGCTATTAAATTGCAACAAATTTCCAAAGATGTCCTGACATTAAAGTCGGTAACCCGCAAATAGAGGCAAAAACATTATGGCCTCCAAACAGGCCTGACAAAGGGTTTACGGATAATTTCTCAACACTGTAAAAGACAATATAAACACACAACTGAACTTTCAAATATGGGGAAAACATGGAAAGACATTACAATTACTTGCACAATAATTCCCCATTAAAAAATAGGCATTACAAAAATATTTTATTTTATCATATGTTGGAATGGTCATGCAAATGCCAATATGAAAAGCCATGCTGCAACATGCAGAAAGCAATTAAAGACACACTACCTGATTAAATTGCAACACAAAAATATGAAACTGAAGGCATATTAACCCTTCCTCACTCACAGAGTTGCATACACATCTCGCTCATCACATCTACATTTGGAAAACAAATAGTGGCAAAATTACACCGGCCACATCACATAGATCAAGTACCAGGGGAGCATTTTATTATTTGTTGTTCAGTCCTTCAGCTGTGTCCAACTCTCTGTAACCCTATGGACTGCAGCACATTTAGCTAGGTCTGTACCTGTGCTGTTGCACAAGGTTTGCATGCCAAAGATATTGGAGTGGGTTATCAGTTACTTCTCTAATGGACTGTGATTTGTCTGACCTCTCTGCTATCACCTGCCCACCTACACTGGCCCTATATGGTATAGCTCACAGCTTAATTCAGGTACCCAACCCCCTTCACTAGCACCACTTAGCAATCCACAAGGGTACTAGGGGAACATGCACCACACTAAGCTACTCTAACCTCTCAGGAAGGGCCCCACGCACACATGGAGGCTGAGCAGAGGCATGTGGAGCAACAGCCAACTCACCTCCATCAGGGGTTATCTCCGCTACCCCCATCCTGGAAAGTCCCACACCATTGCTGGTGGCTATGTGCCAAGATGTATACCCATTATCATTTGGTGACATCCCATTATGTTTTGCTATTTATCAATTTACATTAGTGTGGTGTATGTCCCCTTCTGGATTGCTAAGTGGTGGTGGTGAAGAAGCTTTGTACGTTAATGAAGCTGTGAACTATACCATGTAGGGCCACTCTAGGTGGGCAGGTCATAGCAGAGAGGTCAGACAAATCACAGTCCACTAGAGAAGGAACTGGCAACCCACTCCACTATCACCTGTCATATTGTTAGCAGGCCCTACACAATATCACTAATTGGACTTCTGCATGTGTATTAACCCTTTATGTTGATTATATATGATATATTATTATATGATATCTAAGGCTATTATGATATTATTATTGTTATATGTAGTGATCTATTACAGAGTAACTAGGGCTCATTAGTTTACAGATATAGGAAAGTGACACAAATGTGATGTATGTGAATGTCCCATAACCCCAACCATTGAAAACACACTGAAACTGTTACAACAGTATAAGAAAGCTTTATTTTATACACAGAGCGCAATCAGAAATGGTCAAGACTGTGCATTAATATCATCGGTGTGGTGTGGGCAGATCCCAAGAGAGCAAGAGGCTTGGGGGAAAAAGGGGATGCATAAAGGGGGTAATGTCATAGACTAGAATAAGCATGATGCATTGCACCTACCAGGGTAACATGTGGTCACTACACCACCGCAACCGAAATCTGATGAAAAAAAGGATTGTGGGAGCTACATGTTAAGGGGGGGGGGGGCTGTCATTGAAGGAATGTCTACCTGAGAGGCACTGGGAAAACCTTACACCTCATACATTTCCTTCACAATGCTTGCAGATGCCTTCATTGTCCTGCATTGTACTTAAAACAAATAAGGAAAAAAAAGACAAAACCTACAAAATAAGGTCAAAATAAGCATCTCTTCTGAACAGCATTCCTCAGTAACCATCAATAGGTGACATGTTAAACAGAACCCTTTGTGTCCACAGAGAAGAGGATCATGGACTATGTGATGGGAGGTAGCCATGGGGTGTGGCCAGGTAAGGAGGTGGCGAAGTGTGGAGGTTCTGGGGCCCGGCTGGAGCTTGGGGCAAAACAGGCGATGGTGAGGGTGGGCCCGGTGGTGGAGGTGGCGGCCAGTCCAGTGCACTTCTGTGGAGGGGGGGTTGTGGCTGGCTGCTCCAGTCACTCCAGCCAAATTATATCCTCCTCCTCCAAGCCAGAGCCCTTGGGTCCACTTCCTTCCTCCTCCCCCTGCACTGGTTCCTGCTGGGCAGGGGCTTGCTCCTCCACTTCCTGCTCTGATGGAGCCGACGCCCTCGCCACTGGACCCAGACCTCCTTGATGCTGAAAGATATATAGAGAGGTATATGTCATTAGTATAATGAATAATACATTGTTTTTTTGTGCATTCCTAACTATCTCACATCTAGGCTTGAACCTGGATGATTCTCCTAATTATAACTCATATTAGCTATCATTTGCTAGATGTGACCTATTCTTTGGTTCATAGTCTTGATCGTTCTTGGCTCCTAACGCAATCTTTATTCCGGCTGTGTTCTGTAGCTTCATAGGCTGCAGTGGGCACACCAGTAAACGGACTCTCTATTGCTTGATTACTGTTGTTGTGCCCAGGAAAGACAGTGATTTCTCCGCTTCACGGATTTAATGATACACCCATCTATACCTTGTTAATTCCATGAAGCTGACATGTCAGAGTCCTTGTTGGTCATCATGTACATGTGTAGTGTGTGTGTGATGCACATGTGGTGGCACGTTGGTGTATGTGATATTCACCTGGTCTCAGAAGGTCACTGGCAACCCTCTCTCACTCATTATAGGTCACAGTCATGTTCCTGTCCTCCTTGGCCATCATCCTCCTCACCTTGGCCATCATCCTCCTCACCTTGGCCCTGTTGTCATCAAACTGGTGCTTGACGGCCTTGTTCCCCCTTCGCCTCCTCCTCTACCTCCTGCTCCACCTTCTCCGCCTGCTCCTCCACTTCCTCTACCTCCTCTCCTCCACCACTCCTCACTTCCTCCTCCTCTCCACCACTACTCCCCAGGGCCACCTCTCTCTCCTCTCTCTCCTCCTCTCATCTTCTCATCCTCCCCACACTTCCACTCCTCTCCCTTCACTCCATAATAATCCCAAAAAGAAAATTAGGATAAATAAAAATAAATGTTGCTGTATATATAGGATGTAAAAAAAGAAAGTGTGTATTATGTGTATTTAGTAACTGTTGGGGGATGGGGTGTGGGGGATGGGTTGGGAATGTGTGTGTATGGTGTGACCTAACTCTATGTCTCTATGTGTGTTCTTTAAATTATGTGTATTGCAAATGTGTGTAATCTGTAAATATGCGTAATCAAGGATTAAGTGTAAAATCGTATGTAATAGAATATAAATGAATAAAACCGCAAAATACTTCTCTCCAAACTCTTCTACTCTCTCTCTCTGATTCTCAAAACCCACCAACTTCGGGACCTGCGTGCTACGTCGAAAGACAGTACAACACAGTCAATGCATGGGGGTGTGGAACGCAAATTTATAATCTCCCTCGGTCAACATGTTCGGCTAGACCACTTTCTATTGGCTGAGAAGCCTGTCTCGCACTACGTTATACCACAATTGGATAGCGACGTACAACCGTGGCTATGCTGGTCCATTAACAGCTTGCATGCATGGAAAGGGTTTACGGGCTTGCGCCTCGGGCCTGTGACTCGCGGCATGGTTGAATTTAATAGCTCTATAAGGCAGACAAATTTGAAGCCCGCAGCGTTTGCGGGCTTGCCGATGCCGCGAGGGGCTTCGGTTTTAATGGGGCTGAAGGTTTTCTTACAGAAAAACATTGACATCCAAGTTAATATACTACAGGTTGCTAAGAGAACAGTTTATCAAAGACAGAGATTACTGTAGGCAACACATTATCCTATTGTTTAATCATAGTTAAGATAAGTAGCCGCCTGTCTTATACAGATAAGAATCCCTTTTATATAGTTTCATAGTAATTGAGGGTGAAAACAAACTTTTAGTCCTTCATGTTAAACATAGTTACATAGTTACATAGTAATTAAGGTTGAAAAAAGACTCTCAGTCCATCAAGTTCAACCTGTTAAGATCTCCTCTGATCTGCAATATGCGGATTAGTTATTAATTAAATTATTGATAAAATAATTATTAATAGTATAGTTTTGGAGGATGAATAAAGAGTTAGTCCATTAAGTTCAACCTTTTTAGATCTCTATTGATCTTTTTAATGTGGACTATTTATTATTATTGTTAATTGTTAATTGTTAATTGATCCAGAGGAAGGCAAACAGAAAAAAAAAACCATTGAAACTTTGTCAATTGTCTCATAAGGGGAAAAAAAGCAAAATTCCTTCCTGACCCCAGAAACTGGCGATCAAATTTCTCCCTGGATCAATATTCCTTGCTAGTTATCTAGGATAGCCTTGAATGCCCTCTTTATTCAGAAATATATCTAACCCCTTTTTGAAGTTGTCTATCGAATTCGCTGTCACCACCTCCTTTTGTAGAGAATTCCACAGTTTAACCACCCTAACTGTGAAGAACCCTTTTCTTTGTTTAAGGTGAAATCTTTTTTCCTCTAACCTCAACGGATGTCCTCTTGTCAGTTGAAAATCTCTTGCTACAAAAAGTTCACTTGACAAAGCCTTATATTGACCCTGGATGTATTTATATAACATAATCATATCTCCTCTTAGGCGCCTTTTTTCTAGCGAAAATAAGTTTAATTTGGTTAGTCTTTCTTCATAACTTAGCCTCTCCATTCCCCTTATTAGTTTTGTAGCCCTTCTCTGTACTTTTTCCAGCTCTAAAATGTCTTTTTTATGAGGTGGTGCCCAAAATTGTACTCCATATTCCAAATGAGGGCGTACTAGAGATTTGTATAGTTGCAGAATTATATCTTCTTCCCTGGCTTCTATACCCTTCCTAATACATGCTAATATTTTATTTGCCTTTGCAGCCGCTGTTTGGCTTTGAGCACTGTTACCTAGGCGGTTGTCCACTAGTACTCCCAAATCCCTTTCAATATCTGATACCCCTAGATTTGCTCCATTAAGATTATAGATTGCTTGGCTATTGTTCCTTCCCAAATTCATAACCTTACATTTATTTGTATTAAATCTCATCTGCCATTTAGCCGCCCATTTCTCTAATTTATGCAAATCCTTTTGTAGGGAAAGTACATCATTATCTGATTTTATTACCTTGCACAACTTAGTGTCATCAGCAAAAATGGAGACACTACATTCGAGTCCTACTTCAATGTCATTAATAAATATGTTAAAAAGGAGAGGACCCAATACTGACCCCTGAGGAACCCCACTTATCACATTAGACCAATCGGAGTATGTTCCATTTACAACAACCCTTTGCTTCCTGTCTTTTAGCCAGCTCTCGATCCATGAGCAGATATTTACTGCAATTCCTGTATCCCTTAGTTTGCTCACTAATCTTCCATGTGGCACTGTATCAAATGCCTTTGAAAAATCTAAAAAGACTACATCCACTGAGTTGCCCTGATCCAAGTTCCTACTAACCTCCTCATAAAAACTAATTAGATTGGTCTGACACGACCTTTCCTTCATAAATCCATGTTGACTGCTACCTATGATCCTGTTCAAATAGCCATATTATTGTATTCTGTCCCTTATTAACCCTTCTAAAAGCTTCCCAACTACAGAAGTGAGGCTCACTGGTCTTTAATTCCCTGGATTTGCTCTAGATCCCTTCTTAAATATAGGTATCACCTCTGCTTTTCTCCAGTCATCTGGTAGAGACCCTGTAGTGAGTGAGTCTTGAAAGATTAGATATAATGGTTTGGCTATACAGAACCCAGCTCCCTCAGTACCCTTGGATGTATTCCATCAGGACCTGGGGCTTTATTAACATTTATTTTCTCCAACCTCTTTTGTATTTCTTCCTGCGTTAACCAATTATTTAGTAAAGGTAGTGTAGCCCCATTATGTTGCGGTGTCCCAACCACTGGTACCTCCCTTGTGTAAACCGACGAAAAGAACCTATTTAGCTCATCTGCCTTTTCCTGGTCACTAATTATCAGACTGCCTGTGTCACATTGTAATGGTCTTATCGATTCCTTCCTGGCCTTCTTCCCATTAATATATTTATAAAATATTTTAGGGTTAGTCTTACTTTCCTTTGCAACTGACTTCTCATTTTCTATTTTAGCCAGTCTAATAGCCCTTTTGCAAGCCTGGTTGATTTCCTTATAGTCACATAAAGCTGCCTCTGTTCCCTCCTTCTTGTATAATTTAAATGCATATTTCTTTTTCCTCATCATGATCTTTAAGTCATTGTTAAGCCACATGGGATGTGATTTACTCCTATTCATTTTATTTCCACATGGTACATGCTGATGAGTATGTTTATTTAGTAAGGATTTGAATGTTGTCCATTTATTTTCAGTATTCTTCCCTGTAAGTTCTTTGTCCCAGTCTATATGTTGTATTGCTGCCCGTAGCCCATTAAAGTTAGCCCTTTTGAAATTTAGAGTTTTTGTTGGCCCCTTACAACTCTGTTTTTTGTATTCCATCTCAAATGAGACTGTGTTGTGATCACTGCTCCCCAATATCAATATTACTTGTGATGACTAAATCCAAGATGGCCCCATTTCTAGTAGGTTCTTTTATTACCTGGGCCAGATAATGATCCCTGAGTGTACTCAAGAACCTGCTCCCCTTAGCTGAGCTGCTGGTCTCGTTTATCCAGTTTATATCAGGGTAATTAAAGTCTCCCATTATTAGAACTTGCCCATGCTTAGCTGCATTTCCAATCTGTAACAATAATTGTATTTCCTCACTTTCAGCTATATTTGGGGGTTTATAGCATACTCCCACCAATATGCGTTTAGAATTAGCTCCTCCACTATTTAGCTCAACCCACAAGGATTCAATGATGCCGTTAGTGCCAGCATAAATATCTTCTCTGACAATTGGCTTAAATTGAGGCTTAACATAAAGACAGATCCCTCCTCCTCTTTTACCATTTCCCCTATCTTTCCTAAATAGGTTATAACCATCCAGATTAACAGTCCAGTCATGAGATTCATCCCACCATGTTTCCGTAATGCCTATTAAGCCCCATTTTTCTTGTACTGCTAATATTTCTAGCTCATCCATTTTCCCAGGCAAACTTCTTGCGTTTGCAATCATACACTTTATGTTGCTATGGCTCTGCTGTTGTGAAGTGCCTGCCACTGTATTTGAGGCCCCTATTAATACCTCCCTACTTTCTATTGTAACCCTCCTCCCTTCTCCTCCCCCATGGGTAACTAATTCATCCCTTTCCCTCTCTACCCTATTTACCCCAATACTTCTATATAGTCCCTCCCCCCCACCTACAAGTTTAAAAACTCCCACAGCCGTTCTACCATCCTATCCCCTAGCACAAAAGCGCCCTCATCATTAAGGTGCTATCCATTCCTGCTATAGAGATTGTACCCAAGTGAGAAGTCAGCCCAGTGCTCTAAAAACCCAAACCCCTCTGCACTGCACCACGTTTTTAGCCACGCATTAACCTCCCTAAGCTCCTTCTGCCTCCCTGGGCTAGCATGTGGCACTGGTAGTATCTCAGAAAATACTACCTTGGAGGTCCTTGCTTTAAGCTTATTCCCTAATTCTCTAAAATCATTCTTTAGGACGCTCCATCTTCCACTAACTTTGTCATTGGTACCAATGTGTACCAAGACCGCCGGTTCATTACCAGCCCCTCCCAATAATTTATCCACCCGATCCACAACATGCCGAACCCGAGCACCCGGGAGACAGCAAACTGTTCGATTGCTGGGATCTGGGTGACAAATTACCCTGTCTACCTTCCTAATAATAGAGTCCCCTACCACCAAAACATGTCTGTTGCTCTGCCTGTTCTGCCCTCCCTCTCCTCCAGTAGAACTGTTCTCCCGGCTGTTAGAGGGAACAGCTCTATCTGGCATTGCCATTCCTGAATGGACATCCCCAACAGTTTCACTCAATCTCGCAAATCTGTTGGTGTTTGCCAACTCAGAACTGGCCTGTCTCCTCCTGTTCCCCCTGATTCCCCTTCTAACTGTAACCCAGCTACCTCCCTTGCCTTCCTCACTAGCCCCAGCTCCTCCCTCCATACTAGGCCCAGCTAAACTGTGCTCCGTGAGCACCAACTCCCTTTCCAGTGTGACAATATCATGAAGTGTTGCAATTCTCCTCTCCAGATCTTCAATTTGAGCTTCCAAAGAGGCAACATGCTCACACCTGTCACAGAGGAATGGACCTTGGATCATCTGTTCCAGTAGTGCATACATTTGGCAGGATGTACACTGAGTGAGGTTTCCACTGGACTGACTCATGATTATCAGTTACAAAAATACAGTGAGAAAACAAATCAATGTAGAGTGTCTGTTCTGTAGTATATATGCAAATGCACCCAGATATAACTACACAGACCAAGCCACACCCACTCTCACCTGTACTCTGATTAATTCAACAGATAGAAGACTCTGCACTGACTTAGAGCAGATTCAAACAGAAACTCACACAAATGCACCCAGATATAACTACACAGACCAAGCCACACCCACACTCACCTGTACTCTGATTAATTCAACAGACAGAAGACTCTGCACTGACTTAGAGCAGATTCAAACAGAAACTCACACAAATTCACCCAGATATAACTACACAGACCAAGCCACACCCACTCTCACCTGTACTCTGATTACTTCAACAGACAGAAGACTCTGCACTGACTTAGAGCAGATTCAAACAGAAACTCACACAAATTCACCCAGATATAACTACACAGACCAAGCCACACCCACACTCACCTGTACTCTGATTACTTCAACAGACAGAAGACTCTGCACTGACTTAGAGCAGATTCAAAAAAAAAAAAAAAAAAAAGATAAAAAAATAAAATAAAAATAATAATTTTTAGTTCTACTCTGATCTTTGCCATATGCTGATTAATTGTTAATTGTTAAATGATTGTTAATTGATCCAGAGGAAGGCAAACAGAAAACCCTTAATTGAAACATTGCCAATTGTTTCAAAAGGAAAAAATAAAATACATTTCTTTCTGACCCCAGATCCTGGCAATTGGATTCCTCCTTGGCTCAATACTCCTGCTCTATTTACCCAAGATGACCCTGAATTACACTATTATTCAAAAATATATCCAATCCCATTTTTAAATTATCTATTGAATCTGCTGTCACCACCTTTGGTAGAGAATTCCACAGATTAACCACCCTTTCTGTGAAGAACCCTTTCTTTCTTTAAGGTTGAATCTTTTTACTTATAACTTCAAAGGATGCTCTCTTGTCAGTTGACAACCTCTTGGCACAAAAACTTCACTAGACAAAACCTTATATTGAGCCTGGACACCTGAGAACAATATGGCTACCTTCTAATACACATCCTGCTGTCTCCAGTCATCTAGCACATGGGAGAGGTAATCAGCTTATCTGGACAAACAATGGGACAAAACAGATAACAGTTCAATAGATTGTAAGCTTACTGCAGATTCAGCATGTCCTGTTTAGCATATCAGAGATGTACTTAGATTATCTGCCAACACTGGGATAAAGCAGAGTAAAATACAATGGAGTGGCTGGAGCCAAGCCATCTGTCCTTTAATGGGTTAAGATCCAGGAAAAGTTGTCCTTGACAGGTCTTCTTTCCAACCTCTTTTGGATTTCTTCCTGCATTTACCAATTTTTTGATTAAGGTAGCGTAACCCCATTTTGCTGCAGTGTCTCACCCACTGGTACCTCTCTTGTGTATACTGAAGAAAATAACTTATTTGGCTCATCTGCCTTTTACTGGTCACTAATACTCAGATGGGAAGTTTCACATTGTAATGTTCCTATAGCTTCCTTCCTGGTCTTTTTCCCATTAATATATTTAAAAAACATTTTAGGATTACTCTCTTTTTCAACTAACTTTTCATTTTCTATTTAAGCCAGTCTTATAACTCTTTTGAAGTTTTGTTGATTTCCTTATAGTATATGCCTCTTTTATGTGCAATGTAATTACCTCCCCCCTCCTCAACCTAAACCCCCCTCAACCCCCCTCCTCAACCTGGGGTGAGGAGGGGCCACGGCAGGCCAGAGTCCCACAGAGGTCCTTAGGGGGCTACAGTGGCCCGCAAGGACTGAGAGGGCCACAAAAGGCTGAGGGATGCCATGGGGGTCTGCAGGGGCCACAATGGCCAGTAAAGACTGAGGAAGCCACATAGGGCCACAGGAGGCAAAAGAAGGCTGAGGGAGGCTGCAGAGGTTCGCAAGGGGCCACAGGAGGCTTAGGGGGAAGAGAGGGGGCTGAGGGAGACCGCAGAGGTCGCCATTGGGCCACATGAGGCTGAGTGGTACACAGGGCCTGCAGGGGGTCACAGAGCCTGCAGGGGGCACAGGGGGACATAATTGGCTGCAGAGAACCCAATAAAGGGCCACAGGGGATCATGGGGGCCACAGAGGACACAATGGGGCCACAGGGAATCAGCAGGGGCCATAGAAGACTTGCAGAGGGCCACAGAGGATCCGCAGGAGCCACGGAGGATCAGTGGGAGGTCTGCAGGGGTCAAGAAGCCTCAGTGTCTTGCACCGGTTGCACCGGCGGTAGCTCCGTCTCTGAACCCTGGATCAGCTGTTTCAGCAATGCATACATGTGGCAAGATGTACACTGAGTGAGGCTGCTTCTAGACTGACTCATGATTACTAATTATAAAAATACAGTGAGAAAGTAAATCAATAAGTTATAAATCCTGTTTTTCTATAACTTTCTTCCCTTTTCTGCACTTCAATTTAACCACTTTTCTTTAACATCACTCCTTTTTTTTAAACCCCCAGTGATTCTATAACTGCACTCACACTAGAACTGTTCACAAGCTCACAAGTTCACCTTTGCTCCTGTTTCTATTAGATTCTTACTACTCACCTACAACAATCAATGCACAAGAACAGAAACACCCTTTACTGTTCAGAAGAAAATCACAGAACAGAAGCAAACAGGCCTCACAAAAGCCACACACTGATATAACTTTACAGAGGCAACACATGGGGGAAAGGAGACACAGGGGAGGGAGAGGGGGGAAATGAGACACAGGAGAGGGAGAGGGGGGAAAGGAGACACAGGGGAGGGAGAGGGGGGAAATGAGACACAGGAGAGGGAGAGGAGGGAAAGAAGACACAGGGGAGGGAGAGGGGTGGAGACACAGGGGGAAAGGAGACACAGGGGAGGGAGAGGGGGAATTGAGACACAAGGGAGGAAGGGAGAGGAGGGTGGTCATGAGACACAAGGAAGGGAGAGGAGGGGGGAAATGAGACACAAGGGAGGGAGAGGAGGGGGAAAAGGAGACACAAGGGAGGAAGAGGGGAGGGAAAGGAACAGTCACACAAGGGAGGGGGGAAAGGAGACACAAGGGAGGGAGAGGAGGGGGAAATGAGACACAAGGGAGGAAGTAGATAGGGGGAGAGACACGCAATGAGCGCCAAAAGTGCTCACACTAGGTGGCAAACAGCATTGCCAGGCTAAAAATGTTATTCCCTTAATTTTTGACGGGCAAGTAGCTAGTCACATATAATAGTTGTCAAACTGCGAATCTTTGTCACGCAAAGCGAAGGATGCAGTTCGGGCCGCAAATGTGGCCCCTCGCGAAGCGACAGACCGCATTTGCGGAAGGTGGAGGCTCCAATGTCAGCTGCAATGAGCCAAAGGCACATTGCAGGCCACAAGTGCGGACCCTAGCAAAGCGAGGGGCCGCATTTGCGGAGATCGAGGCTCCAACGTCAGCTGCAATGAGCGCCTCACAAGTGGTTACAAACAGCCACAAAAGCGGGACTTTGGAAAAAAAACTATAACACGCAATGACTAAATACGGACTTACACAAAAAATTACGAGCCTTTGAAAAAATCAATCTATGATCTTGCAAAAATACGACTTAACGGCCGACCCACCCAGTGAAAAACATTAAAAAAACACAAAATACACACACAAATTTAAAAAAAAACATTACACACAGCAAGGGGGGACAGCCAGAACGTCTGTGAGACAGGTTGCACGCAAATTTAAGTCCAATTTACAGATTCCCTAAGCGACAAAAAAAATGGGCGCCGGAAAAAACGAAAACAAGGCTACACGACCCCTAAACCCGCAAAACACCACCAGGCACATACAACATTTACACAAACCTGTACGAGGTACAAAATACACTATAAGCAAGCACACAAAATTATGCACACCCGCGGACCTTACAATGAGCACAAAAGCGCCTCTCATAACAAAAAATACACCAACCGAGAGGCTCGCAAAGAGCACAGAAGGATTTCAGAAGACCAAAGCACTTACTTTCTGTGGCAAACAGCATTACCTGCCTTACAATTTTATTGCCCCGTTTTTGACGGGCAAGTCGCTAGTAGTATATAACACTAGTAATTTGCCCATCAAAAATGTGTCTCTCCCCTTCCCTCACATGTTTCTCCCCCCATGCTTCTTTCCCCCCTCCTTCTTCCTGTGTCTCTTTCCCCCCTTATCCCTCCCCTGTGTCTCTTTCCCCTCCTCCCTTCACTGTCTTTTCCCCCACTCTGTCCTCTGTATCTCTCCCCCCTCCCCGTGGCTCCCCCCCCCCGTGTCTCTTCCTACCTTCCCCGTCTCTTTCCCCCCACCTCTGTGTCTTTCTCCCCTCCATCCTCCCCTGCAGCAGGCGCTGCAAATTGCGAATGCGCGGCAGGTGCCTCAAATGATGCCTGATCAGCAGGCACCGTGAATTGCGCATGCGCGGCTGACACTGCGCATTTGTGCACGGGCAAAGCGCGTACACAGCTAACGCTGCGCGATGCACATTGCCTTATAGTTTTCATAGTGCGCATGTGCTCCTGCCTGGAGCATTACACACTATGAAAACTATTATATGTGACTAGCGACTTGCCCGTCAAAAATTGCAGGAATAACATTTGAAGCCATGGCAATGCTGTTTGCCACACAATGTAAGGCTTTTCTCCTTCTGCGCTCATTGTGAGCCACTCCCCTTGTGTACTTCAAGTTTCCTGCTTTGCAAAGATCACCTTCGGTGCTCATCGTGAAGACAGATATATAAGTACAGTGTAACATTTTTTAAATTTTTAGTTGAATGAATTAATAAATTAATTTTACTTTACCTATTTATATTTAGTATGCAGCAATCAATATCCTGAAAAGCTAACAATCTCTTTGGATTTTCCTGCATCAGAAAATGTATAGTTGGACTGTTGATCACCTGAGGAGAAAGTGTCAGCAATATGCCAAGTGTGCAGTGTAAATTGGCTGCGTCTGGAATGCCAAACCGTTTGCTAGGCGGGTAAAGCGCCATTTTAGAATCACAATTTAGAATCGTTATTATTTGCAAGTTAGTGTTGTAAAATGGCGACTTTTTTCTATGTGCTACTTGGCTTGCAAGCATTTTCTGTCTGTTGTAATGGTATATTTGGTATCTGTTAAGTTCCTGGCTAACTCATACGTTCCTGGTGGTGATTTTATTTTTATTCATTTATTTATTTTTTGTTTTTTGTGTTTTTCGACTTCCGCAGTTTGCGAGGCTCGCAGGAGCGCCTTCGGTGCTCATCGCCTAAATGCTCCGAGCGCTGAAGGCTTCTATGCGTCAACGGCTCGCCTTGCTACACAAGGCTCGCAAGCTTGACGACAACTCGCAGTTTGACAACTATTATATGTGATTCTGTATAATATATTATATTCAATACATAGTGAAAAACATATAGAGAATCCTACAATTAACTGAGCCACCAGGACCAAACAACAACATTTAATTCAATTGGCTGACAACTGAAGGAGGGCTTCAAGTTACATGTATCAAACATTTTTAAACTTAGACAATTACAGTAGGCCTTTAATAACTTGGAAACTGTTACATTACTTGTTGCATTTCATTTGTAGCTAATCATGCTGCTGTAAATATGTCCATATCCTTTTTGCTCATTCAAACATTGTATAACTGAAAATGACAGTGAGTTCCTCAAACCACTTACACCAACAATTACACCAACTGTGAGTGTTTGAATTTTACTGAACATAAATATGCTTTTTGCATCCAGGGGTGGAAGAATATTAACTTGATGTATGAAATAGTAAAGTCAGTGAAGGAGCTATTGGTATTGTAAAAGGGGTGCAAGGCACCAGACCCACAACAGTGTAGGGACCCCCTGCTAATGCCAGTGGCCTGCAGCAAAGTAGGACTCTCAACTCAGGGGAAGGGGGCAGATAATAATTTTCATAGAAAGGTGACTTAATCACCCAAGTTGTCATCTTTTAAAAATGTTTTGGATTTTTACTAGTCTCAACAGGGTTTATAGAAAAGATACAAAGTATTTTGCACCTCTATTCACGACTAATGTTGTGAATAGAGGTGCAAAATACTTAACAGTTAATCACATATAATAGTTGTCAAACTGCGAGACGTTGAAGTGAGGGATGCAGTTCGGGCCGCAAATGCGGACCCTCGCAAAGCGAGGTTGGGCATTTGCGGAAGGTGGCGGTATTACGGCGCATGACTTTGGAACAACACCACCCCACACACCCCTAAACTTAGTCCTTAGTCCTACGGTGCCCCAAACCACCCCACACAACGTTAACTTGCAGCACTTAGTCCTCTCCTTCCCCTCCTCCTCTACCTCCCCTGTGTCTCGCAAAACATTGCACTAATCCCCTGAACTGCGCAAACACAAAAACACTAAAAACACACTAATAAACCCAATAATGATTAAAAAAAACACTCACCCACAGCACGGGGGGACTGCCAGGATATCTGGAAGTGAGGTTACACGCAAATTTAACCCCAAATTCCACCGTTTCTGCACTCGAAAAATGGGGAGGAGGAAAAAGTGAGGAAAAAAATGGCAGCAGGAAAAAATTAAAACGAGGCTCTATGACCCCGGATTGCCCAGCCACGTACAACTTAACCAAGAATGGATCTGAGATAAGCTCGGAAACCCGCATTAACCCAACATTAACCCTCACAGTGGGGGTCTCCGTTCGCGTGCTGCAAGCAAAATTTTAAATTCCTGCCTTACAGGTCCTTAAAGGACTGTAAAGGTCCTTAAAAAAAACGTAATAAAAAAAAAGATTAACCCTATCACTGATGGGGCACTATACAGAGCCCCATCAAACCCTAAATAACCCTGTCACTCATGGGGATCAATCCAATAAACCCTTAATTAACCCTTGAAGGGATCCAAGATAAGATCCCGCATTAACCCCACATTAACCCTTGCAGTGATCGGGGACCCACACTGCAAGCAAAATTTAAAATTCCCACCTTACAGGTCCTTAAAGGACCCGTAATAAAAAATAATTACCCTATCACTGATGGGGCTCTATACAGAGCCCCATCAACCCCTAAATAGCCCTTTCACTTATGTACAACATTATGGGGGTCAATCCAGACCCCCATAAACCCTTAATTAACCCTGTCACTCATGGGGGTCAATACAGGCCACCATAAGCCCTTCATTTACCCTGTCACTCATGGTTAATTAGGCGTTTATGGGTGTCTGTCTTGACCCCCCTCACTCATCGGGGTCAAGACAGACACCCATAAGCTCTTCATTTATCCTGTCACTCAGGGTTAATTAGGCATTTATGGGTGTCTGTCTTGACCCCCCTCACTCATGGGAGCCAATACAGACCCCAATAATACATTAATTAACCCTGTCACTCATGGGGGTCAAAACAGACCCCCATAAGCACTTAACTAACCCGGTCACTCATGGGGGTCAATCCAAACCCCCATAAACCCTTAATTTACCCTGTCTCGCATGGGGGTCAATACAGACCCCCATAAGCACGTAATTAACCCCCTCACTCATGGGCGTCAATACAGACCCCGTAAATCCCTAATTAACCCTTTCACTCATAGGGGTCAATACAGACCCCTATAAACACTTAATTAACCCTGCCATGCATGGGGGTCAATACAGACCCCCATAATCACTTAATTAACCCCATCACTCATGGGGGTCAATACAGACCCCCATAAGCACCTAATTAACCCTGTCACGCATGGGGCCAATACAGACCCCCATAAGCACTTAATTAACCCTGTCACTCATGGGGGTCAATACAGACCCCATAAGCCAATAAATAACCCTGGCACCCATGGGGGTCAAGACAGACCCCCATAATACATTATTTAACCGTGTCACTCAGGGGGGTCAATACAGACCCCCGTAAGCACCTAATTAACCCTGTCACTCATGGGGGTCAATACATTTTGTTTTATGTTTATATGTATGTTGTACTAATGTAATGTAATGTTTTTTTTTTAACAGGGGCTGCACCGTAGAAGAAAAGAAGAAGCACGGGGACATGCTGGGAAGGTGAGTAGAATATTTAGAATATTTATAATGTTTACTTATTGTATGTAAATGTGTCATAATAATTATTTTTCCCCCCTAGGTTGGTGATCTGAAGGGACATCTGCAAAGGTAAGTGGTCTTAATTATTTTATTTTAGGTTAGAATTAGGGTTTCTGTATCTAGATAGCATTTATTTTATGTTAGGTAGGGGTATGTATTTTAGATAGGATTTATTGTATATTATATAGTATTTATTGTATGTTAGATAGGGGTATGTATTTTAGATAGATAGTATTTATTATATGTTAGATAGGGTATGTATTTTAGACAGTTAGCATTTATTGTATATTATATAGTATTTATTGTATGTTAGATAGGGGTATGTATTTTAGATAGATAGTATTTATTGTATATTATATAGTATTTATTGTATGTTAGATAGGGGTATGTATTTTAGATAGATAGTATTTATTGTATGTTAGATAGGGGTATGTATTTTAGATAGGATATATTGTATTTTCTGTAATGTTCCTTTTTTATGACTTTTTTATTTTTATTTTCTGTAATTAGAGTGGTGGGGGGGTTTATTAGGGGGTAGGTAGGTAGTGTAGGTAGGTAGCGTAGGTGTTAATAGGATAGTGTAGAGAAGTGTTAGTTTAGATTTAATGGTTTATTGGGGTGGGTTTATTGCAGTGTAGTGTTTGTACTTAGTGTCATGAGGGTACTGGAGAACCATCATAGAACTTACGGGGTAATGTTAGGCTTCTAACTGTGCCATGAGGGTCTTTAAATACCCTTATGGGACTAATGGGGTTAAATAGAGGCTTATGAGGGTCATAAGAGACCGGGTTAAAATGGTGTAGTGATACGCTTTGTGTCATGAGGGTCCTGGACGACCCTTATGGCATTTATAGTGTTATTACATGCATTCATTAGTGTGTTATAGGGGTCTATATAGTTGAGGCACACAGTACACTCACATTGTGTGACAAACAGCATTTAAAAACTTTTTTATTGCCCCGTCATTTTTGACGGGCAAGTCGCTAGTACTTCATATTGAACAATTAATATAGTGTAATAATTATGGCATTTTAATATTGTTTTGCAAATGCATGGCTAAAAAAGTGGTGCACTAAGGAGGGGTTTGGGTTTTTAGAGCACTGGCTGACTTCTCACTTGGGTACAATCTCTATAGCAGGATGGATTTCACCTTAATAACGAGGGAGCTGCTGTGCTAAATGATAGGATAGTAGAACGGCTGGGTGAGTTTTTTAACTAATAGTTGGAGGAGAGGGACTTGATAGAAGTAACGGGGTAGTAAGTGTAGAGGGGGTAATGAATGAATTAACTAGTCATGTGGGAGGAGATGGGGGAGGGTTAGTAAAGTTAATCGGGAGGTACTGCTAAATAACTCAAATATAGTGGCAGGCACTCCAGAACTACAGACTCATAACATAAGGTGTATGCTCCCTAATGCCAGAAACTTGCCAGGAACAATGGAAGAGTTAGAATTATTAGCAGTTAATGAGAAATGGAATTTAATAGGCATTACTGAAACATGGTGGGATGACGCTCATGACTGGATTGTTAAACTGGATGGTGTTAACCTATTTAGGAAAGATGGTTATAACCTATTTAGGAAAGGGGCAATGGTAAAAGGGGAGGAGGGATTTGTCTGCATGTTAAGCCTGAATTTAAGCCTATAGTCAGAGAAGATATTTATGCTGGGACTAGCGATAATGTCTGATGTTTGTGGGTAGAGTTAAATACCAGAGCAGCAAATTGCTAAATAATATTAGTAGATGTCTGCTATAAACCCCCAAATATCATTGAAAGTGAGGAAATGCAATTATTATTACAGATTGAAAATGCAGCTAAGCATGGGCAAGTTCTAATAATGGGAGATTTTAACTACCCTGAAATAAACTGGATGAGTGAAACCAGCAGTACGGGTAAAGGAAGCAGGTTCTTGAGTACACTCAGGGATCATTATCTGGCCCAGGTTATACAAGAGCCTACTAGAAATGAAACTATCTTAGATTTAAAAATCACAAATAAAATTGATATGGTATCAAATGTTGAAACAGGGCAACTTTTGGGAAACAGTGATCACAACACAGTCTCATTTGAGATTGAATTAAAAAAACAGAACTGTAAGGGGCTAACAAAAACTCTTAATTTTAAAAGGGCAGATTGTAATGATGTAAGGGCAGCAATACAAAGTATAGACTGGGACAAAGAACTGACAGGTAAAAATACTGAACATAAATGGACAACATTTAAATCCTTACTAAATATACATACATCAGCATATACCATGTGGAAATAAAAGTAAAAGGAGTAAATTACACCCAACGTGGCAAACAATGATTTAGAGATCAAGATACAGAGTAAAAAACAGGCATTTAAGTTATACAAACAAGAGGGTACAGAGACTGCTTTACGGGAGTACAAGGCAATCAACAAGGCTTGCAAAAGGGCTATTAGACTGGCTAAAATAGAAAATGAAAAATTAGTTGCAAAGGAGAGTAATACTAACCATAAAATATGTTTAAAATATATTTATGGGAAGAAGGCCAGGAAGGAAGCTATAGGAACATTACAATGTGAAACAGGCCGTCTGATACAGTAATTAGTGACCAGGAAAAGGCAGATGAATTAAATAGGTTATTTTCTTCGGTATACACAAGGGAGGTACCAGTAATTGGGACACTGCAACATAATGGGGCTACACTACCTTCACCAAATAATTGGTTAAGGCAGGAAGGAATCCAAATGAGGTTGGTAAAAATAAATGTTAATAAAGCCCCAGGTCCTGATGGAATGCATCCAAGGGTACTGGGTTCTGTAATAGCAAAACCATTATATCTAATTTTTCAAGATTCACTCAACACTGGGTCGCTACTAGATGACTGGAGAAAAGCAGAGGTGATACCTATATTTAAGAGGGGAGCAAGAGCAAATCTTGGGAATTATAGAACTGTAAGGGAAAGCTTTTAGAAGGGTTGATGATGGATAATATACAAGAATATGTCTATATTAACGGGATTATAAGTATTAGCCATCATGGCTTTATGAGGGATTGGTCATGTCAAACAAATCTAGTTAGTTTCTATGAGGATGTTAGTAGGAACTTGGATCCAGGCAACTCAGTGGATCTAGTCTTTTTAGATTTTGCAAAAGCTTTTGATACAGTGCCACATGGGAGACTATTGTGCAAAATAAGGAATTGCAGTAAATATGGCTAAAAGACAGGAAGCAAAGGGTTGTAGTAAATGGAACATACCCAGATTGGGCTAATGTGGTAGGTGGGGCTCCTTAGGGCTCAGTATTAGGCCCTCTCCTTTTTAGCATATCTATTAATGATTTAGAAGTAGGACTGGAAAGTATTGTCTCCATTTTTGCTGATGACACTAAGTTGTGCATGGTAATTAAATCAGATAATGATGCACTTTCCCTCCAAAGGGATTTGCATAAATTAGAAAAATGGGCAATTAAATGGCAGATGACATTTTATATGAATAAATGTAAAGTTATGCATCTGGGAAGGAAAAATAGCCATGAAATGTATAAACTTAATGAAGGAAATCTAGGGGTATCAGATCCAGGAATTTTGGAGTGCTTGTGGACAACCACCTATGTAACAGTTCTCAATGCCAAGCAGCATCTGCAAAGGCAAGTAAAATATTAGCATGTATTAGGAAGGGTATAGAAGCCAGGGAAGCAAATATAACTCTGCCACTATACAAATCCCCAGTAGGCCCTCATTTGGAATATGGTGTACAGTTTTGGGCACCACTTCATAAAGAGGACATTTTAGAACTGGAAAAAGTACTGAGAAGGACAACAAAACTAATAAGGGGAATGGAGGGGCTAAGTTATGAAGAAAGACTAACCAAATTAAACTTATTTTCTCCAGAAAAAGGGTGTCTAAGAGGGGAAATGATTACCCTGTATAAATACATCCAGGGTTAGTATAAAGATTTGTCAAGGGAGCTTTTTGTGCCAAGAGGTTTTCAACTGACAAGAGGATATCCTTTGAGGTTAGAAGTAAAAAGATTCCACCTTAAAGAAAGAAAAGGGTTCTTCACAATAAGGGTAGTTAATCTGTGGAATTCTCTGTCAAGGGAGGTGGTGACAGCAGATTCAATAGATAACTTTTGAAAGGGATTGGATATATTTTTAAATAAAAAGGCCATGCAGGGTTATCCTGGTTAATTAGATAGGTGAGTATTGATCCTGGGAGGAATCCAATTGCCAGTATCTGGGATCAGGAAGGAATTATTTTTTTCACTTTTGAGACAATTAGCAAGGTTTCACTTTTTTTTTATGTTTGCCTTCCTCTTGTTTAATTAACAATTAATCCGCATATTGCAGATCAGAGGTTAAACTTGATGGGCTAAACGTCTTCTTTCAACCTCAATTACTTACTGTAACTATGTTTTCCATTGTATTTTCTGTATTGCTTGCAACTGTGCTGAAACCCTTATTGAAATTTGTATATATTTTATACTTGTATAAAAAGCTTTTCAAGTTTGACAGGCTTGTCATTAGAGTAGGGAGAGAAATGAGAAAGTAAATAGGGTGACGTCAACACAATTGTAAACCAATGGCTTATAGCAATTGATATCTGAGACACCCAGGCCCATATTGATCAAGCAGCTTATTGGAATATGCCATCCATTACAGCAGCATTACATCACCCTATATGTAAACAGCATTTATCACGTACAGTATATACCTATACGTCATTCAATACAATAAAAATAAATGTGTGCATCCAATTTGACAGCACAAAGAGTGGCGAACAGCTTAAAATACCGATAGATAAACCATCAGTTATACTCTTCAACAATATGTGTTATTTTCTTTTTCTTAGTAATTACATAGAACAATTCTTATAGGTTACTAATAATGGGGAAATAGCTGAAAAAATAATAATTCCAAATGTAAAAATAAATTACCTTTTAAAACCAGTTGCAATGCACCTCCTGGGGGCTGAGTAGTCTTATTTTTTCTTTGCATTTATTTTTTTTACATATATATTGAAAAATATATATTATACTAATGACTTGCCCGTCAAAAATGACGGCAATTAAAAGTGAAGCCTGGCAATGCTGTTTGCCATACAATGAGAGCCTATCCCCTCTCTACTTTACTGGTCTTGCGATGTGCTCATCACGGGCCTCACAATGAGAGCCTTTGGTGCTCATCACGGGCATCGCAATGAGTGCCTTCGGTGCTCATTGTGAGCCACCCCCATCTACCTCTCCCACCCTTTACTTTACTGGCTTCGCGATGAGAGCCTTTGGTGCTCATCACAGGCCTCACAATGTGCACCTTTGGTGCTTACTGCGAATCTCCCCCCCTGTCTACTTCCTCCCTTGTGTCTCATTTCCCCCCTCCTCTCTCCCTTGTGTCTCTTTCCCCCCTGTGTTTTTAAGCCCCCCTTCCCTGTGTCTCATTCCCCCCTCTCCCTCCCCTGTGTTTTATCCTCCCTCCCCTGTTTCTCTTTCGCCCTGTCCCCCCTCTGTCTCTTCCCCCCCATTTCCCTCCCCTGTGTATCTTCCCCCCTCCTCTCCTTCCCATGTGTCTCTTCCCCCTCCTCTCACTTCCCTGTCTCTTCCCCCTACTCTCACGCCCCTGTCTCTTCCCCCCTCCTCTCACTCCCCTGTGTCTCTTCCCCACCTCTCCCGCCCTCTGTGTCTGTTTCCCCCTCCCCTATGTTTGTTCCCCCCTCTCCCTCTCCTGTGTCTCTTTCCTCCTCCCCTATGTCCCTTTCCCCCTCCCATGTGTCTCTTCCCCCCTCCCCTGTGTCTCTTCCCCACCTCTCCCTCCACTGTGTCTGTCCACCCTCCCCTGTGTCTCTTCCCCCCTTTCCCTTCCATGTGTCTTGTTCCCCCTCCCCTGTGTCTCTTTCCACCTCCCCTGTGTCTCTTTTGCCCCTGTGTCTCTTTCCCCCCTCTCCCTTCCCATGTGTCTGTACCCCCTCCCCTGTGTATGTTCCCCCCTCCCCTGTGTCTCTTCCCCCTCTCCCTCCCATGTGTCTTTTTCCCCCTCTCCCTCCCATGTGTCTTTTTACTCCTCCTCTGTGTCTCTTTCTCCCTCCCCTGTGTCTCTTAACCACTCCCCTGTGTCTCTCCCTCCCTCCCCAGTGTATATCCTCCCTCTCTCCCATGTGTCTCTTTCCCCCTCCCTCCCATGTGTCTCTTCCCCCCCTCTCCCTCCTCTGTGTTTTTTCCCCCTCCCCTGGGTCTCTTTCCTCCCTGCGCCCCATGTCTCTTCCACCTCCCTCATGTCTCCCACCCATTTACCTCCCCTGTGTCTTTTCCCCCTCCCCTGTGTCTTTTCCCCCTTCCTCTCCCTCCCCTATATCTCTTCCCCATCCTCTCACTTCTCTGTGTCTCTTCCCCTTCTCTTACTCCCCTGTGTCTATCCCCATCTTCCCCTGTGTGTCTCTACTCCCTCCTACCCTGTGTGTCTCTCCCCTCCTCCTCTGTGTGTCTCTCTCCCCTTCTCCCCTGTGTGCCTCTCCCCTCCTCCCGTGTGTTTCTCTCTTCTCCTCCCCTGTGTGCCTCTCCAATCCTCCATTGTGTGTATCTTCCTCCCTTCTCTGGCTCCCTTCTCTCCCCCCCTCCCTCATGTCCCCCCCCCCATTTACCTCCCCTGTGCCTTTTCCCCCTCCCCTGTGTCTTTTCCCTCTTCCCCTCCCTCCCCTGTATCTCTTCCCCCTTCTCTCACTCCCCAGTGTCTCTTCCCCCTTCTCTCACTCCCCTGTGTCTCTCCCCCCTCCTCCTCTGTGTGTCTCTCCCCCTCCATCTCTGTGTGTCTCTCCCCTACTCCCCTGTGTGCCTCTTCCTCCCTTCTCTTGCTCCCTTTGCCGTAATGTGCATCATTCGCACCGTGCGCATGCGTGTCTGACGCCGCGCAATGTGCATGCGTGCGCCGGCACAGTGCACATGCGCGGCTAACACCGCACAATGCGCATGCGCAAGGCTTTTTGCAATCGGGTGTAGTTGTCAAACTGCGTTTTGTCTCAACTGTGACGACGAATCGCAGTTTGACAACTATTATACGGGATATATGTCTGTCTTGTAACTATCGCAATATATATATTCTGTCATTTCATCTAGATCAGCTTGTATTTTAAAAAATGTGATCTAAGTACAGTACATCTCTGAGTACAGTCTCATCATCATTTACCTGTAAAGGGTTCTCAAATGGCTCTAAATACATAGTGCTGTGTAAATACACATACTAACATTTTATTCTTTTCAATTTATTTAACTTACTTTTCATTATTATCTGCAGCAAAAGTTGCTCTATTGGACATAGGCAGGTAAATGCACAGCACGATACTAAGCACATGATAAGTATCTGTAAGCTGGGGAAGCATTCTGTCTTCTTCAATCTCTAGGGAATAAAAGGGTAGGACAAACTCCAGCAGTGACATCACCACTAAACATACTGGGGTTCTATAACTGAGGTTTCTGTCAATTAAAGCCATCGCCATGTATCCTCCAATCATTCTCTGGGGAATGAGAGACTAGGACAACATCCAGCAGTAACATAATTACTGTTATGAACCTGCTTCAAGTGTCTAAGTGACAGACCTGTTACTCACAGCCAGCTCCATAGATCCCAATGCAAATGTAGTGGAGTACAGCTTATTGGCTACAGCTGATACATACTCCTACTCAATACTAATGCAGTACACTGGAGGGTGTCTAAAAAGAGCATCTGAAGCCTATGTAAATACCAAAATATATAGATTAAAAAAGCATAATTTAAAAAAGAAAAATTGTAAGTGCAGTTTTTCTTTATTTTCCCTGCTCTGACTGTATCTCAGGAGAGGTTTGGATGATTTCAGCGGTCCTTTAAACGGAAATGGAATGGTTTAAGATCCAAACTACTGCACCTTCCAAATAATGTAAGGTAGTGCCCATTTCTCTTGGATGATAAAACCTCAACAACATGGTCAATGAATAATAATTAGGAAGTGCAGAAAAAAGATTAAATTCATAAATTACATGAAAACAAACATAAACACAATAAAATAATTTACATCCATACAATTTACTAGGTAAAGAAGGTAAGAAAGTGAGTATTATATTGTCCCTTTAAAATGGCAAATGTATTTCCTTACTAAAAATATATATATTGCTTGCCTATACTATAGTTGCATTTTTGAGATTTGACACTACTACATTGTCACTGAGAAGTGATTATTATATCTGCCTCTAAATTATCTTAGCTTTTCTTGATGCAACTTACAGAAAAAAATTCCAACATACAGACAGACATAACCATGGATACACAGATTTATAGTTGTAGACACTTACAACAAGCCTCTGATTCAATCTATTATCTTCTCAAGAGGATGTGTCCTTACAAACAAATGAGTATTCCATTAGACCTAAAGAATGCACAAGCCATTGTGTATTCATTTGTGCATATTATTGTGTTGATAGAACTTCCTGTATATTCAAAGTCCCCTACCACCTCTAGAAATTGAACAGCAGAAAGCAACATGGCTTATCTCACAGCAGCATAATATTTTATATAAACAGTAACACAATAGAGGGTGTTATTTTATTTTAAAGTGTAGCTCTTCAAAATTGTGTTTTTTTTAATATATGACTACAGTGGTTCTTTAACGGCAAACGCCTGTTTTTTCAGCCCTTAATATGTCCCTTTCAATTGTATCTCTTTTTTTGTATTCTTTCATACAAATATATATTGGTATTGACAGCAGCACAGTAAAATACCTAGGCCAGTCAATATCCATGGCAACTATTACGTGTCATATATATATATATATAGGTCAAAACATAAGGAAACACTCAATAATTGAAAAAAGGAATTTCAACAAACCTACATGGCCAAATTGGAAAATATATATATGGAGTCTGTAAGCGTACACACAAGACAAAAGCTCTATCCATATGAGTGAAGATTAAACAAAATGCAAATAGTGGGATACCTCCTGACTGGAAGGCGCAGTGATTAATTTCCGTGTTATATCGATCCCTGCAATTAATGTGTTAGTACAAATAATGGAACTAGCATGGACTTAAATATCATATTTACTGATTTATTAATATTGCATTATACGTGGGATGCAGGTCCAATCGTAACACACACTTCAAACCCATAAGGGATTGAAATCTAACCTCCATTTTTCAGTGACGTAATGATGACGATCTCTTTTACCATAGGCTCCATCTAGACCCGTAACTACGGGTTTGACTAATTGATCATGTTCACGGCTGCACATGCAACGTGCGCAAGAATGGTTTACGGGTTTGGATGTCGGCCACGTTTTTTGCGGGCTTGGGTAAAGTAAAAGCTTTGTAACTCCGGCGAATTTCAAGCCTGCAGGCTTTGCGGGTGTACTGGTGCCACTATGGCCATAAAATGTAATATGGCTCATATTATGGAATATAGAGATGAGTTATCAATATAAAAACAATAATATAGTTACCAAATGGCAAAATTGCCAAGTAACTTAAGCTGCAAATATACCTGGTAATTCTGGACAAAGTGAAGTAAAAATAAATTGAACATAAAACTAAGCATCTCAGTCCAATGCTGCATGACATATGTTTCATAGTGATATGCAACTTTGACAAAGACAGAAACACATCTATTTAAGCCTTTGATCTTTCACGTCCGCAAATTGCTATTCAATTGCTACAGTTCCACAAGCCCCCAAATGATTTCACACCTGTAAAGGGCAAATGTAGAGGAAAATCTACGGTTACCAGATGGGACCTGGAAAGAGGTTATAGACATGTCCGTAGCACTGTAAATGCAAATAAAAAAATCAATACTGCACTGTAAATGACGGGGAAAGCTATGAAAGACATTAGAATTAATTGCACAATATTCTCAAGCTCGCAAATCGGCAATAGAAAATAATGTATTTTTATGTTTCATTGTGGGGTAATATAGATCTCTGGAATCAATGAGTTAATACATATCAGGCAACCCATATGGACTTCAACAGTATTGGCAATCATTTTTACTATTTTGTATTTTGTGGGATTGCTATTAATCCTCATGTCCCCCATTATGATCCCTAGCATTTACAGAGCTTTACAGTGCCATCTTGAATTTATTTTTGCATTTAAAGTTTTCAGACCTTGCGGCCGGTTGCATGATATGCGGCCGTCCGTAAGGGGGATATCCTTGCGGCGCCGTCTATTTGAATTGCAAGGTAAAGGTAGCTCTACACGGGGCCGTTTTACGGCCGATAATTGAATGAGGCCCATAGTATTTAAGGTTGAAAAAAGACTTTCAGTCCATCAAGTTCAACCTTTTAAGAACTCCTCTGATCTGCAATATGCGGATTAACTATTAATTAATTAGTTGTATAAAAAAAAAATCAATTCCCTCCTGATCCCAGACACCGGCGACCATACTTCTCCCTAAATCAATACTGCCTCTCTAATTATCCATAATAACCCTGAATTCCCTCTTTAATTAGAAATAAATTAAATATAAAGTTATCTGTCGAATCCGCTGTCAACACCTCCTCTGGTAAAGAATTCCACAGATTAACCACCCTTACTGTGAAGAACCCTTTTCTTTCTTTAAGGTGAAATCTTTTTGCTTCTAACCCTTAAAAGATGTCCTCTTGTCAGTTGAAAACCTCTTGGCACAAAATGTTTCCTTGACAAATCTTTATACTCACCCTGGATGTATTTATATAAGGTAATCATATCTCCTCTTAGATGCCTTTTTTCTAGAGAAATTAAGTTTAATTTGGTTAGTCTTTCTTCATAACTTAGCCCCTCCATTCCCCTTATTAGTTTTGTTGCCCTCCTCTGTACATTTTCCAGCTCTAAAATGTCCTTTTTATGATGTGGTGCCCAAAATTGTACTCCATATTCCAAATGAGGGCGTACTAGAGATTTGTATAGTGGCAGAATTATATTTGCTTTCCTGGCTTCTATACCCTTCTTAATACATGCTAATATTTTATTTGCCTTTGCAGCGGCTGATTGGCTTTGAGCACTGTTACCTAGGTGGTTGTCCACAAGCACTCCCAAATCCCTTTCAATATCCGATACACCTAGATTTTCTCCATTAAGATTATAAATTGCATGGCTATTTTTCCTTCCCAGATGCATAACTTTACATTTATTCGTATTAAATCTCATCTGCCCTTTAGATGCCCATTCCTCAATTTTATGCAAATCCCTTAGGAGGGAAAGCACATCACTATCTGATTTAATTACCTTGCACAACTTCGTGTCATCAGCGAAAATGGAGACACCACACTCCAATCCTACCTCTAAGTCATTAATAAATATGTTAAAAAGGAGAGGACCTAATACTGAACCCTGAGTTACCCCACTTACCACATTAGTCCAATCGGAGTATGTTCCATTTACAACAACCCTTTGCTTGCTGTCTTTTAGCCAGCTCTCAATCCATGAGCCGATATTTACTGTATCTCTTAGTTTGCACAACAGTCTCCCATGTGGCACTGTACCAAAAGCCTTTGCAAAATCCCAAAAGACCACATCCACTGAGCTGCCTTGATTCAGGTTTTTACTAATCTCCTCATAGAAACTAATTAGATTTGTTTGACATGACCTATCCCTCATAAATCCATGTTGACTCCTACTTATAATCCAGTTTAAATAGACATATTCTTGTATATTATAACTTATTAACCATTCTAAAAGCTTTCCCACTACAGAAGTGAAGTGAGGCTCACTGTTCTATAATTCCCCGGATTTGCTCTTGCTCCCTTTTTAAATATAGGTATCACATCAGCTTTTCTCCAGTCATCTGGTAGAGACTCTGTGTTGAGTGAATCTTGAAAAATTAAATATTATGGTTTGGCTATTACAGAACCCAGTTCCCTTGGTACCCTTGGATGTATTCCATCAGGACCCAGGGCTTTATTAACATTTATTTTTTCCAACCTCTTTTGGATTACTTCCTGTGTTAACCAATTATTTGGCAGAGGTAGTGTAGCCCAATTATGTTGCAGTGTCCCAACCACTGGTACCCCCCTTGTGTATACCGAAGAAAAGAACCTATTTAGCTCATCTGCCTTTTCTTGGTCACTAATTATCAGACGGCCTGTGTAGTCTTTTGTTCTCACCTTTGTATGATGCAACTCTGGCAGTGCTGAGCTGGACATCTGCTTCTGACTAGAAGGTTAGTATATGATTAAAATAACATATTTGAATTTAGTTTTTCTATTGGTTGGTACTGGGTGCCTATGTAAGCAGCTCTGGGTTATGGAAACCATTTTTTTAAATAAATCTCGTGTATATAATGACTCCTAGTAATGTATGTTTCTGATATAAGCAGTATGTGTTGGATTAGAACAAGTTAAAAACAGAGAAACCTTAATATTTTAATAAATATGTTGAACTTTATACTCACAACAATTATTTAATTTTTGATAAAAAGTGGTATAACCAGATAAAAGGGCATGGAGATGGGAGCACCTTGTGGCCCGAGCTAGGCAAATCTATTTTGAATTTATAACAGACTAAACCAACCATATTCTCTTAAGGTATTAATTTATTGATGATATTGTGTTGTTATAGACTTGACCATTACCAAAATATGTCTCAAGTAAAATTCATATGACTAGCCACTGTGAAAAAACCCTCTTTTTAATAACTAGATTGCCCCCAAAAGGAATACCTACTGGTCAATACTTTAGAACTCACAGGAAATGCGGCAAAGATGATGAGCTTAATCAGGAAGCCTATAAACTTAACAGTTCAAGTAAAAGGGATATTGGAATTGTTGCTGGAAGCAAGCTTACAAAAGAGCGTTATACCAGAACCATAAATAATTACTGAATAATAAAAACAAAGTATTAAATGACAACAAACTGATATGTTGTATATTTACATATGGCATTGACCTTAAAAGCAATACTCTCTAAAAATTGCCCCTTACTTCTATGAGCTCAAGACTTAAGTTAATATGACAGTATGCATGTGTTAATATATTTTGGAATTTATCATCGAGAAAACCCAGGGGAATAGATACTGAAGAAGCTGCACAGGTGGCAAAACAAGTTTTTTAATCTCTCACACATTTCTCATAGTTGAGGACAATATTTATATCTGCATGTATATTTAATTTTTCCTACCTATTGATACTTTATTCTTTATTTGTAGAGATAATGAAAAATACTTAAGTACCATTACATCTATGTAGATTATCACCCTGTTTGGGAAACCCAAACTGAGAGAGTGGTAATATTTACACAAATACGCACCTCACATATTTTAGTGAAACCTGGTTTCTCAAAGCCATAGATATAAAAGCAACACCAGACTTTATAATAGTTTTTACTCTACATATATGCTCATTTCCAATCACCATCCAAGTTGATCCAGACAAAAAACTTTACTGAGAGAGAGTCAGGACTAATCCTATGTGACAATATACCTCAGATGTTTTGAGGTTGTTACAGGTGAGAGTCCACTATTACATTATTAAGAAATTAATCAAGTTGACCTGGTGAAGGATTTGACTATATATGGCGTGCTTTTTAAAAAAATATATTTATTATATATCTATAAATATATATATTATTATTTCTTTTTTTTTTTTTTTTTATATCAATAACAACTTTTTGCATTCAACCAAATTAGGGTGGGATTTCACTTGAAGACCGCGCTGTACTGATCAAATGTATATGTAATACTAGCGAATTGCCCGTCAAAAAATGACGGCAATGAAATTGTAAGTGAGCTAATGCTGTTTGGTGTATAATAATCAAATAAATAATACATTAATAAATTAATATACTTTACCTTTTTGTGAAGTAATATATGCAGGAAGCAGTCTGATGAAGAGCTGACAATCTGTTTTGATGTTGCTGGAGCATTAGTGGTGTGGAGCTGCTGCGTAAGCGTGATGAATGTGTGCAGTGTAATAGTGTGCGTGCGCGAGACCAAACCGTTAGCGTAGCTTTGTACTTCTGGATTGTTCTAAAATGGCAGCTAATGTGTGTTATGCGTCTGTAGCGGAATATCTGTAGGTGTTTTGTGGTGTTTTGCGTGTTTCTTGTGGAGTTTTGCGTGTTTCTTGTGGAGTTTTGCGTGTTTAGAGTGCTGTAGCCTCTTTTTCGTTTTGTTCGGCTGCCATTTTTTCTCTCGCTTAGAGAACTTTTTAGTGTCTAAACTCTTTTATTTTGAGTAAAATTAAGGTGTAAATTGATTTTTTGAGGTCCTGGATGCTCCCTCTTGCTGTAGGTAAGCTTTTTATCTATGTGTTGTGTATATTTATTGTGTTTTTCATTTTTTCATGTCTGCGGTTTGCGGCCGAGTTTTGCGAGGTGGTAATGGGTGGTAATGTGTCTTGTATGTTGTTTGCGTTATGACGTGAAGTTTGCGAGGGTCGCAGTTGCTGGCAAGCAGCGCCTGCGTGAGCAACAACTCGTATGCTCACAACTATATATGTGATAATACATTTGCAAGGAAAACCAACCATCAGTTCAGTAGGAGGATTCATTAATAATGACTACGATACCCCTGTGGCTAGACATGTCAGATTTTACCATCATTAAAATACAAAGGGCCTCATTCTATTATCGGCTGTAAAACGGCCGCAAGGCTGCGATTCCTTGCGGGGGTTCCGTTATCTTGCAATTCAATTATACGGCCCCGCAAGGATCTCCCCTTACGGCCGGCCGTATATCTTGCAACCGGCCGTAAGCTCAGAAATCTTTAAATGCAAAAATAAATTCAAGACGGCACTGTACAGCTCTGTAAATGCTAGGGATCATATTGGGGGACATGAGGATTAATAGCAACCCCCTCTCAAGCTTGCACATCAGGCCAAATCCGAGTTTACATTAACTGTTTATTTTCTGGCCGCAGCGTGGGCGGGTCTGAGGTGCTCCAAGCCCTCTGGACTTTTTACATGGATATGTGACATAAATTAAAAAATAATGTATTTACGGATTTGAGTGTAGGGGAATGTTGTGCTATTTTTGCTAACACCTACAATTAATTTATAGTCTCCTCAGAGTGCAGGATGGCTTTATTTTGGCTTTATAATGTGCTTAATTGGTGCTAGCGGGACCTTTTTTCTGCAAGTAAGCTGCGGCTCGCTTTTAGCCTTGCAGAGAGGGTTCCCGGAGCAATTGAATAGCAACCGGGGCTTTCTTACGGCCGAAACTCTTGCAGCCACTTTAGATC
The DNA here is from genome assembly GCA_027410445.1 of Discoglossus pictus. NCBI lineage: Eukaryota > Metazoa > Chordata > Amphibia > Anura > Alytidae > Discoglossus > Discoglossus pictus. The sequence continues at coordinate 61,413,788 of CM050175.1, read as the reverse complement.
AAAGGCTTTCCTCCGGCGCAAGCGGCCGCAAGGGATAGCAAGCCGCCGGCCGCAAGCCTGCCGGAATCCCCGGCCGGAGGGGAATAGAATAGGCAAATAGCCTGCAGCCAGTCCTTGCGGCCCCGCATCTCCTACGGCCGATAATAGAATGAGGCCCAAACTGTTTAAGTTTTTGTGCCATTGATGGAGCAACATTGGGCACTAGAATTCTACTTATAAGGAATGCAAATGGTCTTAATGACGGTTTCTCTTTTGGTGCCTTTATCTCATTTTCTCATACTTGGAACATATCAATGTTGGATTTGTATTAAGAGATCCCATTATCTATATTTTCTGTTTTGATGCCATAAGATTGAATACATCATTTGTCATTAGCATCACATCTATCTCATATAGGTCAGCACACTCCCCTTTTTTCAATCACTATTTAGTAACACTTCACCAGTGTCTTACACTCAAGATTTCCGATATAATGATTTATCACTACGTCCCTTGTGATTTTCCTTTTTCTTTACTTACTTTATGTCATTTAACTGAGCTGATCATGGCTATGGGGTCCCTGTATGACAGTTTTTTTTTAATTATCTATTCACTTATTTTATTAACTATCAGTGTCAATCGATCCATATGCATATTCATAATCATGTTGTCATTATGTACTATTCAATTTTGGAAGACCAGAACTTATGAATGAATTTGTTCTCTACATATTGAGATCTTTTGGTACATAACGAATAATAACTTACTACAACTATTTTCTTTCTATTTGTGCCAAATGCTGTATGGACGCTATAGCATTGCTTACTTGTATTAAATATTATATTCACACCATCACACTTTAAAACATAAGGAATTCATATGGTGTAGTTTATGACTTTGACATGTATACTTACGGAATGTGAATATACTTCAGAATGAAAAACAATCACAACTATTTATATTATCCATCAATTTCTAGTAGTTTCTGGATGCAAACCAATAGCAATATGTTAAATATATATTTACCATATGAATTTACACACACACATAAATCAATATATATATATATATATATATATATGTATTTAGATTTATTTGTGTGTTTATATATATATATATATATATATAAATATATATGTGTGTTCATGTGAAAATGGCAAGCGTGACGAGTACCAAGCAAACAATGAGGGCTGGGCATTATTTTTCTTGTCAAAATGTGTCAAATACCAAACTTGATGAGTTTTGAGGTAGACATGTGCTGAGGTACCACTGTATGCCTTTGTGGGCACATTTGCATGTCCCTGCCCAGGTTCATAGAATGCAATGTAATAACTGTATTTCTCAGAATTCTTAGCAGGAAGCAAGTTTTTTAACTTGTTTTAGAGGTTGAAATGTGAACACAAATATACTATTTATTTACTGTACTTTTGCACGTTGGAGGGCTTCTGTCACTCTTTTGACCCATCATAAATAAAATTGTTCGGGTAAACTACCTCCTCATAAAATCTACTACACAGACTGGGAACTGGCCCCACACTGATGAAAGGCAGTAATCTTAAAATAGCTGTATATAATCTTATCTTAGCTTTGCTTAGAGCTGTGTATTACAGCAGGCATATGCTTAAAGGAAGCCATGTTTGAAACGGTTATGGATTACATGAGCGAAGCCTTTGTGGGCACATTTGCATGTCCATTCCCAGGTTCCCAGAATTCAGTGTAATTACTGTATTTCTGAGCTGGAAGCAAGTTTTTTTAACTGCAAAACTTCAAATGCAAACACAAATACACTATTTATTTAACTACCGTATTTATCGGCGTATAACACGCACCGGCGTATAGCACGCACCTCATTTTATGAAGGAAATTTCAGGGAAAAAAATAAATTTCAAATAAAGAACTTTGAAGCAAAATCCTTAACCTCAACCTCCCTCCTCATCCTCAACCCCCTCCTCAACCTCCCTCCTCATCCTCCCTCCTCAACCCCTCCATCCTCAACCCCCTGCTCAAACCCCCATCCTCAACCCCCTCCTCCACCCCCCATCCTCATCCTCCTTCCTCAACCCCCCTCCTCAACCTCAACCCCCCTCCTCAAACTCCCTCCTCATCCTCAACCCCCCTCCTCATCCTCAACCTCCCTCCTCAACCTCCCTCCTCATCCTCCCTCCTCAACCCCTCCATCCTCAACCCACCCACTCTCAACCCCCATCCTCAACCCCCTCCTTAACCTCCCTCCTCAAACCCCCTCCTCAAACCCCCATCCTCAAACCCCCTCAACCCCCCTCCTCAATCCCCCCATCCTCCTCCTCCTTCCTCAACCCCCCATCCTCAAACTCCCTCAACCACCCTCCTCAACCCCCATCCTCATCCTCCTTCCTCAACCCCCCTATCCTCAACCCCCTCTTCAACCCCCCTCCTCAACCCCCCTATCCTCAACCCCCCTCCTCAAACTCCCTCCTCATTCTAACCCCCCCACCTCAACCTTAACCCCCCTCCTCAACCTAAACCCCCCTAAATACCTCCCCCTCCTGCCGGCACCTGGTATATGCTAATGACGTGGTGCGCATGTGACGTCACATGCCCACCGGGTCAAGGAGCGTAGCGTAGCGGAGCGGAGGCCGGAGCAGAAGCAGTTAAGTGAGGGGGAGGTATTTAGGGGGGTTTAAGTTGAGGAGGGGGGTTTAGGTTGAGGAGGGGGGTTTAGAATGAGGAGGGTTTAGAATGCGGAGGGAGGTTGAGGATGAGGAGGGGGGAGGGAATATTGGCGTATAACACGCACCTATCATTTGCCCCCTATATTCAGGGAGAAAAAGTGCGTATTATACGCCGATAAATACGGTATATTTAATCATGATGACCCTGACTGCCCTTTTTAATAAAAAATATATCCAGTCCCTTTTTAAAGTTATCTATCCAATCTGTTGTCACCACCTCCTTTGGTAGAGAGATAACCATGCAATTTATAAACTTAATGAAACAAATCTAGGGGTATCAGATATTGAAAGTGATTTGGGAGTGCTTGTGAACAACCACGTACGTAACAGTTCTCAATGCAAAGCAGCAGCTGCAAAGGCAAATAAACTATTAGTATGTATTAAGAAGGGTATAGAAGCAAAGGAAACAAATATAATTCTACCACTTTACAAATCCCTAGTACGCCCTCATTTGGAATATGGAGTACAGTTTTGGGTACCACTTCATAAAAAGGACATTTTAGAACTGGAAAAGGTACAGAGAAGTGCAACAAAATTAATAAGGGGAATGGAGGGGCTAGGTTATGAAAAAAGACGAACAAATTAAACTTATTTTCTCTAGAAAAAAGCATCTAAGAGGAGATATGATTACCCTATATAAATACATCCAGGGTCAGTATAAAGATTTGTCAAGGGAGCTTTTTGTGCCAATAGGTTTTCAACTGACAAGAAGACATCCTTTGAGGTTAGAAGTTAAAAGATTCCACCTTAAAGAAAGAAAAGGGTTCTTCACAGTAAGGGTAGTTAATCTGTGGAATTCTCTACCAAAGGAGGTGATGACAGCGGAATCAATAGATAACTTTAAAAAAGGATTGGATATATTTTTAAATAAAAAGGGTATTCAGGGTTATCCTGGTTAATTAGAGATGGAGTATTGATCCAGGGAGAAATTCAATCCCCAGTATCTGGGGTCAGGAAGGATTTTTTTTTTCCCTTTTGAGACAATTGGGAAAGTTTCACTTGGGTTTTTTTCTGTTTTCCTTCCTCTGGATCAATTAACAACTAATCCACATATTGCAGATCAGAGGAGAACTTAAAAGGTTTAACTTGATGGGCTAAAAGGCTCTTTTCAACCTCAATTAATATGTAACCCTGTAACATGCTGCAGTGGTCACAACCACAATTGTGGCCTCAATTAAATGTTTAATACATGTATATCTATCTGGTATTTACTGCATCTATTTGTCACATGTAAATGCTGCCTACCAATGCAAGTGATATGTGAGGTTCTTGGATTTAATGATGGATAGACGATCCATCTATCCCTAGTGAAATCCAGGGAGCTGACATCTCATTTTTATGGCTTTTCCATGTGATTAGAATTATCTATGTGGTGTACATGTGGGTGTATGTTGGATTTGTCCTATTCACCTGGCAAGGAGGCTGGATCCAACAAAGCCACCAGGCCTGCTGCTCCGGGGACGGTCTCTGCTTCCATCATCTCCTTCAGCAACCTCCCCCACTCCTTTTGTCGGACAGTCACTCTGGGGCCACTACTTTGAGGTCTTACTGCTCTGGCCCTCATTATGCTCCTGTCCCTTGCCCAGCTGTCACCGTAACAGACCTCACATCCCCCTATTAGCAAAACCAACCTTAGTGATTGCGGCTGCTACCTCCTTCCAGGCCTTGCCCTTGGGGCCAGTCCTAACTTCCCTCACACTTGTAATGATATGGGCTTGGGCATGAATGATATTGAGGAGTACCACAATCTCCTCTGGCCCATAGTTAGGGGCGCTGTGTTTGATTTCAGCCTCTTGTCCTCTCAACTTTGGTCTGGAGTCCATACCTCCCTATTCTGACCATGAAGCCAGCCCCTCTCCCCTTGAGATTAGCCACCCTAACCCTGAGCTATGTGCTCTTAGATCTACTTGTTCATCCCACCCTCCTCTACCTCACCTCCCGCTCCCCAGAACTACTTCTCTAAGCCCTCCCCTTGCACTCCTACCCAACCTCTGCTCTACTTCCTCCCTCCCTACATCTCCTACCCTCCGTCACTCCTTCTGTCTTCCTCACCCCCACCCCCCTCTCTTTTCATCCCTTCCCTCTACTACCCAGAGTCCCCTCTCTCCTCCTCTCTTCCTTCTTCCTCCTCCTCTCCACTCCACCTCTCCCCACATTTACCAGCCCTCTCCCTTGATGGACGGAGCGCTTCAACTGGGCACCCTATAACTTGTACCTCTCTTCCTCAGGGCATCCTAGTATTATACTTTATCAAACTCCCTGTGGAATATGCAACATTTCAAGACTAAACATGACTAGGTACCATTTATATATACAAACATCAATAAGTGAACACAAAACACATTACTTCCATAACACAACTCATTCATACATAACAGTGCTCAATGCCAAGCAGCATCTACAAAGGCAAATAGAATATTAGTATGTATTAAGAAGTGTATAAAAGCCAGGGAAGCTAATATAATTATGCCACTATATAAATCCCTAATACGCAAAGAAGCATGACTTTGCATGGACTTGGGTCTTCAGGGCAGAGTTTATTTTCTGTTTAATGATGCAGTTTGTAGCCCTTGCCACAGCCACCAAACCTGAGCCAAACACTGGTCAGCAGAAGATTGGCGATGAAGAGCTAAACAGAGAAATCAGAACTCTCTGTGAACTATATCACCACATATTGTAAAGCTGACACAAGATCTGTAACATCAGAGGATCATATTAATATATTTTCTCAAATGTGTTCTATATAATGCAATGTATCATATGTGTAATGGGCTGTTACACTGGGGAAACCAGACTAAACTGCATCTAAGGACTTATCTGTATAGACATTCTATTAAAAAGCACAATGAAAACAGTTACTGTACCTCGGTTGGATACATTTTTAACCAAAAATATTACTCTATCAAAAACCTGAAAGCAAATACTCAGAGGGAATTTCAAAAACAACTAGGAGAGAAAGGCATTTGAAATGAAGATGATCACATCCCTCAACCTTAAAGTTACAGGACTTAACAAGGACTTAGGTTTTCTAGCACATTATCAAAATGTCTTATGATCCTGCCTCTTTCATATTCCGGTTTTATTGTTTCTTTTTAACTGAATAGTATGTGCAGGTTTTTACTTTAACTGATTTACAAGGCAATGAACACATAGATATAATTTGTTCCTCTTATATCTGGTCTCTGATTTATGCTTTATATGACAATACTCTAATTATTCATCTGGATTATAAATGTATCTTCTCTGATTACTGTGTTAAACTAGTATCTAAGACGCAACCCCTACCCACACCACCTTTTTATTTAAAAAATATATATATTTTTACACATTTGAAATGTTGTGATCTTTGCCCAGAATAACATAGCTGTGTCCAAATGAATTATCAGTACTGTTCTACCTAGTGGATGTACATTCAAACTCTACTGTAAATGTAAATAATAGGAATTCTTATAAAATCAAGTATTTTAAGGTTTATTATATTTAAAATCTTAAAGCGACATGATCTCACATGTTTCTTTAGCAGAGATTTTAAAGAGCCCAAAATGTGCATGAACAAAAGTGGTTAGGCAGCATTCTTTTTTGCTCTGGGAATGTTGAGTGCAGGGAGTATACAACTGTATGTGAAGCTGCATTCCTTCTCAGTGTTCAAAGGACCGCTTTAGCTATCCTATAAAAGATTCTCTAAAGGTTGGTAAGATAGGGCTTGATAACAAACAAAAAATGTATTAAAGTTCTACTGGGCATTTAAACAATTAGTTGCTATTTTTCATTCATACCCCCAGGCTATATAAACTTCAGAGCTCTCCTCCCCTGAATGAATATTGTGCCTGGAGTGCAGCCATTCATGGGGGAGGGTACCCACATTTTTATACAACTGCAATGTGTGGTGAATATGCATTTGTATATGGCTAGCAGCTCAGGTTACATTGCTCCCTGCTACTAATGTGTGTTTCAGAGAAATAATTTTTCAATAATAATAATTTGGCATTTCCTCCTGAGTGGATGTTCTCCAGCCACAATAGTTTGTTTATGTGGGAGAGATTTGGATCTTATACAATTTGGGTTAATGACTGAAAATAGTAATTTGTTGTTTAAATGGACAGTAAAACTTTAATAAATATTTTCTTCTAAAATAACTATTTAACTATTGTTTTGAGATTCCTTTATAAGACCATTAAAGCGGTCCTTTAAATGTCCCAGGCTAGAGAGAGATTTTACCTGACATCCCAAATACCTTCAATATTGTTGTGTTAAATGAATTAATGGGTAATGGAGGTACAGATAATGAGGAGAGGTATTAATGAGTACAATTGGGTATTATTTACTAATTTTAGAGATATATAATGGAATCTGTATTGTTTACATGATCTCCCACTTGATAGAATAGGCTGGGGTCCACATGGCATGTGCATGAGAGCCAAATACTGTTGTAACATCTGTGCTGCATCTCATTACTGTGTCTATGTTTCCTCAAGCCTCCCTCCCTCATTTTATAACTCTTCCGGGTTCTCTCTTACTTCTCTATCTCTCTCCTCTGTGAATGATGTGACAATGATGATGATGATTGTTATCTACATGGGGGGTCCATATGGGCCCCCATATTGCTTAATACTAACCCATAAAGTAGCAACCGATTGGAATTGGCTTTAATAGTGTTTCCTGATTGGGTGTTGTAGGAGCAGAGAATTTAAGCTCCATAGGAACCCCCATGTTAAGGAGTGGGTATAATATTAGATGCCATGGGGATCCATATGGACCACCATGGTATTAGGTGAGTATATCATGAAGGGCCATAGGGACGCCCATGGTAGGTTCTTAATATTAAGTGCCATTGGAAAACATGATGAAAGCAATAAGGGATAGATACTATGGTGGTCAAATGGGAACCCAATGGGCACTTATTTATTTAGGGTAAGAAAGAAGATTAATGTATACTTGTGGCAGGTTGTGAGCATACTTTACAGCTAGAGAGCAATAGGCAATAGCCTCTGGGTCCTAGTCTATACCTTTCAGGTGAATTCTATTTGCAGGATCCAAGTAATAGCTCCACAATCTTTCTGGTAAATACTCCCCTACAGCTGAGGTAGTATTGCTAGGAGTTTCTATGGAAGTCCTTAGGGCCTCATTAAATTAGCCCGCGAAGTTCCCTCTGTCCTCGCAGCCTGCTTTTCGAGATGACTCCGAAAAATGGCAGAGAATAAGCTCCAAGAGAGCTAGGGGCACAAAAAAGTGCTAGCAAGGGATCCTAAATCACATACTTGCTGCCTCGGAGCAGCCCGAGACAGCCGTGTGATGTTCCCCCCTTCTCCCTAAACACCATGCTGCAGGGTCCGACCAGGCCCTCGCTGCATTTAAAACTTTTAAATGCTCCGCCGCGGCTCCATAAAAGGCCCGCGGCATACTATTACCAATCCTGGCCGCGGCACCTAAAATGAACCCCCCTCTATGCTGGGGGCTTCCATCGGGACCCCTAAAGTGTCCGCACATTAATCCCTTGCTGCAGGTGTCCATAGGGATCCCCGCAGCCCCCCCACATTAACCCCTTGCAGCGGGGGTCCCCGATCGGCACCAATTGCATTTAACATTTTAAATTTCATGCCTCGCAGGTCCTTAAAGGGCCGTAAAGGTCCTGAAATGACTTGCAGTAAAAAATATTAACCCCAGGCAACTAAAATTAACCCCATAACTCATGGTGGTCAATACAGACCTCCATAAGCCCTTAATTAACCCTGTCACTCATGGGGGTCAATTAACCCAATCAGTCCCATGTGGGTCTATGAATACCCTCATAGGACAATTAGAAGCCTATTATTAACCCCATAAGCACCATGAGACTATTATTAACCCCATAAGCACTCATGACACTAAGTACAAACACTGCACTACACTTTCCCCCAATTAATCACTAAATCTAAACTAACCCCCCTCTAACCTATCAACCCCTACCTACCTAACACGACCTACCTAACCCCCTATTAAACCCCCCACCCTACTAATTACATAAAATAAAAAACCTAAGGTTCATAAAATAAAAAAAAAGAATCACCCTCCACCACACTACATAGAATAAAAAACCTAAGGTACATAAAATTAAAACAAAATCACAATCCTCCACCCTACACACTACATAAAATAAAAAAAACCTAAGGTACATCAAATTAAAAAAAGAATCACAACCCCCCCCCCACACACTACATAAAATTAAAAATCTAAGGTACATAAAATAAAAAAAAGAAACACAACACACACCCCCCACACTACATAAAATAAAAAAAGCTAATGTACATAAAATAAAAAACAAACCCCTCACCCCCCCACACTACATAAAATAAAAAAAGAATGACACACCTGCAAAGGAATACATACACAAATACACATAACAATCATGAATACATTAGAAATATACACATAACAACACTACATTTCCCCCTATCTATACCTAACCCCCAATCTACCCCCTGTCTATACCTAACCCCCAATCTAAACACCCCCTGTCTATACCTAACCCCCAATCTAAACACCCCCCTTCTATACCTAACCCCCAATCTAAACACCCCCGTCTATACCTAACTCCCAATCTAAACACCCCCCGTCTATACATTACCTCCAATTTAAACATGCCCCCCTGTCTTTACCTAACCACCAATCTAAACACCACTCCCCTGTCTATACCTAACCCCCAATCTAAACACGCCCACCCATCTATACCTAACCCCCAATCTAAACACCCCCCTGTCTATACTTAACCCCAAATCTAAACCCCCCCTGTCTATACCTAACCCCCAAACTAAACCACCCCCCGTCTATACCTAACCCCCAATCTAAACCCCCCGTCTATACCTAACCCCCAATCTAAACACCCCCCTGTCTATACCTAACCCCCAATCTAAACACCCCCCCTGTCTATACCTAACCCCCAATCTAAACACCCCCGTCTATACCTAACCCCCTAAATCTAAGCTAAAATAGAATAAATAAAACCACTTACCTTTGCAGATGTCCCTTCTGATGGCACCCCCTAGGAAAAAAAGAATCAGATTATTCCAACAATAAATATTACATATAATAAATAGATATCACAAATACAGTATTAAACTTACCTTTCCAGCATGTCCCACGTCCATCTTCATCTGTTCTCCGGCTCGGCCCCTGGAAAAATGATAGATAATATTAGTATACCACACAAACACAACATACACAACATCAAAATCAAAAGAAAATTAATATAAAGATTACACATTGAAAACCGATGTCCCCGGCCTTCTTCTCTTCTGCCCCGGCTGGGTCCTTGCTTAATCTGCGTTCTATTTAAAATAAAAAAATAATGGAGGTCCGCACTCACAGACCTCCCCGACGCTAATGAGCCTCCTAGAGCCTTTTCCGGAAGGAAATAGGCAATGGCGCCTTCTAATTGGCTGAAAACGCTGTCTATCAAATTTCAGCCAATCAGAATGCTCCAATGTGTGAGCCAATCAGGATGTGATACACCCCTATCTCCCATTTAGATTGGTTGAAGTAGCTATCAATCTTTTTTAAACCAATCAGAAGGCACTATTGCTTTCAGCCAATCACAATGGGATACACCCCCAGGAAATGATTTGCTGAAGGCATCTGCGCCTTCTGAATGGCATAGACGGGGGGGGGGGGGGGTTAGATTGGGGGTTAGGTATAGACAGGGGGGGGGTTAGATTGGGGGTTAGGTATAGACAGGGTGGTTGTTTAGATTGGGGTTTGGGTATAGACAGGGGGGGTGTTTAGATTGGGGATTAGGTATAGACAGGGGGGGGGGTTTAGATTGGGTTTTAGGTATAGACAGGGGCGTGTTTAGATTGGGGGTTAGGTATAGACAGGGGGGTGTTTAGATTGAGGGTTAGGTATAGACGGGGTTTAGATTGGGGGTTAGGTATAGATAAGGGTAAATGTATTGTTATGTGTATATTTCGAATGCATTCATCATTGTTATGTGTATTTGTGTATTCCTTTGCAGGTGTGTAATTCTTTTTTTATTTTATGTAGTGGGGGGTGATTTTTTTTACTTTTTTATGTACATTAGCCTTTTTATTTTATGTAGTGTGTGGGGGGGGGTGTTGTGATTCTTTTTTTTTATTTTCTGTACCTTAGGCTTTTTTATTTTATGTAGTGTGGGGGTGGTTGTGATTAGTTTTTTTTTATTTTATGTACCTTCGTTTTTTTTATTTTACGTAATTATTAGGGGGGTGGTTTGGGTAGGTCGTGTTAGGCAGGTAGGGGTTAATAGGTTAGGGTAGAGGGGGGTTAGTTTAGATTTAGTGGTTTATTGGGGGGAAAGTGTAGTGTAGTGTTTGTACTTAGTGTCATGAGGGTCCTGGAGGACCCTCATGGTGCTTATAGGGTTAATAATAGACTTCTAATTGTCCTATGAGGGTCTTCATAGACCCTTATGGGACTGATTGGGTTAATTAAGGGCTTATGGGGTTCTGTATTGACCCCCATGAGTTACAGGGTTAATTAAGGGCTTATGGGGGTCTGTATTGACCCCCATGAGTGACAGGGTTAATTAAGGACCTATAGGGGGGCTGTATTGACCCACATGAGTGAGAGGGTTAATTAAGGGCTTATCAGGGTCTATATTGACCCCCATGAGTTATAGGGTTAATTAAGGATTATGGGGGTCTGTATTGACCCCCTATGAGTTATAGGGTTAATTAAGGATTATGAGGGTCTGTATTGACCCCCATGAGCCACAGGGTTAATTAAGGGCTTATCGGGGTCTGTATTGACCCCCATGAGTTGTAGGGTTAATTAAGGGTTTATGGAAATCTGTATTGACCCCCATGAGTTATAGGGTTAATTAAGGCTTATGGGGGTCTGTATTGACCCCCATGAGCTATGGGGTTAGTTTTAGTTGCCTGGGGTTAATATTTTTTAGTGCGAGTCCTTTCAGGACCTTTACGGTCCTTTAAGGACCCGCAAGGCGGGAATTTTTTTTTTTTAAATGCAGCCGGGTCACGATCGGTGCCGATCGGGGACTCCCGCTGCAAGGGGTTAAGATGGGGGGGGGCTGCGGGGATCCCTATGGACCCCTGCAGCAAGGGATTAATGTGGGGACACTTCTGGGGTCCCAATGAGGTCCCCCAGCATAGAGGGGGGTTAATTTTAGGGACCGTTGCCGGGCTTGCTAACAGTGTGCCACGAGCCCTGTAAGGAGCCACGAAGGGGAATTTAAAAGTTTTAAATGCAGCGGGGACCTGATCAATGCCGATCGGGGACCCCCGCTGCAAGGGGTTAATGTATGAGGGCTGCGGGGGTCCATATGGACCCCAGCAGCAAGGTTGTTAATGTGGGGACACTTCGGGGGCCTCCCCCGCATTGAGGGGGGTTAATTTGATGTGCCGGGGGGGTAGTTGGAGTACCCCCCATGGCAGGGCTTATGTGTGGGACTGCCTCGGAGGTCCCGTTTTGGACCTCCGCGGCTGTCACACCTCATGTAGATTTTCTCCGTGTTGATACGGACGGCCCTGCTGCGTAGCTCACACGCGTTGTAACTTTTATAAATTTGCAGCACGTAGGGTTTAAGTACAAGCCTCTTATCTACGAGGCTGGAATTTAATAGGGCTATTAATGTTTAAAAGCAAAAGATTCCATTTAATTTTATTTTTACTTGTTAAAACCAAAATGTGGAACATTTAAAATATGGTAATCATGTCAGCAATCTTGGATAAGAATTATTGTAAACAAGCATATAACTAGTACCTCTGGATCCTCAAAATATCAGTTGAAAACATATATCAGTCCACACCGACCCTAACAAATTAACCAGCTAAAGATGTATCTATTTACTCATCTCTATGGATAACATAATATATTTGAGTTCAACTAACATAAAAAAGGAAAATGCTTTGGCACAATATCAAATATCCACTTTTTGATACAACAAAGAAAAAAATATATAGATAAATTGCAGGATTTACTATGACACTATATCCATTATTAGATAGAATCCCATATTAGGCAGCTAATGATACACTTTTCCTGCTAAATCAAGATATGGTACATAAAACGTTGGTAATATCCTTCCCCAGTGTATACTCTCTTTTAATAAAAATGCTAAGTCAGAAAGTTTTTAAATAAAACAAAGATTATATGGTTTTATACGATTATAAGGTCTGTTTACCATCTGGTAATCAACTGAAATAATATCCAGCCTTGAATACCAAAGCGCGTTCATATGGATAATTTGTTATTTCATCTAATACCATTAATCTATAGTCTGCTACCATTTTAGACAGATAAAGAATGTTTTGTTGATGACAGTGTCAGTTACAAAGACACCATTTACACATGTTTTGGTTACTGACGTTTGATTTGGGTTGGTTTATTATTTTTTTGGTTTGAGTTGTCTTTTTTGCCGTCATTTACCAAATTGTCATAATAAACACAAAAACTTGATCTAGTCCTTCCTATTTAATAAAAATAAAGACTGTGCTAAATGTATTATATTTTAAGTTCACAAGATCATTGATACTTTAATCTAGATATTAATTAGTAGCTCTTGCTTTCAGAATTTGCTCATTGATCAACCACATTTAGCCATGTTCCAAGCAAAGGCTGTGATGTGAGGAATAGTGAGGATCAATCACCACACGCTGAGAAAACACTGACAGAATGTTACAGATTGCAGCAACGCTGTACACTAGCTTACATTATGCCATTATATAAACTTATACTAGCAGTCATACTTTAATATAATGCTTCATTGACTGTCTTCTTAAATCTGTGTATATGTATCATTTTGTGGACTATTTAACAATCACAGAAGCCACCTTATTTAAAGTTAGTGTTGCTACTTATTACAAAAGACCCATGTTGCAGTCTTTATTAATTAAAACCATCCTCATTGAAGATATTATTCTACTGTTTTAACTGTGTTAGCAGAGCTGCTACTTTCTCCTATTAGGCTTAAAGGGTGTATTTGAATACCAACCCAGAACGTAACCCTAGGCAGAAGACAGGGTTTTGCAACTGCAAAAAAGAAGATGGGGTAAAAAGCCTATTAGGACAGCCTACTGGGTCAATCCTCACCAACCCCCTAGACACCCAATACTTTATCAACAGAATATTATGAAAAATAAATTTTCTCACAGTAAACTCACAGTGAAGTTTACAATCAGCCTTTTTAATTCACCTTGTATGCATAAACTGATTTGTCTTTTTAATGGAAGATATTGCCAAAAAATAATAATTACCTCCTGTGGCTGAATTCTTTCTGTCTAAGACAATGTGAAACCGAAAAGACTGAGAGTGTCTTTTCAGATCATATACAAGGGGATAACGTATTTATTCAACATTTTGGGATTTTTTCTTTTAACTCAGATATATTTATCACTAAATACATCCTTGAAGCTACTGGTGGTACAGCAGGGACTAGGAGTCATCTGATGTAAACATTAGCTCTTGGGGAGAGGGTGCTTTGTGAGTAGGGTAATGCAACAGTGCATATATATCTTAAGGCAAAATCTTTTTCCTTCTAATATCAAGGAATGTCCTCTTGTCAGTTGAAAACCTCTTTGCATAAAAGTTAATCTTTGCAATGCTGTATATTGACACTAAGTATATTTATATAAGTTATACATATCCCCTATTAGGTGCTTTTTTCCAGCAAAAATATTTTTATTTGCTACTACACCCCTCTTAATGTCATTGGCCCTCATTCAATTGCAATTTGGCCAATTGAATAGGGGTCTAAATAAGCACATAACATATTTTTTTTAAGAAGTTTTTACTTAGTAAACATCAATCCAAAAGCAAGGTTTTCACTAACTAAAAACGTATCTAAAAAAAATATGTTATGTGCTTATTTAGAGCACTATTCAATTGGCCAAATAGCAATTGAATGAGGGCCATTGTTTCTACACCCCTCCTAATTCATGCTAATATTTTACTTTGAAGACGCTGCCTGGTATTGAGCACTGTTACGTAGGTGGTTGTCCACAAGCACTCCCAAATTCCTTTGTATATCTGATACCACTATATTTCTTTAATTTAGCTTCAGTCTCAGAGCTAGGGAATGGAGGGCCCCAGTGCAGAATTTTTTTTTTCCTTCCCTGAGGTCTGTGGTGGGTGTAATCCTTTTTTTTTAAAACTCTGGGCCACCCATTATTAACTCATTCAGTCTATTTATCTATCTATCTATCTATCTATCTATCTATCTATCTATCTATCTATCTATCTATCTATCTATCTATCTATCTACCTATATATAGCATCAATCGCTGTTTTGACCACTATATATTAAATTATTGTTGTGGTGAACTACCTAATCATAAGGTCCACAACACAAGCTGGGAACCCTTTCCACGCTGATGTTAGCCAGTAAGCTTGAAACAGCTATGCGTGGATAGGATTCCCAGCTTGTGTATAATCCAACTTTGGCTTTGCATAAAATCTGTGTAATACAGCAGGCATAACCTTAAAGGAAGCCATGTATAAAATGGGCTATAGATTGAAGAGTGAGGCATTTGTGGGCGCATTTGCATGACCCAGCACAGCCTCCCAGAATGCAATGTAATAACTGTTTTTCTCCAAATTCTGAACTGGAGCAGGTTTTTTAACTTGTTTTAGACATTCAAATGTGAACACAGACGTACTATATATTTACTGTACTACTGTACAGGGCTTCTATCACTCTTTTGCCCACCATATATTAAATGATTGTTGTGGTGAACTCTCTCTCTCGTCACTCCCTGTTCCCCTCTCCTTACCGCCCATCTTTTTATTTTAGTTTTCCCCTCTCCCCTCCATTGCCCATAGTCCCTCCTTGTTTTATCTTCTCTCTCTTTTCCCTCTTTTATCCCATTTCCGTTTTTCTCTCCATATTTACCCCTCCTCTCCCTGTCCCATTTTGTCTCTCCCTATTCCCCCTACTTCCCTTTTTCCCCTTCTATTAATGTCCTTCCTTTTATCTCTATATCCCCCTTTTCTCCCTGTTCATCCTCTTTACTCTGTTTCTCATATTCTCTTAATTTCCACCACTTTTCTCTTTGTTTCCTCTTCCTATCTCCCTGGTCTATACAAATACAAACATATATAAGTCTTTGTTAGATTAAATATTTATTTTTAATTATTTTATCAATAAAGATAATGATAGGTCCATCTCTTGATCAGGGACCTGCATCATCATTCACACTTGTGCAAACCTGAACCTAAATCTAATAGAAAATGAATCCATCTGTTTGCAATTGTCTTAACTATTTTAGTAGTTCTGCTCACAGCACAATATTGCAGGTCAATATTTTTTCTTCTTTGTAGTTGAGAAAGGGTTACATTTTCTGTAGACCAAACAATTCAGCTGGAGTTGTAAATCCACTAATGGAACCACCTCCCTATGGAGCACTATAAACCTAGCTGCATAATAAGGAACATAGAGAAAGCTTTTCTTTGTGTGTTTTATATGGGCTGTTTGAAGCATATTGACATCTGGTGGGCAGTAATGCACATATTTCTTTATTGTCTATAAATGTTATAAATACACAGTGTAAACATGCATAACCTTACATTGGGGTTAGATTCACTAATTGTGGGAATAAAATGTGTTGCAATAAGGTTTTATTAAAATAGGAACAATGCAGCAAATACAAAATATAATAATTAAATAATAAACATTTTCTAACTTTCCTATCTTATTGTGAATAGTACATTATACAATTAGCTTAGAATACTACATTTGGGCACTCTGGATGTCTTCAGGTCAGCACGTATAACAGCTTCACCTCAACAATCAAAATAATGGCTTAGTGATAACTTGATGGTGATCATGCCTAGTGTTTGACCTATAACATACCTTTAACATTCTCATAAAATATCCAAAAATTATGGGTACATGGTTACTCAGAAACGGATTATTTTACATTGCATCACTGCCCATTACAACCTATTGCAACCCAGGAAATTGCTTGGTGAATATCCCACATTGGTACCATGGCCTTCATTCCATGGCTCCCTTAAAAACTCCAAACATGCTGAATCACAGCTCTGGGGGTTCTGAAAAGCAAGTTTGCAGAGCTATTTTATTTCCACAAAAAAGAATGAGGATCCCCCTCAATACCTGCTACCCCAATGAGCCAGGATATCCTGAGAGATATAATCATGGGGTTCCTTATGAAACCCCATGACACCTAAAATGAACCCCATTACCATGGGGTCCCTATGGACCCCCATGATTATTTTACCTGTAGCCATTGAGGTTCTTATGGACCCCTATGACACTCTTCCTACCAACAAGCTGAAGGCAAGGACCTCCAAGGTAGTATTTTCTGAGACACTACCAGTGCCACGTGCTAGCCCAGGGAGGCAGAAGGAGCTTAGGGAGGTTAATGCGTGGCTAAAAATGTGGTGCACTAAGGAGGGGTTTGGGTTTTTAGAGCACTGGGCTGACTTCTCACTTCAGTAAAATCTCTACAGCAGCACCTTAATGATGAGGGAGCTTTTGTGCAAGGGGATAGGATGGTAGAAGAAAGGCTGGAGGAGCTTTTAAACTAGTGGGTTCGGGGAGGGACTAGATATAAGTAATGGGGAAGAAAGTGTAGAGGGTATAAGGGATGAATTAACAACTCATAGGGTAGGAGATGGGGGGAGGGGTAGTATGGTCAACAGGGAGGTAGTACTAAGTAACTCAAGTACAGTGGCAGGCACTTCAGAACTACATACTCATAACATAAGGTGTATGCTTGCTAATGCCAGAAGCTTGCCAAGAAAAATGGGAGAGTTAAAAATATTAGCAATTAATGAAAAATGGGATTTAATAGGCATTACCGAAACGTGGTGGGATGAATCTCATGACTGGACTGTTAATCTGGATGGTTATAACCTATTTAGGAAAGATAGAGGCAATGGTAAAAAAGGAGGAGGGATTTGTCTGTATGTTAAGCCTGAATTTAAGCCTATAGTCAGAAAAGATTTTTATGGTGGACCTAGTGTTAAAGTTGAATGTTTGTGGGTAGAGTTAAATAGCGGAGCAGCAAATTCCAAAAGAATATTAGTAGGAGTAAACTATGAACTCCCAAATATAGCTGGATTTGAAGAAATACAATTATTGTTACAGATTTGAAATGCAGCTAAGCATGGGCAAGTTCTTATAATGGGATATTTTAATTACCCTGAAATAAACTGGATAAATGAGACCAGCAGTTCGGCTAAGGGGAGCAGGTTCTTGAGTACACTCAGGGATCATTATCTGGCCCAGGTTATACAAGAGCCTACTAGAACTGAAGCTATCTTAGATTTAGTCATCACATAGAATATTGATATAGTATCAAATGTTGGAATAGGGCAACCTTTGGGAAACAGTGATCACAACACAGTATCATTTGAGTTTGAATAAAAAAAACAAAATTTTAGGGGGCCAACAAAAACTCTTAATTTTAAAAGGGCAGATTTTAACGGTCTAAGGGCAGCAATACAAAGTATAGACTGGGACAGAGAACTGGTAGGTAAAAACACTGAACATAAATGGACAACATTTAAATCCTTACTAAATATACATACACATCAGCATATACCATGTAGGAATAAAAGTAAAAGGAGTAAATACCATCCAGTGTGGATTAACAACGATTTAAAGATCAAGATGAGGAGTAAAAAACAGGCATTTTAATTATACAAACAAGAGGGGACAGAGACTGCTTTACAGGAGTACAAGGAAATCAATAAGGCTTGCAAAAGTGCTATTAGATTGGCTAAAGTAGAAAATGAAAAATTAATTGCAAAAGAGAGTAAGACTAACCCTAAAATAATTTTTAAGTATATTAATGGCAAGAAGGTGAGGAAGGAAGCTATAGGAACATTAGAATGTGAAACAGGCCATCTGACAATTAGTGACCAGGAAAAGGCAGATGAGCTAAATAGGTTTTTTTCTTCGGTATGCACAAGGGAGGTACCAGTGGTTGGGACACTGCAACATAAGGGGGCTACACTACCTTTGCCAAATAATTGATTAACACAGGAAGTAATCCAAAAGAGGTTGGAAAAAATAAATGTTAATAAAGCCCCAGGTCCTGATGGAATACATCCACGGGTACTGAGGGAACTGGGTTCTGTAATAGCCAAACCATTATATTTAATTTTTCAAGATTCACTCAACACAGGGTCTCTACCAGATTACTGGTATAAAAGCAGATGTGATACCTATATTTAAAAAGGGAGCAAGAGCAAATCCGGGGAATTATAGACCAGTGAGCCTCATCTCTGTAGTGGGGAAGCTTTTAGAAGGGTTAATAAGGAATAATATACAAGAATATATCTATTTGAACATGATTATAAGTAGAGTCAACATAGATTTATGAGGGATAGGTCATGTCAAACAAATCTAATTAGTTTCCATGAGGTTAGTAGGAACCTGGATCAAGGCAACTCAGTGGATGTAGTCTTTTTGGATTTTGCAAAGGCTTTTGATACAGTGCCACATGGGAGACTATAGTGCAAACTAAGAGATACCGGAATTGCAGTAAATATCTGCTCATGGATTGAGAGCTGACTAAAAGACAGGAAGCAAAGGGTTGTTTTAAATGGAACATACTCCAATTGGACTAATGTGGTAAGTGGGGTAACTCAGGGTTCAGTATTAGGTCCTCTCCTTTTTAACATATTTATTAATGACTTAGAGGTAGGATTGGAGTGTTGTGTCTCCATTTTCGCTGATGACACGAAGTTGTGCAAGGTAATTAAATCAGATAATGATGTGCCTTGCCTCCAAAGGGATTTACATAAAATTGAGGAATGAGCATCTAAATGGCAGATGCGATTTAATATGAATAAATGTAAAGTTATGCATCTGGGAAGGAAAATTAGCCATGCAATTTATAATCTTAATGGAGAAAATCTAGGTGTATCAGATATTGAAAGGGATTTGGGAGTGCTTGTGGACAACCACCTAGGTAACAGTGCTCAAAGCCAAACAGCATCTTCCAAAGCAAATTCAATATTAGCATGTATTAAGAAGGGAATGGAAGCAAGGGAAGCAAATACAATTCTGCCACTATACAAATCTCTAGTACGCCCTCATTTGGAATATGGAGTAAAATTTTGGGCACCATTAAAAAGGACATTTTAGAGCTGGAAAAGGTACAGAGGAGGGCAACAAAACTAATAAGGAGAATGGAGGGGCTAAGTTATGAAGAAAGACTAACCAAATTAAACGTATTTTCTCTAGAAAAAAGGTGTCTAAGAGGAGATATGATTACCTTTTATAAATACATCCAGGGTCAGTATAAAGATTTGTCAAGGGAGCTTTTTGTGCCAAGAGGTTTTCAACTGACAAGAGGACATCCCTTGAGCTTAGAAGTAAAAAGATTCCACCTTAAAGAAAGTAAAGGGTTCTTCACAGTAAGGGTGGTTAATCTGTGAAATTCTTTACCAGAGGAGGTGGTGACAGTGAATTCGATAGATAACTTTTAAAGGGGACAGGATTTATTTCTAATTAAAAAGGGAATTCAGGGTTATCATGGATAATTAGAGAGACAGTATTGATCCAGGGAGATATCCAATTGCCAGTATCTGGGTTCAGGAAGGAATTTGTTTTTCCTTCGAGACGATTGGCTAAGTCACTGGAGGTCTTAGATACTTGGGGCCCTATTAAATTGCTCCGATTTTAAAAATTGTAGCCCGTAAAGGAGCCTGCAAAAGTTACTGCTATTAATTTGGCCTCCTACAGCTCCCTGCAAACGATCTGTGGGTTACAGCAGAAAAACCCTACTGGACCCCAAAATCTGAACTCCGTCCCAGCTAAGCCTTTGATTTGTCAAATGTTAAAGTAAACTTTACTATCTCAAATCGCTATTAAATTGCTACGAATCCCCAAGGACGCAGTGGCGTACAAACCCATAAATGGCAAATGGAGCCAAAAATTCTATGGGTACTCTATTTTAAATTAAAGGGAAATTGATTAAGGTATTAATATTAATGGCACATTATATTTATTGATTATTTCATATTGCATTATTTCTGGAATGCAGGTCAGATAGCAACGGACTTCAAAACCGTAGGTTATTGAAATGTAACCTCCATGTTTTAGTGACGTAATGATGACAATCTCTTTTACTATTGGCTCTGTCTAAACCCGTAACCACGGGTTTGACTAATTGATCATGTTCACCGCCGCAAATGCAACGTACGGAAGCATGGTTTATGGATTTGGATGTCAGCCACGTATGTTGCGGGCTTGTCTAATTTAATCGCTCTGTAACTTTGACAAATTTCAAGCCCGCAGGCTTAGCGTCTGTACCACGGGCACTGAAGGCTTCCAATTTAATAGGGCCCAAGGATTGGTTGCTTTTTATGCTGGTGATGCATTTATGATTACAGAATGTTTAATGCACTGGAAATTTACATAAATATATAGTAATATATGTGTGTTAATTATACAAGTAACATGTGGTAAACAGTATGAGTTCTAAAAACATGCTTCACGTAAATGATATTGACATAAAAATCAATATGCTTAATTCTATTATTTTATTTTATTACTAAATATAAACTAACTTGCCCTTCATAAATTATGGTATCATAGAATGCTATCTTGAATTGCCTGTGCTTTTTCTCTCTGTGCGGTCCCTCTCTGTACTGTCTCTCTCTGTGCTATCCCTCTGTGTTATGTGGTGACTATGCTATCTCTCTCTCTGTGCTGTCTGTCTGTGCTGTTTGTCTGTGCTGTCTCTCTGTGCTGTGTCTCTGTGCTGTGTCTCTGAGGTTTTGTTTTCTTCCAATCTTTTTTAATAAATACAAAGTTGAAGCAATACAGTAAAGGGTAACAGGTCATCATATACACTGACAGTTTTTAGTAGTATCACCCTGCCCTCATAGATGGTAGCATATTTATAAAGCATACCAATACCAATAAACAGTGAAGTAATGCTAAGCTACAGAAATATAAAGGCTTGTAAACCTGAAAAGCATTTCTTGTCTTTTCTTTTTCGTTTTTTTTTTATTTTATATATTCTATCACATATTTCAAAGGTTGATTCAAATAAAACAAATGAAACAACAGAAGGAAAAATAAAAAAAAGAGAAACAATATAACAGTGGCATGAAAAAAAAAGAGTAAGGGAAAGAGAAAATCGTCTGGCAAACTTACCCTCTAAGGCGTTTTGGATGTTGCAGATATTTATGGCACTCCGGGTTCCCCCCGGCCTCCGCTTCCCAACTACGACGGCCTTGTCTGCTTCATAAGCAGATAGTTATAGCGAAATGCTATGAGCAGAAGCAAGCCAAGGGTCCAAATTTTAAGAAACAAGGGGTACATATTTTGCAGAATATAAGTAAATTTGTCATTAACCAGTATGTGTTTAATTTTAATAATAACCTTGTTAAAAGTTAATGTGGGGATTAATGTGTGTTTTGCTGTGTTTAGTATTGCCATATTGTCAGTTTGTTTTGGTGTATAGGCAGGTCTTTTACATGCATGCCTAAGAGGAATATCTCTATTGTAGGCTGTAGTGAAATATTATTTATTTGTGAAAACAGTAATGTTTAACTAATTGTTTTCTCCCATAGGTCTTGTACCAAAAAGGCATGTCCACCAAATATGGTGAAAATCCCCTCATGAGTGGCATCCTCTAAGGCAATTCTTGCTTACGTGTGGATTTATTTTAATCATTAGAGATGGTGTATAGTAGATTCTGTGTAGAACCTTGACTGAAACCTCCAGTAAGGTGTATGTGAAGGATCCTCTCGATAGGTTAGAGCACACCTCCTTCCATAGTATCTAACTCTCTGCCTAAGTCCTGTTCCCATTTTAGCATAAAGGTAGGTTTCTGGCTATTTTGCAATTTTGTGATTAAAAAGGGAATACAAGGAGCCCAGAAATCCCTTCATAGAAGCTAGATGTATTAGTCAAGTTTGCTATGGAGGCCCATTGTTCTGGGTCAGGGTAAGGAGCCAATGTTTGAATTTCCTGTAATTCCAAATTTCATTATCTGGTATAGGATTATAAATTGTTCACCTACTATACCCAGTGTGCTAGTAAGACACCACTGTTTGGAGTCGGAGCTTAAGTCAGCTGGAATGATCTTAAAGATGTTAATGGTGAAAGTGGCAGAGTTTTGTAGTTTTGGCCCAGGCCCAGGTAGTCAGAGTAGAGTTAATCATAGGATTGAGGTGGCGTTGTTTGATGCAAGGAGAGTGTGGATCCCAAATCAGAGTATACCCGGTTTGAGGTTTCAGTTTTCAATTCTCAACAAAGATCCAAACTGGTTGGTGCTTGCTCGAATGGGCATTTGCAATACACGCTAATTGGGCAGATCTCAAGTATAATCGTAGATTGGAGCAGCAGAGCCCCCCAGGTTTTATGTCGGAACATTATATTCCTCGGTATGCGTTGAGGTCTATTTTACCAAATAAATTTGAAGATTTTATTTTGCAATTTGTCAAGTTCTTTTGCATCTACTGGGTAAAATGTTAATTTTCACTGTGGTTATATGCTCGGTTCAGGAGATATGAAACTTTGACCACTTCTGCACATCTTTTTATACAGGTTGGGGGGGAAAGTTGGCCAAATAGAGGTCGGACAGCCTCCCTGTGATCTTAACTTCTAAATATTTGATGGCATGTTTCAGTACAAAAAATGTTAATGTATTTTTGAAGACTAAAGACTTTAAGTCTATTTACGGTATGCCAACTCCTAACGCCTCTGTTTTTTCCACATGAACTTGTAGGCCCGACAGCAGTCCAAAGTCAGTGAGGGAAGATAATAAAGCCGGTATGGGGGTTAAGGGGTCAATTAGTGTACAGAGAAGGTCATCCGCAAATAATGAGCATTTGAGATGGTGCAGACCCACCTTAAGACCTAAAATTATAGCATTATATTTGAAAGCTTGGGCTAAAGGTTCAATGGCCAGTGCAAACAGCAGAGGTGACAATATCATTGTTCGTCCCGGGGAGTTTAAGGTTGGCCTGCAGAAGGTGGTAATAGGATTCAATTAAATTGATGAACCACCACTTGAAACCAAATTTATCTAGCATTGGATATAGGCAAGGCCACTCAAGGGTATCGAAAGCCTTCTCCATATCCAATGCAGAGACACATAATTTTACCTTTATGCGCTAGCTCTCACAAAAGTTACTAATGACCTGCTCAACGCCAAATCAAAGGGTCATTTCTCTATCCTAATTCTCCTGGATCTCTCTGCTGCCTTTGACACAGTTGATCATCCTCTTCTTATCCAAATTCTCCACTCTCTTGGCATCCGTGACACTGCTCTCTCTTGGTTCACATCTTATCTAGAAAATCGAACATTTAGTGTCTCCTTCTCTGGCACCTCTTCATCTCCTCGCCCTCTAACTGTCAGTGTACCCCAAGGCTCAGTCCTAGGCCCCCTCCTTTTCTCTATCTATACATCCTCCCTCGGTGCCCTTATACAATCTTTTGGATTTCAGTATCATCTATATGCTGATGACACCCAAATCTACATCTCTGCACCTGAACTATCCCCCTCTCTGCTAGCTCATGTTGCCAATTGCCTCTCGAGCATATCCTCCTGGATGTCTGCCCGTCAACTCAAACTCAACATGTCTAAGACAGAGCTCCTTATCTTTCCACCCTCTACTACAGCTTTCACTCTGCAAATATCTCTCACTGTTGACAATGCCATCATCACTCCCACCTCTCAGGCCCGCTGTCTTGGGGTCCTACTGGACCCTTCCCTCTCTTTCATTCCCCACATTCAATCACTCACAAAATCTTGTCACTTTCACCTAAAAAACATATCCAAAATACGCCACTACCTCACACAAGACACAACTAAAATTCTTATTCACGCTCTCATCATATCTCGCCTCGATAACTGCAACACTCTTCTTGCTGGCCTTCCTATCACCCGTCTGTCTCCACTCCAATCCATTTTGAATGCATCCGCTAGACTCATCTACCATACTAAACGATCAGTGTCTGCAGCACCTCTCTGTCAGGCACTCCACTGGCTTCCCATAGCGTCTAGAATACAATTCAAAATCATGACCCTAACATATAAAGCCCTCCACAATAGTGCACCCTCCTACATCTCTGCTCTCATCCCAAAATACACTCCCACCCGCCCTCTTCGCTCTGCTAATGACCTTCTTCTCTTCTCCTCTCTCATCACCTCCTCTCATTCCCGGCTTCAAGACTTTTCACGTGCTGCCCCTATTCTTTGGAACTCTTTACCTCACACCACCAGACTATCTTCCTGCCTCAGATCCTTCCAAATCTCTTTAAAAACACATCTATTCAAAAAAGCCTATCATTTTTAGCCTCTTCATTCACTATGTCTCTCACTCTCCTGTACCTTACCCATACCCTTTAGAATGTAAGTTTGCGAGTTTTAATCTTGTGAGGTGCTTTAGAGAAAGCACAGTGTATATCAGATTGAAAGCTCAATAACAGGGTCTTCCATTATTTTCATTGTGGGGCATTGTTTATACTTGTACCTAACCCCTGTATTGCGCTGCGGAATATGTTGGCGCGTTATAAATAGAGGATAATAATAATAATAGATGTAGGACATTTTGGATGTTATCCCTCGTTTGCCTATGAAGGACAAAGCCAGTTTGATCTTTATGTATCAGATCCGGTAAAAAAACAGAGATTCTGTCCACCATGATTTTGACCAATAATTTAATATCTCCATTCATGAGGGATATTGTGCGATAGTTTCTGGCCTCCAGGGGGTCTCTCACTTCCTTAAGAAAACTATGAGATCTGCCTTACTGAATTCTGGGGGCATTTTATCTCCATTTAAAATAGAATTGAAAAGTTTGCATAAATGAGGCACTAAAAGGTCAGCAAAAGCCTTTTAGTAGGAGTTGGTAAAACCATCTTTAGGCTTTAATTAACTTTATAAATCTCCTCAATTGTCACATTTGAATTTAACGTTGTAATATTATGATAAGTAGCTTTAGGGAGATCGCAAGAATTTAGGTAGGACTGAATAAGCACTGTGTTAGTATAGGCTTCGGCTGAATATATAGGTCCTCATTCAATTGCAATTTTGCCAATTGAAGAGGGCTCTATATAAGCACATAACATATTTTTTGACGGGAGTATTTAGTTAGTGAAGACCTTGATTTTGGATAGAAGTTCAGTAACTAAAAAGTTCTGTATAAAAAATATGTTATGTGCTTATATAGAGCCCTATTCAATTGGCCAACTCACAATTGAATGAGGCTCATAGTCTGGTAAAAGTCTGCAAAGGTCCGTTTGATTTCACTCTGGCTCACTGTAACTATTCCCTTTTATTGACTTTATTCTTAAAACTCTAGATTGGGAGATTTTAGTATTGAGCCTCTTGGCCAGAAAGAAATCAGGTTTATTGGCCTTTGTAAAGAACAGATAGTTTGTGCGTTTTAGGGCTTTTTCAGTCTTATGAGATAAATATTGTCTAGTTAAATTCTGCATTTGTCAAATTAGTTGGCGCATGCGCGGAGTGCGATTAAGTTGATTCTGGTGCATCAATCCTATTAATTTGGTTGTGAGTTCTGTTTCTTTTAGTTTACATTGTCTCTTATAAGCTGTAGTTAGTTTTATGCATGTACTCCAGCCCATATCCAGCCAATTCCCGATTCAGTAGAATTATTGGTCTCAAATTATAAATGCAAATCTGTCTCTATTTGTTCTTGTACTATTGGGTGGGATAGTAGTAGGTCATTTAGTCTCCATGTATATGGGTTCCACAAATTTAAACCTAGATCTAAATCTATTTTGACAGCCGCATGGTCAGACCACGGGCATGTGTGAATTGTGGCCCTACTGGATTTATTAAAGAGGGCTGAGCCTATTAGTATAGAATCTATGCGCGAATATGACCCATGGGTGTGCGAGTAATAAGTATACATTTTTTTGTCAGGATGGTGTCCTCTCCATGCATCAATCAAGCCAAGATCATTAAGCACCTTCCTAATTTGTTTTAATTTATTTGAGAAATGATCAGTGGCTAGGGTACTAGAGCGATCTAGTCATGAGTTAATATTTAAATTAAAGTCCCCCCTATTATAATAGAGCTACCTGGATTCAATTCTAAAAGCCTTAGTATTTTCAACAATGTTTGATGTGGGGAAGTGGTGGGTGCATCGATAGCGACAAGGGTCATTCTAGTTTCCAAGAGGGCGCCATGAAGACTAACATAATTGCGTTCTTTGTCTATTATCTTAGATTCTAGTTGGAAAGGGAAATTGTGGTGTGTAAGAATTAATGTGCCTGCCTTTTTGGTAAGTTGGGCGGCCGAGTAGCAAGTGGGGTAGACTTTGCTCAAATAAGTAGGGATATGGTTGCGGGTAAAATGTGTTTCTTGCAAAAATAATAAAGAGGGCTTAATATCCTTGTAATATATAAAGGCTTTCCTTCTTTTGAATTGGGAATGAAAGCCCTTAACATTGTGTGTCATGAACTTAAATATTGTCTCAGACATGGTGATGATGCCTAATCCAGCTTGCAGTATCCTGCAATTTTACCTGAGGAGATTTCTGCAGATCTGTTAGAGCCTTGTCATGAATTGTAAAATAGGGTGTATACCAGAGGGGGGAGGGAAGGGGAAAAAAAACAAGTTAACCTAACTATAATATTCAGTAAGTAGAACAATTTCTAGTAAAACAATTTCTAGTAAACAAAACCTCCTACGCCAGTCGTATATTCTGGCACCCTTGTGTGGAGAAATGGATAATTAATTCATCCTCGGGTCTCCTCCCTATTAGGAGGGGTTAATAGAACTCTTGGGGGGGGGGTATACAACATATAAGGATAAGCATCCCTAAGTATATTAAAAGTAAGCTTTTCTTTTTGTTTTTTAAACATTCTAAATGGCAACAATATTTTAACCAGTACTTATCAGTCAGTTTCCTGAACATGATAATTTAAAGAAGAAAAAACTACAAAGTTCCTGTCCATATAGTGGTGGGGGAGTCTCAGGCAGAATGCTTCTGATTTTCACTGATTCAAAACTGATGTTTGCTCAAACAGATGGGTTTGAGTCTGTGAGGTCTGTAGAAGGGAGAGCTTTGGCTTCGTCAATGTGGTATGGCCACCCTTGGTAATGGCAGGCATCTTCTGTCCAGTATTATAGAAAACCTCTGTCCATTGTCTGGAAGGATTGGGTAAGTCCTCTTCTTCATCAGGAATCAGGTTAAGTAATTTAAAGGGTGGACTAGCAATCCTCCAGTGAGTGGGCTGAATAGGATTTGCCTCTGAGTTGAAATATAATGGCAAATGGGAAGCTCCACCGGTACGGTATCTTGTGCTTGATCAAGACCCCCAGGGCAGGTTTCATCTCCCTGCATCTGGCTAGGGTAATGAGGGAGAGATCAGCGAAAATGAGGTGTATTGAGTCATCGGGGCTTTTGATTTCCTGTAACTTCCTGGTGGCTGTCAGTACTAAGTCCCTGGTTTGTTGTGTGAGGAACCTCATAATGACATCTTTAGGAGTCTCGGGGTTCCTTGTAGTACCCAATGCCCTGTGGGCCCTTTCAATTTCCAGCATTGATTCAGAAACATCTGGTAGTAGCTTGTGAAGCATCAGGTACTTTTGGAGGTTTTGTACTTCCCTTGGAATCTTCCTTATCCTCACAATTTTTTGTTTTTCCCCATTTCAAGCTGTTGTTATAGGGGTATGTTAGAGATATATAGTTGATGATGGTAGTATTGAGGGATCTTATGATGAGGCCCGACCTTCTACTTGGTTAGTAGGTTCATCCAATCTTTGCTGTTAGCTAAATTTGCGTATTGAGCATATTTGCCAATTCCCCATCGGGTCTGTCAAGTTTCTTGAGAGTATAGCTGCTTTTATTTATTTTTTGGGGGATCAAGACAACATGTAAGTTAGCCTTTATAGCTTTTTGTAGACTGCAGTTATGTTGTAGATCCACAAGGCAACAGTTTGGTTGGTATAGCCTTAGTGTTGGAATTTTGAGCTCATAAGTTTAGAGTCTGTCCACAAGGTGGAACAGTTTAGACATGTTTGGTGGAACTGCTTCTGCCAAGTTGTTATGATTAATTATTTGTCCATCACACTTTGGGCATGCCACCCCTATCTCCATAATGCAGTTGGAGTGTTCCCCAGCAGGATTTGTTAGGTATGTGGCAGTTCTGATGGCAGTGTGTCAGTATATTAATATTCTGTACTGTTTGTTCCTTTGGATTTTAGCCCCTGGGTTGCAGTAGGTCACCACACACAGTATATTAAAGCTTTTCTGCAGCGTTTGTAAGCCTGCCTTTAGGTCCCAGTCTCTGCTCTCTGTTTAGGAGCTTTTGGCAATAACCAGTCACTGGAGTTGGGGATTTTAGGGTGTTCCTAAGTAATACACCATATAAAGTCTCTGCTCACCTGGCTTAAGAGTTTATGTGCATGTGTATCTGCCCCCAAGTTATGTTCCACTTATGCAGTTGTGTAGCATGATGGAGAACAGTCTTTTAGCAGGTGCCCCTTTGGCTCCACTTGTCAGTTGAGGTGTATGGTGGTCCCTTGGGTATAGGTGGCTGCCCTGTGTGTATTATCCTGGGCCCCTTTTCACCCACCTCTTGATCTTTAATTTGGGCCCTCAGGGGTATGCAGCTCGGCACACTCCTCACCTCCTTGCCCTTGGATTTGTCTCCAGGATGATCAGAGATCAAAATCTCAGGGCACCCCCTGCTTGTTGAGATGTTTTCTCTGTCACAGTGCTCAGGCAGGCATGTAGAGCTGATAAATAACTTCTGGAGGTATCCACCATTACAGGGTGTGTTCTCCCAGTGCAGTATGACTTCTAGTCTGGAAAACAGTCTCCAAGATGAGAACCTGGGTCCTGGTTTTCTATGTAAATGCCCAGAAAATGCAAGCACCTATAAATAATATAATTTAGAGCAGTGTTTGTATTTTTTTGAGGATTTTTCAAGCTTTTTAATCCTTGTTTGTGAGAGCTGAGCTGTTTGCTGCTGCTCTCTTCAGATGTTGGCTCCTCCCCTCTCTCTGAGGTTTTTAATGGCGTCTGTTATGGTGCTTGCTGCAGTGTGTGACGGTCCTTTCTGTGTTGTGTGGCGGGAGCTCTCTCACTCTTTGATATCTGTCTCTCTCCCTCTGTACTGTCTGTCTGTGTGCTGTCTCTCTCTGTGCTGTCTCTTGTTCTCTTTGCTGTCTCTCTCTGCTGTCTATCTGTGTTCTGTCTATCTGTATGCTATCTGTCTGTGCTGTGTCTCTCTTTGCTGTCTGTGTGCTGTCTCTCTGTGTGATCTCTCTTTGTGCTCTCTCTCTCTCTGAGAGGTGTAATGGTGGCTGTTATGACACTTTGTGTGAAGTTTGGTTGTGTTTTGTGGCAAGTTTTCTCACTTTTTGCTGTGTGTCTCTCTCTCTGTGTGGTCTGTCTATATGCTGTCTCTATCTGTGCTAGCTTTCTCTGTGCTGTCTTTCTCTCAAGTGTGTAATGGTGGTGATTATGCCACTTGCTATGATGTGTGACAAATTTTCTCTCCCTCTTTGCTGTCTGTCGCTCTTTACTGTCAGTCTCTCTCTCTCCCTGCGCTGTTTGTCTTTGTACTGTCACTCTCTTCTGATGTGTTTCTCTCAAGTGTGTAATGTGGTGGTTATGCTGCTTGCTGTTGTGTGTGGGGTGTGTTTGCCCTTGCTTTATTGTATGGCGGGTTCTCTCTCTCTCTCTCTGAGCTGTTAGCCTGTTTGTGGTCTGTATGTGTGCTGTCTCTTTCTGTACTGTCTGTATGTGGTCTATCTGTGTGCTGTCTCTCTGTGCTGTGTCTCTCTCTGAGGTTTGTAAATGTGGCTGTTATGCTGCTTGATGCAGTGTGTGGTGGTCCTTTCTGTGTTGTGTGGCGGGCCCTCTCTCACTCTTTGCTATCTGTCTCTCACTCTTTGTGTCTGTCTCAATCCCTCTGTACTGTCTGTCTGTGTGCTGTCTCTTGTTCTCTTTGCTGTCCCTCTCTCTATCTCTGCTGTCTATCTGTGTGTGGTCTGTCTGTGTGTGGTCTGTCTGTGTGTGGTCTCTCTGTGCTGTATCTCTCACTGTGTGAGGTGTGTATTGGTTGCTGCTATGCCACTTACTGTGTTGCGTGGTGACACTGTGTTCTCTCTCACTCTTTTCTATCCTGGTACCCAATGGATTGTGTTATTTATAACTCCAGCCCATGTGATTGCTAAATATTGTAATGGACATGGGACTGGTTAAGAAATATGACATGATGGTGCAATGTGTAATGTACGGTAGGCCTAAAAAAGTAATGTTGGGGTCACTAAATTATTTATATTATAAACAGCGGTCTGTGGCCTTGTTCATGCAAAGGGGGTACACAGGCATGTTTGGTGTCCATGTGCTGCATTTTCCTTAAAGAGTTTAGTGAGGTGTGTTACCAGGGTCTCTGGGAAGAGGGGTCATCAGTTGGGAGGTGCTTAGTCATAAGGGAATCCAGTACAGTATGGGAAAAGGCCTCCTTATTGCAATTTTCCTGCCATGAAAGTATCTAGCCTTGTGGCATTTCAAATGGTGTGGGGCCACAAGCTATTTGTTTACCTACTAGCATGGGTCAGTCCCTGAATGTATAGGATCAGAAGAAGTAAGGTGCTAAACAGGGGAAACAATGGATCTCTAATTACCCCCTATAGAGAATAACAAACAGGAAAGAGAGCATATGGTGAAATCTTAGAAGTCCACACTCTTAGCTCAGTGAGGAGTAAGCAGCTAATAACTCTGGCCTTAAGGTAATTTGAAGATATGGGAAGAATAATTAAGTTTGCGGGATTGGTTACTGGGTGAATTAAATATGTTGCATTGTTGTCAAAATAAAGGCTCAGTGTCTCTACACTGGTGTTGTTGGTCTGATTTTTCTGCTTCTCCATCAATGATGTTTTGATCTGAAGGGCTGGTGTGCTGCAATGAGAATAAAAGTCACAGCCTGGAGTTTGCTCCTATAAGCAATAACAATTACAAAAGAGCAAGAACCACCACTTGATCCTTTTATAGGACCCAAGTGGTAGTAGCGCCCTTAAGACTCTACTAGGAGTTTGTAGCAACAATTAAATAAAAATAAGGGGGGGGGGGGGGGAATCAAGAAAAAATCTAACTTATTAATAAAAAAATTATAGACTAACAAATGATGAAATACTTTATACACTTTATACACTCTGTACAGTAAGTGATATTTCAACTGGCCGTATATTATTAAACCTCCTTACAAAATAAATGCAGCTAAAATTATAATGCTGCAAATATACAAGCATTTAATGTAACAAAACTGCTATAAAAATTATATTGGCACTATTATAAGGGTTAGCATAGGCTCATTGTTTCAAACCCATAACCACCTCTATGTTGCTTATTATAATAAACATTGTAAGCACTATTCAAGCTTCATAGTACACCTTAAGTTTGTAAAGCTTATTGTCCATACCCAGTATACATAGTTACTGACTCCAACACACTTTCAGTGTGAGTCAGAACACAATACTTTTTTTCTTTAATTGTTGCTACAAACTCATAGTAGAGTCTTAAGGATGCTACTACCACTTGGGTCCTATAAAGGGATCAAGTGGTTGTTCTTGCTCTTTTGTAATATATCAAGTTTACTCTATTCTATTTAGAGGGTGCTATTTACATCATAATTTATCAAATATTTTGGGGTTATCCCCCTTTCTAAAAATACCTACAAGTGATACTCGGATGGCAGGCTTTTTGCACACCAATAAAGATCCTAATATATGGCTAGGTGAGGTAGATAGTGTGTTCAAAATTGAAAGAGGTGAAGGAGAGTCTAACAGTCAGTCCCAAACAATATACCAAGCTTTTGCACAAATTACTAACCTTTACAAACGTCAAACTAGAGCATGGTAATTGATCAAGAGTCTACAGCATTACCTTGAAAAAAAGTTGGTTCCACGAGGCGTGAAAGTAAATTTGAGTCCTGCAGCTACATTATTTGGAGAACAGTTCATCCAAGCCTGGGATACTATATTAAACACCTGTTCTGCATCACTGATGTGATTAATCATTGGTGAGGAAGAAAAAATATTAGAAGCTACCAAAGTGGATATAGCTCTACAAACCATAGATGTAGAATCCTTTAGTACTTTGGATAAATACAAAGACTTATAAACAAATCTTCAGCTTGCTATAAATAAACTTAAAAACCCTTTGAAGCAAAGGAAACAACGAAAATATATTAGAGATTCGAAAGATCTAGAGACAAAACAAGTTTATAGACACGAGCAGAGGCTGTCTTGTCTTCTGAATATGAAACATCTGACACGGATAAGTCTAGTGAAATAAAGAAGACAGGAAGGCTCAGGCGGAAGGAGTAATATATGCCAAAGAGGACAAGGTGATAATTATCCGTCTTCATCTACAACACCTTTTTTAGACCAAAGACATCTCCAATTGGGAGAGAGACAACTACGAGGTCGCAGTCGGTACACTCAACCGAAATACAGATGAATGAACATCTAAAAGATAATCAGGGGATAAACCAAATGGACATTATTTTAAACAGATTCAGATAAAGCTTTACTCAGCAAAGGCTTATCATTTTCGCCATTTAATCAATTCAACTTTTTTGAGTGTGTTAAAGACATTCATTTATTCGCAAGAAAACTCTTGCTAAATAAATACCACAAGAAAATGGTGGATATTGAGTGTAAAACATTAGGGTTAACCATATCAGAGGAAGCTTTTCTGATAAATATGTTGAATATTTGGGGAGGAGAAATAGTTATATCTGGCAGTGGACAAGGCCCATACACAGACTTAAAGTCCAAAAGTCGATTTACCCCTAATATAGGTTTATCACCAGAAATTAAAGCATTTATAAATATGGTCACAAGAGACCTAAAGAAGATACCAGAGAACAAAATTAGAAATTCTAATTTGACAATAGCTGAACAACAAGCCCTGACTGGACTTCAGAAAAATAAGGAAATTGTCATAAAACCATCAAATAAAGGTGGAAACACTGTGCTGCTTAAACGCAAAAACTATGATCAAGAGAATTTGCGTTTATTAAATGGCAAAGTGACTTATACAAAATGACCTGCTGATCCCACGTTAGATTTCAAAACTGAATTTAAAAATCCATTTCAAGTGAATGCCTGTGGGATATTGTGATCTCTAGAAATGAATATAATTTCTTATTGAATAATCACCCAACCATACCAATGTTCTATACTATACCCAAGGTCTGCAAAAGTCTTACTAGACTACCAGAGAGACCTATCCTGTCAGGCAATAATAGCCTATCAGAACATCCAAGTCAATATGTGGACCAAATTTTAAGACCGTTTGTAGCAGCACTCACATCCTACGTACAAGATACCAAAAGTGTTTTACAAAGAATATGAAATCTTTATTTACAAACTGATTCACTATTGGTAACATTGGATGTTGAGGCATTATATACATCGATACCACATATAGAAAGTATTAAAGTGTTGAGGAGTTGTTTACATACACGAGGAATACAGTACACTGCCCATAATGAGTTTACTATTAAATTGTTGGATTTCGTTCTTAGTAAAAAATATTTTACTTATAACAATACACTATACAAAAAGAAAAAGGGTACAGCAATGGGGACTCCATGTGCCCCTTCGTATGCAAATCTCCATTTTGGTTTATGGGAAGAACAGTGTGTCTTTAATGAAAAACTAATGGATTACACAGATCATATACCCATATGGATACGTTACATCAATGACATTTTCCTGATTTGGAATTTAAATTCCAATGATATAAATTTAAAATTGATGCATACGTTCAGCTGTGATAAGGTTACATTTTTAGACCTGGTAATCAAAAAAAAAGATTGATAATAGGCTGATTATGCTTACGCACAGGAAGGACACTGCAAGAACAGCTTACTGTTGGCATCGAGCCATCATCCAACCCATCTCATTTAAAGTATCCCTTGTGGAGAGTATCTTCGTGTAAAAAGAAACTGCACATTAAGCTCGGATTTTGAGAAACAAGCAAAATAGTTATATCAGAGATTCCGAAATAGGGGATACTTGCATAATCTGTTGAAAAAGGCTTATGCCAAAGCAAACTTAAAAACTCAAACTGAATTACTGGGCCACAATGCCAAACAAATGGAGGAGACTCGAAATCTAATAAGATTAATTGGCACGTACACTAACAATAGTGGAAGTATATTAAATATTTTGCAAAAACTTTGGCATATAGTTCAGTCAGATTGTGACCTTAAAGGTATTTTGAGTGAACAAGCGACGATGACATGTAGAAGAGCTCTGATTTTAAAAGATAAACTCGTTCATAGTCACTATGAGGCCCCAATTACAACAGGATGTCAATGGCTCACACAGGGTGTGGTAGGTTCAAGACGCTGTGGATCATGTAAAGCGAGTACATTTATGCATTCTGCATACAGGATAATGAGTTTTGTCGATCAGAAGGAATATTTGATAAAGGACTCAATCAATTGTAGGACTACAGCTATTGTTTGCCTTATAAATTGTCGATGTGGTATGCAATATGTGTGAAAAAACACACAACAATTTAGAAGGAGAACCTTAGAGCATGTGAATTCTGTCTTGAATACATTGGACATTACAGTAGGAAGACATGTAAACTCGTTACATGCTGGAGATGTATCTGCCTTTAAGTTCATAGGAATTGAAAAGGCAAGATTGTCAAATAGACGGGGCAATGTCGAGCTGCGACTATTAAAGAGAGAAGCCTGGTGGATTTTCCATTTTAAACCAATTCTCCACTGGGCTTAAATGAGGGCTTCACATTTGCTCCCTTTATCTAAAAAAACTTGCATTCACAAATCATTTTAATTTTCTGACTGGATAAAAAAGCAGGAAGTTTTTACTGTAGTGTACTAATAATTTCTCTCTTGCTCTGTTTTGAATTAGACACTAGTTCTCTCTTTCAAATTGAACTTGAAATATCTCTATCAGGTATTGCCAGTATATAGTATCATTAGAATATTAGTAGGAGATTCCATCACCAGACATAATAGGTTAAAATCAGTTCATTTATTTTTTATTAATATTTTTTATGGGCCTATTAATCTAATTAAATTAATAAATATTAACTTTATGAAAATAAGATACTTGAGTAAATAGACTTTTAAATGTCTGACTACATAAAAGCAATAATAACTATCATTGTTTTGTAATAATTATTTATATATGATTTACTGGGTAAAAAGTAATTGTTACTTAGAGAATTCTAAATGTATTAAAAGGTAATGTGCAAAAAGTTTTAAAAGTTATAACTTCACTGTATAATATTATAAGAAAGGATTTCTTGACCCCCCCCCCCCCCCATTGCAGTGAGTTGTGAACACAGAATGGTCTGACTACAGATGCTTAGCAATTGCGGTCTAGGAGGATAGATTATGCCAAAAGATTATGTGAGTAGTAGGGTTGCTTATGTTATTTGGAATGATAGAGTTAATGAAGAATATTATGACATAATATAAATTGCCAGCACTTGGTCATTGATAGTTATGATATTATGTCTTAATCTATACATACTAAGCCCATATCAATGGTGGCGTCTATAATATGTAGCAGCGTCGTGACATCATTGCGTTTGGCAGCGTGATGAAGCAGCAGCGTAATAACGTAATTATGTCATAATTATAAATGGATATAAAAAGCCCACTGGATCACACAACTTCAGTCCCCTGATGAATCCGTTATAATATCAATGGGGAAACGCACGTCGGTCCTCACATAAGAGGTTGTTCTGGTAGACCGTTCGCTCCATTTGGCAAGGTTAGTGCTGTATATGCATATGCATTGATAGTATATAAAAGCTATTTTTGCTTTTTGTGAAGTATGTTGGAGTCAGTAACTATGTATACTGGGTATGGACAATAAGTTTTACAAACTTAAGGTGTACTATGAAGCTTGAATAGTCCATACAATGATTATAGAGCAACATAGAGGTGGTTATGGGTTTGAAACAATGAGCCTGTGCTAACCCTTATAATAGTGAATACAGAAAAGTGAGGATTAGGATCTCCCTGGGTGTTTTCCACCTCAATATACAATATACAAAAAGGTGGGATAAATATAAACAAAAGTAATTTTATTGAGTAAATGACAGCGGCGTTTGTTTAAAAACAGGGAATGTTAAAACACTAATAGGGGGAATAAAAAGAGGGCAGATGTAAGGGATAGTAAGTGACCCTGAAGCACTAGTATTGTGCAATGTATAACTCTAAAGTGAGTGGGTATTACTATTCCCACCTAGCGGGCGAGCCAAAATAATTACAAAGAAATACCAGGGCATAAAAAGCCCTATAGATTAGTAAATGGTATATATACAAAGCACCCTTATATCTAAATAGCTGTCCTCCAAGTATCTAGAGGGTTATACATTTTTCCTTTGACAAAGACGTGGTACGTCGAAACGCGTCAGGCTCCTAGCAACGACGCTGCGCACGTCATTACGTTAGACGTGCGCATGCGCGTTGCATACCTGGCGGTCGAGCTTTCCAGAAAGCGCGAATTTGCTACAATTACGGCCTAGCTTAAAGCCCCTTATATCCCACTAGTGGCATACTATATCTGCAAGCACCTGAGATTACCTATTATAATCCTTATTGTTGGGAAACAGCCTTTACCTTATACACACAGCTTTAGGCACTTTTGATGCCATACCGCAGTTAGATACCAATAAGTGTATACAGACACAGCTTGGATTCTATGCTGTGTAATATATAACTGTTGTGACAACTTTGTTTGTACTCCAGGTTGAACTCCCCTCTAATTTTGACTCATATAGGTACAACTTTAGTACCTTTATTTTAAGTGCAATAGGTTTGTCAGTAAGACATAAAGCGACCTATACCTCATGTTCATGCAAAAATATTGCTTTGTTTAATGTACCCTCTAGATACTTGGAGGACATTTATTTAGACATATGTATTGCTTTGTTTAATGTACCCTCTAGATACTTGGAGGACAGCTATTTAGATATAAGGGTGCTTTGTATATATACCATTTACTAATCTATAGGGCTTTTTATGCCCTGGTATTTCTTTGTAATTATTTTGGCTCGCCCGCTAGGTGGGAATAGTAATACCCACTCACTTTAGAGTTATACATTGCACAATACTAGTGCTTCAGGGTCACTTACTATCCCTTACATCTGCCCTCTTTTTATTCCCCCTATTAGTGTTTTAACATTCCCTGTTTTTAAACAAACGCCGCTGTCATTTACTCAATAAAATTACTTTTGTTTATATTTATCCCGCCCTTATAATAGTGCCAATATAATTTTTATAGCAGTTTTGTTACATTAAATGCTTGCATGTTTGCATCATTATAACTTTAGCTGCATTTATTTAGTAAGGAGGTTTAATAATATGCGGTCTACCAGTTAAAATATCACTTAATGTACATAGTGTATATGTACATGAAGTGATATTTGTTAGTCTATAATTTTTAATTAATAAAGTTAGATTTTTTCTTGATTCTTCCCCCCCTCCGTTCTTTTTTTTCTTTAATTGTTGCTACAAACTCATAATAGAGTCTTAAGGGCGCTACTACCACTTGGGTCCTATAAAGGTTTATCAAGTTTACTCTATTCTATTTAGAGGGTGCTATTTTCATCATAATTTATAAGCTACAGTAGGAGGAATAAGGGGTGTACTTAGCACCTTAGATCTGGGAGTGACAATTTGGTTGGCAGTGGTGAGAAATCTTGGCAGTAACCAGCGGCAGAATGTCTACCTACACAGACATGATGGAGGAACTGGGGCCAGAGGGTGAGCCCTGCAGAGTGGAGGACAAACTGGAGGCAGGTGATAAAGTTGTGTAGGTCACTGCAGCTCCGGTCCCTGGCCCCATATTATTTGCAGCTGAGGAGGACAAGATGTCCAGGAGATTTCAGATTTGGAGGGCTGCTATTCCAGGTCTATACACGGATCAGTTGGAGACCCTCTGGACAGAAATGGTGCGGGAGATCCAGTGGAAGAAAAGAAGGGTACTACTTAACTGCCCTTTCCCAGTTCATGTGAATGTGGAACCTCTATCCACAGAGGAGGGCCAGTTAAATGTTGCTATAAGTGGGACAGATGAGGACGGTACCACTCATGATAGGTGCATACCAGAGGCAGTGGAGCCTGAATCCCAGACAGTAATAGCAGGCTGGGAGGACCCAGTGACCAAGGATCCTGATTGAGCTGAGCTCTATGGCCAGATGGGGGGAGACAAGAAAGGAGGATTAATCCAGCTGTCATCTCAGGAAGTGGAGCTTCCAGTCCAGGCCACCATAATGGATACTGATGTTAGGATCAGACTGGTACATTCCTCCTTGGAGGTATTATTTTATTGGGCTCCAAACTGGAGTGTTTTCCCTAAGACATGGGGCATTTGCCCTGGCTCTTGGGTGTGATCTAGACATGGCACCTTGGGAATTGCTGGGTTCCCCCTAGAAATTTTGGGAGTGAGTGGAAAAAAAGAACCAGTGGACACAACTGAACTCAAAAATTAGTCAGGGGAGGGAGCGAACCTGGGAGGAGGACTGGATTGCCCACTTGTGGTTCCATAGGCCCAGGGACTGTTTTAGATATCACAGCTGGTGGCAGTTGTGGGAGATCTCAAGCATATTTACCAGCATCCAGGATGGCATATGGAAAATTATCAGAGATGGAAATCAAGTACTTTCAGCGGCTTCGAGGAGATGCAGAGGCCGTCAGATGATTTATCCAGCGCTACCAGACCAGCTCCCTGATTGCCTGCAGATCAGAGATGATTCAGGTTTAAAAGGAGCAAGATCAAAAGGCTGATGTGTGGAGAGCACACCACATTGCCATGAAGGAGGACCTGGCAGCAGCTCTTACGGATCAGTGGTTGGCATTCCTGGGATACCAGCAGGGAGGTGAGCTATGAAAATGGCTGGCGGGACTGGTTTGGGAGGAGATTGCTTTGGAAGAGCAGTGTGATGATCTGATGGAGCCGTCTATCGCATTGCAACAGCCCTCCTGCTACAGAATGGAGTTAATGAAAGGACTCCAGGGTGTACTGCAGGGTAATCCAGCATGTGGCATTTGGGCCTAGAGAATAGGGATGATACTGTATAATCAGTGCTGCCAAGAATTGTGAGAAAAAACAGGGTCCCAGGAGGCTGCATTGAACCCTTGATCCAGGAAGACCTGGAGCTGGAAGTCAATTGAATGGAGGTGCCCTGCCAAGTGGATGGGGATGATGAAGACACATCCTGGCCCCAGGAGGCACTGGAAGCATACAGCTGTTTTGATTATTGTTTCCCCTCAGAGAGAACTGACTTTTTGAGAAGTGCAGCTCTGTAAGGGGGCACAGAGGACTGTTACATAGTTACATAGTTACTTAGGGCCCTATTAAATTCGAGCTGCGGAAATAATAGGTGAAAATGCAAGTCCTATGTAGTTTAAAAATGAAACCATTTCCGACGCTATTAAATTCCAAGTGCTGCGAGATACGAGCGATGGATGCGAATGCGTACACGTTCGTATTTGCGCATGAGTTACGATATCTCGGATCACTTTGCGTATGAAATGAGCGCGAAATACGTGATACGTACCACTTAACCTGACGGCAGTATGCCTTTAAAAGGGAGCCAAAACAGAACATAATTGACTGTGCTGGAGCTTTTGCAAGTAGACACACAGGTCTAGGCGTTTGTGGGTTTTTGGTGAGCAAGGAGAGAGAGAAGAGAGAGGAGAGAGGAGAGAATTTCAATTTTTGAACTAGCAGATAATTTAACCCTTTGTTTACAATACACATAATTACTGATATCACATAATTCACACACATAGATTAATACGTACACATAGCTACACCTAGTGGTAGGCCACTGCACACCTACACCCCCCCCCCCCCAAGACCCCCCCCCCCCCCCCCCCACATAATACTACACATAATACTTGCATCTTTTTTTACCTCCTAAACCAACACAAAGATTATCTTGATTTATCGTTAATTTATTTTCTGAGGAGTTTAGAGGAGAGGAGGTGGTAAGGCAAGAGAGGCGCGGAGGAGAGTGAAGAGAACATCTGAGGAGAGGAGGGGGATGAGGAGGAGAGGAGGAGGAGGGAGAGGAGGAGGAGGAGGGAGAGGAGGAGGAGGTGGAGGGAGAGGAGGAGGAGGAGGAAAGCAAGGAGGAGAGCAGGGGGGAGGGAAGTGCCCCCAGAGCTAGGAATTCAAGTGGAAGGGGCAGAGGGTCAGGGGCCTGATCCCTTGGTGGGAGGTAGTGGGGATGAGGGAGCGGCCCCAGGGATAGAACAGGAAGACCAGGCACCGTCTGTAAGGCAACGGGTTGTGGCAAGGCCCAGGGCCCCCAATTATAGCCCAGAGGAGATCCAGGTTCTCCTCAGGGAAATCTGTGCCCGCCAGGGGATTATATGTGGTGGCAGAGACATTAATGCCAGCCAGAGGCGCCAGGCCTGGTCCCAAATTGGCAGAGCTGTGTCGGCAGTAGGGGTTACTAATAGGGACTGGAGGGCAGTGCGGCACAAGTTCGATGATTTAAAGATGGCTGTGAAAAGAAAGATGTCTGATGAGGCAGCAGAAGCACGTCAGACTGGTGGTGGGCCCGCGGTCACTTTTGTTTACAAGGAATGGGAGAGGACAGTGATGCGCTTCATCCCTTCTGAATCTGTGGTGGGAATACCAGGGCAGATGGACACAGATCGTCCTAACACCCTGCAACGTGAGTATCATATCACACACATGGTTGGCTGAGATTGTGGGGGGATGGGCTGTCTAAAAGCCTGCAGATACCATGCTGTATGTATGTATGTATGTATGTATGTATGTATGTATGTATAAATAGGCTTGTGTTCTGGCTGTTGTATATAATGAGCTGTATCCCTCTAGAACAGGGGTGGGTAAGGAGGGCCACATACATGCCGGACTTTCAGGATATCATGCTGTATGTATGTATGTATGTATGTATAAATAGGCTTGTGTTCTGGCTGTTGTATATAATGAGCTGTATCCCTCTAGAACAGGGGTGGGTAAGGAGGGCCACATACATGCTGGACTTTCAGGATATCATGCTGTATGTATGTATGTATGTATGTATAAATAGGCTTGTGTTCTGGCTGTTGTATATAATGAGCTGTATCCCTCTAGAACAGGGGTGGGTAAGGAGGGCCACATACATGCCGGACTTTCAAGATATCCTTTTTGGGCACAGGTGAGTCAATCCGGATGACTGAAAAGGCGATTGGCTCCCCTGTGTGACCCTCCAGGCACGAACCTGCCCACCCTTGCTCAAGAATTATATGGCCTCCTACACCCCTGGCCACACACAGGGATAATTCCCATACAATAGCACTGTAAGCCCGATGGTTGACTAAAAATGTATGGTGCGACAATAACCATTTCAGTCCTGGTAGCAAACCTATCCTGTTCATAATTTGTCTCCCTGATATGTCAATTTCTAATTATATCCAGATTGATTGCAATAGAGCAGGGGGTCCAAAGTCAAACTTGCTGGGCTGCGCACAGGCCTGGATATGTGGATTTCCTTGATGTGAACAGATGAGTCAATTAGACTAAATGACTTGGAGAATGATATTCTCAGCTGGATGCAGCATGGCTATCCCCAAATGCAGGCCTGACTTTGGCCTCCACTGCGATCGTGACTAAAGATTTGGCTGTGCGGCATATGTGGATACAGACTCTGTAGCACTGCATGTGTGTCATATACTGTCCTAACCTGGCCCATGTTTAAGCTGCATATTAACAACCATTTCTGGAAACTTGTCAGATTGGTCAGTCTCACACACTGCACAGCAGATGCAGGAGAGCACGTGTCTGAGGCACATGCAGTACACATTCCTATGTGCCATGATCCACAATGGTCATTTTGCAGCCCGTGGCTCATCTGTGTAACACAAGCACCACAGTCACTCACAGGTGACCATGATGTCAATGATATGTAAATGCATAGCTTGCAATTGTGTATGGCAACCAACTGAAATATATGTTTATTCCATTGCAGTATCCACAGATTCAGAAGAGGAGGAGGCAGGAAGGGCTGAAGTGGGCCAGGACATTCAGGAGGGCCAGGGACCATCCACATCACTTGCTCATACGGAGTTGGAAGTGATGCCCGGGCCCTCTTCGGCATGGCCACCTCAGGGCTTGCACCAGCCACACCATCCTGTGCCTCTCTCAGGGGCTCCACCCTCAGCGGCTCCACCCTCAGCGGCTCCACCCTCATCCTGGGCTCCGCCCTCATCATGGGCACAGCCCTCATCTGGGGCTCCGCACTCATCTGGGGCTCCACCCTCATCATGGACGCCGCCCTCATCTGGTGCTCCGCCCTCATCATGGGCACAGCCCTCATCATGGGCTCCACCCTCATCTGGTGCTCCGCCCTCATCATGGGCACAGCCCTCATCATGGGCTCCACCCTCATCTGGTGCTCCGCCCTCATCATGGGCCCAGCCTTCATCATGGGCTCCACCCTCATCTGGTGCTCCGCTCTCATCATGGGCCCAGCCCTCATCATGGGCTCCACCCTCATCTGGTGCTCCACCCTCATCATGGGCTCTGCCCTCACCCTGGGCACAGCCCTCACCCTGGGCACAGCCCTCACCCTGGGCACAGCCCTCATCCTGGGCTCCCCCCTCATACTGTGCTCCGCCGTCATACGAGGCACCGCACTCAGTCTGGGCTCCACCATGGGCCCCGGGAGGAAGTGCCCTGGCCCCAAGTGCCCCTGGAGGAAGTGCCCCGGCCCCAAGTGCCCCGGGAGGAAGTGCCCCGGCCCCAAGTGCCCCGGGAGGAAGTGCCCCGGCCACAAGTGCCCCGGGAGGAAGTGTCCCGGCACTTGGGCTCCACCCTCATCTGGTGCTCCGCCCTCATCATGGGCCCAGCCCTCATCATGGGCTCCACCCTCATCTGGTGCTCCACCCTCATCATGGGCTCTGCCCTCACCCTGGGCACAGCCCTCACCCTGGGCACAGCCCTCACCCTGGGCACAGCCCTCACCCTGGGCACAGCCCTCATCCTGGGCTCCCCCCTCATACTGTGCTCCGCCGTCATACGGGGCACCGCACTCAGTCTGGGCTCCACCATGGGCCCCGGGAGGAAGTGCCCTGCCCCAAGTGCCCCTGGAGGAAGTGCCCCGGCCCCAAGTGCCCCGGGAGGAAGTGCCCCGGCCCCAAGTGCCCCGGCCCCAAGTGCCCCGGGAGGAAGTGCCCCGGCCACAAGTGCCCCGGGAGGAAGTGCCCCGGCCACAAGTGCCCCGGCCCCAAGTGCCCCGGGAGGAAGTGCCCCGGCCCCAAGTGCCCTGGCCCCAAGTGCCCCGGGAGGAAGTGCCCCGGCCACAAGTGCCCCAGCCCCAAGTGCCCCGGGAGGTAGTGCCCCGGCCACAAGTTCCCCCGGGAGGAAGTGCCCCGGCCCCAAGTGCCCCGGCCCCAAGTGCCCCGGCCCCAAGTGCCCCGGGAGGAAGTGCCGCGGCCCCAAGTGCCCCGGGAGGAAGTGCCCCGGCCCCAAGTGCCCCGGCCCCAAGTGCCCCGGGAGGAAGTGCCCCGGCCATAAGTGCCCCGGGAGGAAGTGCCCCGGCCCCAAGTGCCCCGGCCCCAAGTGCCCCGGGAGGAAGTGCCCCGGCCACAAGTGCCCCGGGAGGAAGAGCCGCGGAGTCGCCGGCCGCGGAGTCGCCGGCCGCCCAGCCGCCAGCCGCCCAGCCGCCCAGCCGCCAGA
The DNA here is from genome assembly GCA_027410445.1 of Discoglossus pictus. Classification (NCBI taxonomy): domain Eukaryota; kingdom Metazoa; phylum Chordata; class Amphibia; order Anura; family Alytidae; genus Discoglossus; species Discoglossus pictus. Next base: position 61,369,456 of record CM050175.1, on the reverse strand, counting down.
CCTCCAGGCCCTCTGCCACATCTCCCTGGCCAATTACGGGACATCATGGCTCACATCGAAGAAGAGGACCAGGCCCAAAGCCAGCGAGCAAGGCAAATGCTGGACATTAGCGAAAGACAATTGGCTGTTAGCAGGGCCATCCTGGCTGGAAATAGGGTGATCTCAGCCACCACACGTGCTATATATGCTGAGATGAGGAGGCACAACCGAAGGATGGAGAGATATGAGGAACGCGCAAGCCGGGAGAGACGCGCATTGTTGTGTAATCTACGTCGCCAGCCCATTCCTCTCCAGCCTTCGGTTGTCCAATCTCAACCTGAGATGTCTCCTCATCTCAGACATCGCCCACCCATGAACCCCAGCCACCTGCTGTAGTGGCACCCCCTGATCCCACACCACGGCGTGGAAGAGGGAGACGGGCCGCGGGCACAGACGGTGGGGGCCCGCTAACTCGGAGTAGGAGGTGTTAGGACCATCCGAGAGGGCCTCCTGACCACTCCTCACAGAATACTGATTGTTATACATGTTGACATAATATTGGCTACAGAGTGTGTACATGTCTGGTTATGTTGAACATTTTAACAATTGATGTTCAATGTGGATTGACCTTGAGCTTAAATGCTGTATTTAATCATAATATTGTTCGGAATGAGACATTGTTTTTGTCTTTGTAGGTGTTAATAGCCAACTCTCACAACTATGAAGACATTTTCTTCATCTTCGAACAGTACAATACCATCATGTGAGTAAACACACAAACCAGTTCCCAACGGGCATTCTATCAGGATTATTCCCCACTGCAGATGGCTCTGAAATGAAATATATGACTACACATCTTTTCACTAAGAAACATGACTGTGTGATCTTCCATTATAATGATCAGTGTCCAGGCTATAGAGTTGCACAGTCCCATTACTATCTGCTAATCCAAACCAGCAATTCCACATAAGTTTTTATAGCATTCCATCCCGTTAACATTATGAAATTGGCTTCAGTTTTTTCATGTCATCCAAACCAAAGTGGCAATTTCCTGGGTTTGACTTCATGATCAATGTGCATGTGTTTAGGGGTAATGTGAACAGTGTGAATCTGTCTGGCCTTGGTACTACCCATTTAGAAGTGAGATGTGATATCAGCATGGCACAACTATTCCACATAGATAGTGATAGTACATTTTGCTGAAGGATTGTGTTCACAGTGAAGCATGCCTTGTCGTATTCCACATCCTAAGCATATTCCTGGAAGGCTGACTGAACAGGATAGAATAAATATGGTTCTTACTGCTCGGAGATGATGTTCATGTTAGTTGGTTTATAGTAGTGTCAAAAGCAAAAACAATGTACTCTAATAACAGCTTATGATTGTTCTAACACCTCCTACCTCTGTTTTCCAGATTCATATCATCTATTGACCAATTCACACTGTGTGTGAAATCGCTTAGTATGACATGATCCCTGTTTTATAGTGTCTGTTTATTCTGGCAACCATATGGTTGTTGTATGCGCATTAATGGTTATGTTGATTAGATGTCGTGTTATATGCTGTTGGTTACTGTGGGGTCCTGACCACATGTGACCCTAGGAGATGCTATGCATTACCCTGATGATGTTGTCTGTTTCCTCTTCAGATGTCCTCAGATTTGCCACAGCCGCTTGCCATACTAGGATCTCTTCACAACACACACATGATATTAATGCACAGTCTTGTCCATTTCTGTTTGTACTCTGTGTATGAAATAAAGTATGATTATGTTATACTGTTATCACTGTTTCTGTGTGTTTGTACCATATCATGCTTTCTAGTTGCGAGAATACAGATAGAATGAAGTGTCATTGTTCAATACATATATCTGTGTGTGTTTACATAGATACATATGCTACATTAATCTGTACCTTGCCAATATACATGTAGGTGCAAGTCGGAGGGGTGTGAATTCTGAAATCATGTCTAGAGACATGCAGGGTTGTATATAATGACTTGAAGGTCTCAACTTGAATGATATGAATCGACATTCATGATTATGTAGTAATGTCAACGCAGATTGCCCCAAATAGTTACACCACTAACTGATGGTGCTGAGCACATCTGACTTTCAGGGTAATTGACTTGTTACATGGTAAATATACAGGATTACACAAACATTGAGTGAAAAAAAAATGGTTTAATTGTTCACAAAGCCACACAGTGACAAATTACCACAGGCCTGCTCAGTATCATGGTGGAGGTGGGTAGGATACAGAGTTCCAGTAACACAAGGAAATAGGGACATGGGGCCAGAATGCACGCAGGGGGGGTGACATTGGTATAGATGATCAGTTGAGGGGGGGAGATACAGTGCATCATCCAACGTGAGGCAATATCAGTTATATTATTAAATATATCAGGATAACATTCAATTTTCAAACCCAACAATACAGAAGGAGATATGCTCATGGGGAGAAGTAATCTGTAGTCTTGTGTGTGCGCGCAACACACACTCCTATGCAACTGCAGAGGTAGAAGTGCTCAATCAGTCAATGTTAGAATCCCCGTAGGTCATGTCACTGGAAATGGCACTATGAGAGAAGACTCTACATACCTAAGTTTGGACACTCAGATGGGAACCTGACCAGGACCATATCAGTGTGTTCAAAATTATTTCATGTGTTAGCAGAACTACCAACAAACTGGCCAGTTCGAGGTGTATTCTGTTCTGTGAATGAGCATCTCTATTATCTGCTGTTGCATATTCATAACTGAAGGTAAACGGAACCTCATTAACAGTTATGTTCCAAGGCTAGAGTTACTGTTCCCCATATGTACAGGGAGGATCATATCAGCACTGAGGAATAGATCTGGAAGGAAGTATGATACAGGCTTCCCAATAGTCCAAGTAGAGGAGAGAATGTCAGATCTAAAGCAATAGGTACATATAAATCGATGTAGAGGATGTGATATCACACCCGATGCAACACATGATGACTGACATATGAACATACATGATGCAATGTGACAATAGCATAGTCCTGGAACGTGGGAATGCTCATCATTCCTTGTTCTGACCGTGGAAAGGGACTCATCTTTGCGATCTGAAACATAAAAGGAACATGTCAATATTTACATTGCACATGCTCCCAGAGCGCTTACTTCGTCACTTACAGTGGTTATAAAAAGTCTACACACTACTGTAAACAAATTAGCCAATGAAAAATAATTTCAGAACTATATCCACCTTTAATGTGACATATAAACTGTACAACTCAATTGTAAAACAAACTAAAATCTGTAAGGTGGAGGGAAGAAAAAAACAAAGAAATCTAATGTGGTTGCATAAGTCTGCACACTCTCTTATAACTGGGGATGTAGCTGTGTTCAGAATGAAGCAATCACATTCCAAATCGTGTTAAATAGGAGTCAGCATACACCTGCCATCATTTATAGTGCCTCTGATTAACCCCAAATTAAGTTAAGCTGCTCTAGTTGGTCTTTCCTGAAATGTTCTTAGTCGCATCCCACAGCAAAAGCCATGGTCCACAGAGAGCTTCCAAAGCATCAGAGGGATCTCATTGTTAAAAGGTATCAGTCAGGAGAAGGGTACAAAAGAATTTCCAAGGCATTAGATATACCATGGAACACAGTGAAGACAGTCATCATCAAGCGGAGAAAATATGGCACAACAGTGACATTACCAAGAACTGGAGCTCCCTCCAAAATTGATGACAAGACCAGACGTAAACTGGTCTGGGAGGCTACCAAGAGGCCTACAGCAACATTAAAGGAAATGCAGGAATATCTGGCAAGTACTGGCTGTGTAGTACATGTAACAACAATCTCCCGTATTCTTCATATGTCTGGGCTATGGGGTAGAGTGGCAAGATGAAATCCTTTTCTTACAAAGAAAAACATCCAAGCCAGGCTGCATTTTGCAAAAACACATCTGAAGTCTCCCAAAAGCATGTGGGAAAAGGTGTTATGGTCTGATGAAACCAAGGTTGAACCTTTTGGCCATAATCCAACAGATATGTGTGGCGCAAAAACAACACTGCACATCACCAAAAGAACACAGTACCCACAGTGAAGCATGGTGGTGGCAGCATCATGCTTTGGGGCTGTTTTTCTTCAGCTGGAACTGGGGCCTTAGTTAAGATAGAGGGAATTATGAACAGTTCCAAATACCAGTCAATATTGGCACAAAACCTTCAGGCTTTTGCTAGAAAGCTGAACATGAAGAGGAACTTCATCTTTCAGCATGACAATGTCCCAAAGCATACATCCAAATTAACAAAGGAATGGCTTCACCAGAAGTAGATTAAAGTTTGGGAATGGCCCAGCCAGAGCCCAGACCTGAATCCCTGTGGGGTGATCTGAAGAGGGCTGTGGACAGGAGATGCCCTCGCAATCTGACAGATTTGAAGTGTTTTTGCAAAGACGAGTGGGCAAATCTTGCAAAGTCACAATGTGCCATGCGGATAGACTCGTACCCAAAAAGACTGAGTGCTGTAATAAAATCACAAGGTGCTTCAACAAAGTATTAGTTTAGGGGTGTGCATACTTATGCAACCATGTGATTTTCTTTTTTGATTTTTTCTTCACTCTACTTAACTGATTTCAGTTTGTTTTTCAACTGAGTTGTACAGTTTATAGGTCAGATTAAAGGAGGCAAAAGTTTAGAAATGATTTATCTTGGTCTCATTTTTTGACAGCACAGAAACATGACATTTTAACAGGGGTGTGTAGACTTTAGACCTTTTCGATCCACTGTACCGATATATGTTGCTCATTTCAGACAAACGTCTTCACTGTTCTTTCCCTACATATGAAACGAGCTACTCATCTGGCTAATGATGTAGGAATATCACATAGATTACACATTAATGCATCTTTGGAGAGCCAAATGTGGTGTTTTACCTTGGACGCAGTCCCAAGCTCATCCGCGAGGTGATTTGTTCCACCAGGACATGTGCGCTGTGGATCGTCATTAGTTATCACCGCTTACCTATCTGCTGTATTCTGGAAAGAGATAGTTAATATTAATAAAGTGATTGATGTGTTATTTGTGTCCTTCAGCATACGTGGCCATATTATTACACATATACTCGCTATGTAGCTTACATTGATGTAGCAGTTCTGTTGCTGGTCATGTTTTTCCATGTCTAGGTTGTTGAAAGAAGAGTTGACACACGACAGCAGCTCTGTAAGGTTAATATGATGTTAGGATTACAGTCACAAATTAGACAAAGTATGTGTGTATGGTATTTTTCAACGACATTTTGATCCCATTTCATGTGGTTTGGCAGGATCAGACAATGTGAACAATCCTGGTCCGTAGAGGTTGTAGGTGACTTTAAAAAGGGATTGGGTATCTTTTTACATTACAAAACCAAACAGGCATTAGGGGCTATCCTGGATAAATAGATAGGGAGGAAGTGCCCCGGCCATAAGTGCCCCGGGAGGAAGTGCCCCGGCCCCAAGTGCCCCGGCCCCAAGTGCCCCGGGAGGAAGTGCCCCGGCCACAAGTGCCCCGGGAGGAAGAGCCGCGGAGTCGCCGGCCGCGGAGTCGCCGGCCGCGGAGTCGCCGGCCGCGGAGTCGCCGGCCGCCCAGCCGCCAGCCGCCCAGCCACCCAGCCGCCAGACCTCCAGGCCCTCTGCCACATCTCCCTGGCCAATTACGGGACATCATGGCTCACATCGAAGAAGAGGACCAGGCCCAAAGCCAGCGAGCAAGGCAAATGCTGGACATTAGCGAAAGACAATTGGCTGTTAGCAGGGCCATCCTGGCTGGAAATAGGGTGATCTCAGCCACCACACGTGCTATATATGCTGAGATGAGGAGGCACAACCGAAGGATGGAGAGATATGAGGAACGCGCAAGCCGGGAGAGACGCGCATTGTTGTGTAATCTACGTCGCCAGCCCATTCCTCTCCAGCCTTCGGTTGTCCAATCTCAACCTGAGATGTCTCCTCATCTCAGACATCGCCCACCCATGAACCCCAGCCACCTGCTGTAGTGGCACCCCCTGATCCCACACCACGGCGTGGAAGAGGGAGACGGGCCGCGGGCACAGACGGTGGGGGCCCGCTAACTCGGAGTAGGAGGTGTTAGGACCATCCGAGAGGGCCTCCTGACCACTCCTCACAGAATACTGATTGTTATACATGTTGACATAATATTGGCTACAGAGTGTGTACATGTCTGGTTATGTTGAACATTTTAACAATTGATGTTCAATGTGGATTGACCTTGAGCTTAAATGCTGTATTTAATCATAATATTGTTCGGAATGAGACATTGTTTTTGTCTTTGTAGGTGTTAATAGCCAACTCTCACAACTATGAAGACATTTTCTTCATCTTCGAACAGTACAATACCATCATGTGAGTAAACACACAAACCAGTTCCCAACGGGCATTCTATCAGGATTATTCCCCACTGCAGATGGCTCTGAAATGAAATATATGACTACACATCTTTTCACTAAGAAACATGACTGTGTGATCTTCCATTATAATGATCAGTGTCCAGGCTATAGAGTTGCACAGTCCCATTACTATCTGCTAATCCAAACCAGCAATTCCACATAAGTTTTTATAGCATTCCATCCCGTTAACATTATGAAATTGGCTTCAGTTTTTTCATGTCATCCAAACCAAAGTGGCAATTTCCTGGGTTTGACTTCATGATCAATGTGCATGTGTTTAGGGGTAATGTGAACAGTGTGAATCTGTCTGGCCTTGGTACTACCCATTTAGAAGTGAGATGTGATATCAGCATGGCACAACTATTCCACATAGATAGTGATAGTACATTTTGCTGAAGGATTGTGTTCACAGTGAAGCATGCCTTGTCGTATTCCACATCCTAAGCATATTCCTGGAAGGCTGACTGAACAGGATAGAATAAATATGGTTCTTACTGCTCGGAGATGATGTTCATGTTAGTTGGTTTATAGTAGTGTCAAAAGCAAAAACAATGTACTCTAATAACAGCTTATGATTGTTCTAACACCTCCTACCTCTGTTTTCCAGATTCATATCATCTATTGACCAATTCACACTGTGTGTGAAATCGCTTAGTATGACATGATCCCTGTTTTATAGTGTCTGTTTATTCTGGCAACCATATGGTTGTTGTATGCGCATTAATGGTTATGTTGATTAGATGTCGTGTTATATGCTGTTGGTTACTGTGGGGTCCTGACCACATGTGACCCTAGGAGATGCTATGCATTACCCTGATGATGTTGTCTGTTTCCTCTTCAGATGTCCTCAGATTTGCCACAGCCGCTTGCCATACTAGGATCTCTTCACAACACACACATGATATTAATGCACAGTCTTGTCCATTTCTGTTTGTACTCTGTGTATGAAATAAAGTATGATTATGTTATACTGTTATCACTGTTTCTGTGTGTTTGTACCATATCATGCTTTCTAGTTGCGAGAATACAGATAGAATGAAGTGTCATTGTTCAATACATATATCTGTGTGTGTTTACATAGATACATATGCTACATTAATCTGTACCTTGCCAATATACATGTAGGTGCAAGTCGGAGGGGTGTGAATTCTGAAATCATGTCTAGAGACATGCAGGGTTGTATATAATGACTTGAAGGTCTCAACTTGAATGATATGAATCGACATTCATGATTATGTAGTAATGTCAACGCAGATTGCCCCAAATAGTTACACCACTAACTGATGGTGCTGAGCACATCTGACTTTCAGGGTAATTGACTTGTTACATGGTAAATATACAGGATTACACAAACATTGAGTGAAAAAAAAATGGTTTAATTGTTCACAAAGCCACACAGTGACACATTACCACAGGCCTGCTCAGTATCATGGTGGAGGTGGGTAGGATACAGAGTTCCAGTAACACAAGGAAATAGGGACATGGGGCCAGAATGCACGCAGGGGGGCTGACATTGGTATAGATGATCAGTTGAGGGGGGGAGATACAGTGCATCATCCAACGTGAGGCAATATCAGTTATATTATTAAATATATCAGGATAACATTCAATTTTCAAACCCAACAATACAGAAGGAGATATGCTCATGGGGAGAAGTAATCTGTAGTCTTGTGTGTGCGCGCAACACACACTCCTATGCAACTGCAGAGGTAGAAGTGCTCAATCAGTCAATGTTAGAATCCCCGTAGGTCATGTCACTGGAAATGGCACTATGAGAGAAGACTCTACATACCTAAGTTTGGACACTCAGATGGGAACCTGACCAGGACCATATCAGTGTGTTCAAAATTATTTCATGTGTTAGCAGAACTACCAACAAACTGGCCAGTTCGAGGTGTATTCTGTTCTGTGAATGAGCATCTCTATTATCTGCTGTTGCATATTCATAACTGAAGGTAAACGGAACCTCATTAACAGTTATGTTCCAAGGCTAGAGTTACTGTTCCCCATATGTACAGGGAGGATCATATCAGCACTGAGGAATAGATCTGGAAGGAAGTATGATACAGGCTTCCCAATAGTCCAAGTAGAGGAGAGAATGTCAGATCTAAAGCAATAGGTACATATAAATCGATGTAGAGGATGTGATATCACACCCGATGCAACACATGATGACTGACATATGAACATACATGATGCAATGTGACAATAGCATAGTCCTGGAACGTGGGAATGCTCATCATTCCTTGTTCTGACCGTGGAAAGGGACTCATCTTTGCGATCTGAAACATAAAAGGAACATGTCAATATTTACATTGCACATGCTCCCAGAGCGCTTACTTCGTCACTTACAGTGGTTATAAAAAGTCTACACACTACTGTAAACAAATTAGCCAATGAAAAATAATTTCAGAACTATATCCACCTTTAATGTGACATATAAACTGTACAACTCAATTGTAAAACAAACTAAAATCTGTAAGGTGGAGGGAAGAAAAAAACAAAGAAATCTAATGTGGTTGCATAAGTCTGCACACTCTCTTATAACTGGGGATGTAGCTGTGTTCAGAATGAAGCAATCACATTCCAAATCGTGTTAAATAGGAGTCAGCATACACCTGCCATCATTTATAGTGCCTCTGATTAACCCCAAATTAAGTTAAGCTGCTTTAGTTGGTCTTTCCTGAAATGTTCTTAGTCGCATCCCACAGCAAAAGCCATGGTCCACAGAGAGCTTCCAAAGCATCAGAGGGATCTCATTGTTAAAAGGTATCAGTCAGGAGAAGGGTACAAAAGAATTTCCAAGGCATTAGATATACCATGGAACACAGTGAAGACAGTCATCATCAAGCGGAGAAAATATGGCACAACAGTGACATTACCAAGAACTGGAGCTCCCTCCAAAATTGATGACAAGACCAGACGTAAACTGGTCTGGGAGGCTACCAAGAGTCCTACAGCAACATTAAAGGAAATGCAGGAATATCTGGCAAGTACTGGCTGTGTAGTACATGTAACAACAATCTCCCGTATTCTTCATATGTCTGGGCTATGGGGTAGAGTGGCAAGATGAAATCCTTTTCTTACAAAGAAAAACATCCAAGCCAGGCTGCATTTTGCAAAAACACATCTGAAGTCTCCCAAAAGCATGTGGGAAAAGGTGTTATGGTCTGATGAAACCAAGGTTGAACCTTTTGGCCATAATCCAACAGATATGTGTGGCGCAAAAACAACACTGCACATCACCAAAAGAACACAGTACCCACAGTGAAGCATGGTGGTGGCAGCATCATGCTTTGGGGCTGTTTTTCTTCAGCTGGAACTGGGGCCTTAGTTAAGATAAAGGGAATTATGAACAGTTCCAAATACCAGTCAATATTGGCACAAAACCTTCAGGCTTTTGCTAGAAAGCTGAACATGAAGAGGAACTTCATCTTTCAGCATGACAATGTCCCAAAGCATACATCCAAATTAACAAAGGAATGGCTTCACCAGAAGTAGATTAAAGTTTGGGAATGGCCCAGCCAGAGCCCAGACCTGAATCCCTGTGGGGTGATCTGAAGAGGGCTGTGGACAGGAGATGCCCTCGCAATCTGACAGATTTGAAGTGTTTTTGCAAAGACGAGTGGGCAAATCTTGCAAAGTCACAATGTGCCATGCGGATAGACTCGTACCCAAAAAGACTGAGTGCTGTAATAAAATCACAAGGTGCTTCAACAAAGTATTAGTTTAGGGGTGTGCATACTTATGCAACCATGTGATTTTCTTTTTTGATTTTTTCTTCACTCTACTTAACTGATTTCAGTTTGTTTTTCAACTGAGTTGTACAGTTTATAGGTCAGATTAAAGGTGGCAAAAGTTTAGAAATGATTTATCTTGGTCTCATTTTTTGACAGCACAGAAACATGACATTTTAACAGGGGTGTGTAGACTTTAGACCTTTTCGATCCACTGTACCGATATATGTTGCTCATTTCAGACAAACGTCTTCACTGTTCTTTCCCTACATATGAAACGAGCTACTCATCTGGCTAATGATGTAGGAATATCACATAGATTACACATTAATGCATCTTTGGAGAGCCAAATGTGGTGTTTTACCTTGGACGCAGTCCCAAGCTCATCCGCGAGGTGATTTGTTCCACCAGGACATGTGCGCTGTGGATCGTCATTAGTTATCACCGCTTACCTATCTGCTGTATTCTGGAAAGAGATAGTTAATATTAATAAAGTGATTGATGTGTTATTTGTGTCCTTCAGCATACGTGGCCATATTATTACACAAATACTCGCTATGTAGCTTACATTGATGTAGCAGTTCTGTTGCTGGTCATGTTTTTCCATGTCTAGGTTGTTGAAAGAAGAGTTGACACACGACAGCAGCTCTGTAAGGTTAATATGATGTTAGGATTACAGTCACAAATTAGACAAAGTATGTGTGTATGGTATTTTTCAACGACATTTTGATCCCATTTCATGTGGTTTGGCAGGATCAGACAATGTGAACAATCCTGGTCCGTAGAGGTTGTAGGTGACTTTAAAAAGGGATTGGGTATCTTTTTACATTACAAAACCAAACAGGCATTAGGGGCTATCCTGGATAAATAGATAGGGAGTATTGATCCAGGGATGAATACGATCACCAGTATCTGGGCTCAGGAAGGAATGTTATATTTTTCTGCCCTGTGTAGACAATTGGCAAAGCTTCACATTTTGTTGTTTGCAAACACCCATATCCTGCATCACCTGGTGGAAATAAAATATGATGTTGATATGAATAGGATGTTGTGATGTTTGACAAAGCATATGGCCAAATATCGTCATCATGACCTATCAACACATCCCTGTGGCTAATACACAGTTAAAGATATATGTAAGGGAGATGGATCATGAATGCATCTGATAGGATAATTAGTAGTGTATTAACACATGTATTCTATATGAAGCTTCAGATCAATTACAATGTGATTTCCACAAATGTAAAATCCAGATGTTCACACCCACAGGACACTTACATGAGGCGGAGATACAAGGGAAATACAACAGGGTACATATTGCGACCCTTCTTGTAGAGAGCAGGAAGTCACTGTTGCAGTTCTTGTAACAAGCACATGCCAGAGGTCTGAGGTGAAGCGTGATAGTGTATTCTTGTGAACGTAAATGTGATGCTAATTCAGGTGGAATTTCCCAGGGGCGTACACAATCAAACGCAAATGCCAAAAGACCTTGGATATTTTGATAACTTCAAGGTAAGCTAATTCATGTTTATTCCGGGATATATTCAGGCAAGAAAAAGTTTGCCAAACACTATTAATTCTCCTCTATCAGATGAATTCTGAAGTCATCTCACTTACATAGCCCTTACAATAATACACAACACGTTATGTAGGCTAGAGATGTCCATGTCACAGGATACAAGGGAATGCATTAGAACATAAACCTAATGATTAATCAATTGTGGTTTTTGGCATATGTTGTTGTGCATACTGTTTGGCCAAGCTAACACAGGGTTCTGGCCAGCAATGAGCTATTCAGTTCTAGCTTTGGGAGTATTACTCCGTAATGCACATGTGAACATCAGAGCAATAGAGGGAAACATGATGTAACGTATGTGTTATTGTATCCAGTCATAGTAAGATATGGTTGACTGCCATTACTAATGTGTACTCACCCAGTAGCCATCCTGATGGAAATCTGCCGGACACAAAGATGTCAGATATTCCGGATGCACGCAGGATATAGGCGTCGTGAGCACTTCCCGGGAAGCCTGCATACACACCTTGTATGCGCATGTTCGCATCGCAAACAACCTGGACATTGATTGAATGATAATGCTTACGATTTCTGTACAGCACTTCTTGCACTCTAGGAGGTATCAGTGCCACGTGTGTACAGTCAATAGCACCAAGCACATTGGGGATACCTCCTAATTGGAAGAAATCGAACTTCACCTTCGAGATCTCTTCAGCAGTGTTAGGGTAACTGATGTATCTGGCAGCTCTCCGACCAATAGCACGGAGGAATGCACGCAGACAATTCGAGAGGCTTGGCTGAGACATTCCTCCGGCTATGCTCAGGGTGGTCTGAAAGCTACCAGAAGCAAGGAGGTGTATTGCAACTAACATCCGTGTCATTCCTGGGATGGCTCTATTTGCCCCTGAGCGAGGCTCCAGGTCCGCTCTGAGAACCTCATAGAGCTCCCCAAGACTGGCACGGGTTAGCCGAAAACGCTCATACACCTCCCCATCAGTTAACCCCTCTAATGTGAGTCTCTCCCTGTACACATTGGGTGCCCGCCTCCTCACAGGCTCCTGGTCAGGCTCCTGGTCAGGCTCCCCCCCTTCTGCCTGAGCCACCACATCCTGTACTCCCCCCAGCAGCTGATCACCGACAACATTGTCAGCCTCCCTGGGTGCAGGTGGCCCTATATCCCTCTGTCCCTGTGCTACTGGAGCTCTCTGTCCTCCCTGATCCACCCCCACGATACTAGGCATGGCCTGTGGTAATTCCCTTGCCTGGCTTGGTTCTGCCCCAGCATGGATCACATCACCACTCACACCCTCATTCACTCCCAGACACTCCTCTCTGCCACTCCCCATCACCCCCTCAATCACACACCTTGCTTCCTGGTCTTCATACTGTGCTAGGTGAGCTGCACAAAAGCATCGCAACCTCATACGCCCACTCATCCTGGCCATCATCCCTCTCACATGATCATCCATGCTGTTTCAGACATGCTGATGACTTGTTGGGGATGGGGTTATATAGCTTGTTGATTGCATGACCTGGTATTAGGCACGTTAATTTCTGCTTTGCCATTGGTCACCTGTGGATCTTTACATGGCATTCCAGCTGATGATTTCAAGAAGCCTCTCAACCTATTACATACGCACTTGGCCGCATGTAATTGGCTGTCCCAACACGGGCAGCCAAGTGCGTATGTAATTGGCTGAGAGTCCCAACACGGGACGCCAAGTGCGTATGTAATTGGCTGAGAGTCCCAACGCGGGCCGCCCAGTGCGTATGTATTGGGACTCTCAGCCAATTACATACGCACTTGGCGGCCCGCATTGGGACTCTCAGCCAATTACATACGCACTTGGCGGCCCGCATTGGGACTCTCAGCCAATTACATACGCACTTGGCGGCCTGACACTATAAGTGCGTATGTAATTGGCTGAGTCTGTTGGCGCGCTCGCAAGCTGATAAGGGGACGTCCTAGCGAGACACGCCTCTCAACCAATCACGTACGAGCTAAGAATTTGATTGACAGTATGAGCTTATAAATGTGATTGATACAAACCCATGCGCTGACTGTGTTGTAAGAGCCATTGGAGTTAGCACGCAGTTCCAGGAGCAGGTGGGAGAGAGTTTGAGTTTTGAGATTAGTGGTTTGGAGAGAGGTAGATTACTTTGTTGTCTTGTTTCTTGTTTACTTCCTAAGTACTTACATTTAAGAAATACACATATTTACAGATTTCACATATTTGCAAGTTACATAGATTAAATAACACACATAGAGACATATATATAGTTAGGACACACACCCCACACACCCATCCCCCCCACCACATCCCATCCCCCACCACTTATTAAATACACATAGCACACACATCTTTTCTTTCCAACAGACATTCCAGTAATACTTTTATTTCTTTATCGTTCTTTTGATTTGTAGGCGCACTCTTTTTGATTGTATTGTATTTTATTACTTGCATATTTACACGTAAGAGTTACACATATTTACACATTACACATATTTGCCTGACACATAGATTAAAGACACATAGAGACATACATAGCGTTAGGACACACACCACACACCTCCCCCCCCCAACCTTTGCACCGCATCCCCCAACAGTTATTAAAAACACATAGAACATACACTTTTTTTTTCATCACTTATATAACAGTTACACTTATTTTGAGTTATCCTTATTTTGTTATTATTTCAGCATGGAGGGAGGAGATAGGAGAGGAGCGGAGAGTGAGGAGAGTGAGGAGAGTGTAGTGGAGGGTGGAGGAGAGGTGGAGGAGGTGTCCCCGGAGGGGGTGGAGGAGGTGTCCCCGGAGGGGGTGGAGGAGGTGTCCCCAGAGGAGGAGGTGTCCCGGAGGAGGAGGAGGTGTCCCTGGAGGAGGAGGAGTGGTCCCCAGAGGGGGGGGGGAGGAGGAGGAGGAGGAGGAGGAGGGAGACAGAGGCACTAAGAGAGGAGGGACAGAGGGGAAGGGGCCTGTTCCCAGGGGGCGGGGTAGTTTGGGGAAGGGACAGGCCTCAGGAAGAGTGCAGGGAGGCCAGGGTCCCCGAGCACAGTCGAGAGAGCAAGGGGCTATTGGCAAGGGCAGGCGCAGGGCCCGTAATTATACGCCCCAGGAGAATATGGTCCTCCTGGGTGCGATCCGTGACCGGCCCGTCATCCTTGTTGCAAGGGAAGCGAAGCCTGGGCCTAAGGCTCAAGCTTGGAAGGAGGTAGTGCAAGTGATGAAGGAGGTGTCGACGGTTCCTAGGGGCTTGAGGTCCTTGAAGCACAGATATGTGGATATCAGGGCCACGGTGAAGAGGAAGATGGCCAGAGAAGCTGAGGGACACAGTGTCGCAAGGGACTTTCTGACACCATCGCCCGCAGCTGGAGCTTCATCCCCGGTGGCCCAGCAGGACCCAGCCTCCAGTTCAGGTGAATATCACATACACCAACATGCCACCACATGTGCATCACACACACTACACATGGTGACCAACAAGGACACTGACATGTCAGCTCCATGGAATTAACAAGGGATGGATGGAAGTGTCATTAAATCCATGAAGCTGACAAATCACTGTCATTCCTGGCCACCCCAAGAGTAATTAAGCAATAGAGTCCATGTACTGGTGCGCCCAATGCAGCCTATGCAGTTAAAGACCGCATAAGAAATCCAGACAGTGTTAGGAGCCAGGAGAGGTCAAGACAAGAAACCAGAGAATAGATCCAATCTAGCAAATGAGAGCTAATGGGAGTTGCAATTAGGAGAATCATCCATGTTCAGGCCTAGATGTCAGATAGTTAGGAGTGAAACCGCAGGAAAAATCCAGACAGTGTTAGGAGCCAGGAGAGGTCAAGACAAGAAACCAAAGAATAGATCCAATCTAGCAAATGAGAGCTAATGGGAGTTGCAATTAGGAGAATCATCCATGTTCAGGCCTAGATGTCAGATAGTTAGGAGTGAAACCGCAGGAAAAATCCAGACAGTGTTAGGAGCCAGGAGAGGTCAAGAAAAGAAACCAAAGAATAGATCCAATCTAGCAAATGAGAGCTAATGGGAGTTGCAATTAGGAGAATCATCCATGTTCAGGCCTAGATGTCAGATAGTTAGGAGTGAAAACATATCAATGTATTGATCAGCATACTAATGACATGTACCTTTCTTTTCTCTATTTCAGCATCCAGTAGGAGGTCTGGGTCCAGTGATGAGCCACGAGAGGGCCGTCAGCCCCCGCCGCGCAGGAGACCGCTCAGGGGGAGGAGGCTACAGGCTCATCCGAGGGCCCTGGCTCTTCGGAGGGGGAGGTCGTGGTCGTTGACAGCCCCCCTGTCCAGAGCCCGACTGTCCCCCTCCTCCAAAGACTTGCCATCTCGCCGGTGCCCTCAGAAGGAGTGGAATATGCCACAGCTCCTCCTTCCCCACACTCTGAGCCACCGGGGACACCAACATCAGAGACCCTGTCTCCAGCCGGGTCCCAGATCCTCCCCACTCTGTCCCCGCCATCTTCCCACCCGGCCCTGCCAGCAGGACCCGAGCCCCCCCCCCCCACCAACGACCGAGGCTGCGCTGCTGGAGTTGTTGGCCGTCGTGAGGAGGATTGATGCCAACATCTCTGGCATGAGGCGCAGCCTGGACAGGCGCTTTAGGGAGGAAAGGAGCCATCATCGTAGGCTGGAGCAGCATTTGGTCAGGCTGCTGGGAACGGGGCAGGTCACCAGCCAACAGCAGCCTGGCCCCTCCTCTCCTTCCACCATGCCTCCGCCGCCACCACCCCCCGTGGTGCCACTACCTCCTCCTGCTCCCCCACCACCAACAAGGAGACGGCGTCCGGCCGCGGACGAGGCAGGTCCTGTGCCCAGGCGGAGGAGGACCTAGGGGCTGTGGACATAATTGTGCCTTCTCAACAGCACTCCTCAGTGACAATCTATTGGTCACAATGCTGACCTCATCTAGCCGGGCTACAGAGTTTTGGATCTTTGCCTATGTGATGGTGACATTTTGTATGCAGATGGCTACCTCCCATCACATGGTCCATGATCCTCTTCTCTGTGGACACGTAGAGTTCGGTTGAACATGCCACCAATTGATGGTCACTGGGGAATGCTGTTGGGAAGGGATGCTGCAGTCCCCTTTTTTTTTAGGCCCTTAGATTTTATGTTTTCTCTTTGTTTTTCTTTCCATTTGTTTTGTTTTAGGTACAATTCAGGCCCATGAAGGCATCTCCTGCATCTGCAAACATTGTGGAGGAATTATATGAGGAGTAAGGTTTTCCCAGTGCCTCTCAGGTAGACATTACTCCAATGACAGACCCCCCCTTAACATGTAGCTCCCACAATCTTAAAGCTATCATATTGCCAGATATCTCAGACATGATTATTGTTAGCTGAAATGTAGACTAATACCGCTATGGCGGTGGACTTGCAAAGTCTCACAATGGCATGTTAATGACAGCCAGCATTAATATATGCACTAATAAAGCATGTGATCCTGACCTCAATATCGGTCTGAGAACAGATCTTTGGGTCTGATGTAAGAAACAGTGAATGTGGCTGCTGACCTTTGTGTCCTGTCCATATTAATGGGTATCACATATATAGTTGTGAGCATACGAGCCATTGCTCACGCTTGCGGGCTCGCGAAGCGAGGGCCGCAGTTGCTGGCCAGGAGCGCCGAAGGCGCTCCTGGCCAGCAACTGTGAGCCCGCAAGCGTGAGCAATGGCTACAACTAACCCCTACATCTAACCTGTAACCCCTACATCTAACCCGTAGCCCCAACCCATCTAACCTGTAGCCCCGACGCTGGAGCGCTGGCAATGTTTTTGTATTTTGCAGGTGATTGCCGTACAGCCTCTATGTCCCTCTCCTCCTGTTGCTAGGATACCAGTCCTGTTCCGGTGCTTCGCGGTCTTGTTTTGTCCCTTGCCGCTCTCCGTATTCAGTGAAGTGGATCAGGAAGTGGTGCTGTCCGAGCATGAGCTGAGGACACCGGAGGAGGTTGGGGAGACAGACGGGCTCCCGCGGTATGTATGGTGTCCCTGTCACCCTGAACACCATGCAGTTGCCTCCATGCTGTGTGTGAGATTCCTTCATATAGTGCTGGGAACTGCCCACCATGCACCGGGAGCCCTGCTATGTGTGTGATACACTGGGACTGTGTGTGGTGATTATATTCGTCCTATGTAAGGGAGAGGAAGTGATAGCACAGCGCTGCCCTTCTAAATATTTATATTTCCTTTATATAATTGTTCCCTCTGACAGCTCTCCTATAACCTTTTCACATAAGAGACTTCCATAAGGGAAGTGGGACCCCATAAACACTCAGTTCAGTATCTATAGTAGTTACACTTTACTTTTCCTCTCAGTGTGTTCCACTTTCAGGTCTCTGTCCATAGTATACTTTATTAGATGTGATACAAGGCTTCACAAGTCCCAGAGCCAGGGAGTCATGGCCCCTAAATGTTACTGCTGGCTGATAACGTTATAAAATTATGTAGTAGATAGATTAGAGATATTGACAAAGCACAACTTTATATATCACACACACATATATATATATATATATATATATATATATATATATATATATCACATATATATATATATATATCACATATATATATATATATATATATATATATATATATATATATATATATCACATATATATATATATCACATATATCATATATATATTCACATATATAGTTGTGAGCATACGAGCCGTTGCTCACTCTTGCGGGCTCGCGAAGCGAGGGCCGCAGTTGCTGGCCAGGAGCGCCGAAGGCGCTCCTGGCCAGCAACTGTGAGCCCGCAAGCGTGAGCAACGGCTACAACTAACCCCTACATCTAACCTGTAACCCCTACATCTAACCCGTAGCCCCAACCCATCTAACCTGTAGCCCCGACGCTGGAGCGCTGGCAATGTTTTTGTATTTTGCCGGTGATTGCCGTACAGCCTCTATGTCCCTCTCCTCCTGTTGCTAGGATACCAGTCCTGTTCATTTCGTAACGCAAACAACATACGAGACACATTACTACACATTACGACCTCGCAAAAATCGCCCACAACCCGTGGACATCAAAAAATGTAAAACACAATAAATACACACAACACATACATAAAAAGCTTACCTACAGCAAGAGGGAGCATCCAGGACCTCAAAAAATGAAGTTACACATTAATTTAACTCAAAATAAAAGAGTTTAGACACAAAAAAATTCTCTACGCGAGAGAAAAAATGGCCGCCGAACAAAATGAAAACGAGGCTGCAGCACTCTAAACACGCAAAACACCACCACAAACACGCAAAACACCACAAAACACCTACGGATATTCTGCTACAGACGCATACCACACAGTAGCCGCCATTTTAGAAAAATAACTTATACAATGCGGAAGTACACAGCTACGCTAACGGTTTGGTCTCGCGCACGCACACTATTACACAGCAGCTCCACGCCACTAATGCTGCAGCAACCTCAAAACAGATTGTCAGCTCTTCAACAGAATTCTTCCTGCATATATTACTTCAAAATAGGTAAAGTAGATTTATTTGATATTATACACCAAACAGCATTAGCTCACTTACAATTTCATTGCCGTCATTTTTTGACGGGCAATTCGCTAGTTTGCCCATATTACTCATTATCCAGAGACCTACTGTAGCTAAAAGTTAGTAATGCTTGCAGATGGGAATCAGGTGAGTTGGTATATTGGTACAGTATTTAGCACTTTACTGTACATGCATTGTCATTATTTTTTTTTATCCTCCTCAGCCTTTTTTGTTTTTTGTTGACCATTCATTTTTGTGGGCAATTTCACACACCATACTGTATGTGTGAAACTGGATTGGATTACACAGTCCAGAGGTTGAATCATTTGTTCAATTGAACAGATCCAGACAAGTTGTAAGTGCCATGCACTCTAATGGTTTCTTCAGTTAAATGGAGAGATTTCTGGTTCCGGTTGCAGCATGTGACCCTGGTAGGGGCTATGCATCATGCTTATTCTAGACTATTAGATTGACCCCTGTAGGTATCCCCTTTTTTTTATTTAGCCCCTTGCTCTCTCGGGACCCGCCCACACCACACCCATGATATTAATTCACAGTCTTGACCACTGCTGATTGTGGTCTGTGTCCAAAAATAAAGTTTTGTTATACCGTTCTGTGAATGCACAGTCTTGACCACTGCTGATTGTGGTCTGTGTCCAAAAATAAAGTTTTGTTATACCGTTCTGTGAATGCACAGTCTTGACCACTGCTGATTGTGGTCTGTGTCCAAAAATAAAGTTTTGTTATACCGTTCTGTGAATGCACAGTCTTGACCACTGCTGATTGTGGTCTGTGTCCAAAAATAAAGCTGTGTTATCCGGTTCTCCCCATGTCGGTGTGTTTTCAATGGTTGGGGTTAGGGGACATCCACATGCATCACATTAGTGTCACATTACTATAGCTGTAAACTAATGAGCACTAGTTAACCTGCAATAAATCCATACATACTACGAGGAATAATAGTCCTAATAGCATAAGATATCATATAATGCATCTAATTGATCTACAATCTAGGCATAATAAAGGGTTAATGCACAGGCCAAGTACAATTAGCGGGACTGGGGAGTAGGAACATTCCCCTGTGGGCCTAAAAGGATAATGATAGGTGATACTGCAGTGGGTTGTCAGTTCCTTCTCCAGTGATTATTGATTTCTCCGTCAATTCTCCCTCTCACACGCACTTCCCCAACATCACTTAGCAATCGAAACTAATGTAAATTGATGAATAGCAGAACATAATGGGAGGTCACCAAATGGGAATGAATGGTCATCCCATTAAGGGTCATTGTGGGGGTGAGAGTGAAAGCTGAATGCAGGGCCAAATCCCAAACCACTGGGGAAGGAACTGACAACCCACTCCGGTCTCACCAGCATAGGAACCTTGTAAGAAAGCAGTGACAGAGGGTCAGAGTTGGACCCGACCGAAAGACCAAACAAGAGGTATTGTGTATTTCAATGAAGCTGTGAGCTATCCCATTAAGGGTCATTGTGGGGGTGAGAGTGAAAGCTGAATGCAGGGCCAAATCCCAAACCACTGGGGAAGGAACTTACAACCCACTCCGGTCTCACCAGCATAGGAACCTTGTAAGAAAGCAGTGACAGAGGGTCAGAGTCGGACCCGACCGAAAGACCAAACAAGAGGTATTGTGTATTTCAATGAAGCTGTGAGCTATCCCATTAAGGGTCATTGTGGGGGTGAGTGAAAGCTGAATGCAGGGCCAAATCCCAAACCACTGGGGAAGGAACTGACAACCCACTCCGGTCTCACCAGCATAGGAACCTTGTAAGAAAGCAGTGACAGAGGGTCAGAGTCGGACCCGACCAAAAGACCAAACAAGAGGTATTGTGTATTTCAATGAAGCTGTGAGCTATCCCATTAAGGGTCATTGTGGGGGTGAGAGTGAAAGCTGAATGCAGGGCCAAATCCCAAACCACTGGGGAAGGAACTGACAACCCACTCCGGTCTCACCAGCATAGGAACCTTGTAAGAAAGCATTGACAGAGGGTCAGAGTCGGACCCGACCGAAAGACCAAACAAGAGGTATTGTGTATTTCAATGAAGCTGTGAGCTATCCCATTAAGGGTCATTGTGGGGGTGAGAGTGAAAGCTGAATGCAGGGCCAAATCCCAAACCACTGGGGAAGGAACTGACAACCCACTCCGGTCTCACCAGCATAGGAACCTTGTAAGAAAGCAGTGACAGAGGGTCAGAGTCGGACCCGACCGAAAGACCAAACAAGAGGTATTGTGTATTTCAATAAAGCTGTGAGCTATCCCATTAAGGGTCATTGTGGGGGTGAGAGTGAAAGCTGAATGCAGGGCCAAATCCCAAACCACTGGGGAAGGAACTGACCACCCACTCCTGTCTCACCAGCATAGGAACCTTGTAAGAAAGCAGTGACAGAGGGTAGGTGGGGGGGGGACTAGATAAAAGTAATGGGGTAGAAAGTGTAGAGGGGGTAAGGAATGCATTAACTAGTCAAGGGGGAGGAGATGGGGGGAGAGTTAGTATAGTCAATAGGGAGGAATTGCTAGGTAACTCAAGTACAGTGGCAGGCACTTCAGAACTACAGACTCATAATATAAAGTGTATGCTTGCTAATGCCAGAAGCTTGTCAGGTAAAAAGGGAAAGTTAGAATTATTAGCAGTTAATGAGAAATGGGATTTAATAGGCATTACTGAAACGTGGTGGGATGAATCTCATGATTGGACTTTTATTCTTGATGGTTATAACCTATATAGGAAAGATAGGGGCAAAGATAAACGAGGAGGAGGGATATATATATATATATATATATATATATATATATATATATATATATATATAAATATATATATATATATATATATATATATGTATATATATATATATATATATATATATTTATTTATTTATATATATATATATATATATATATATATATATATATATATATATATATATATATATATAAGCCTGAATTTAAGCCTATAGTCAGAAGATATTTATGGTAGAACTAGAGGTAATGTTGAATTATTGTGGGTAGAGTAAAAGAGCGGAGGAGCAAATTCCAAAAGAATATTGGTAGGAGTATGCTATAAACCCCCAAATATAATTGAAAGTGAGGAACTGCAATTATTGTTACAGATTGGAAATGCACCTAAGCATGGTCAAGTTTTAACAATGGGAGATTTGAACTACCCTGAAATAAACTGGATGAATGAGACCGTCAGTTCAGCTAAGGGGAGCAGGTTCTTGAGCATACTAAGCGATCATTATCTGACCCAGACAAGAACCTACTAGAAATAAGGCTATCTTGGATTTAGTCATCACAAATAATATTGATATAGTATCAAATGTTGAAATAGGGCAACCTTTGGGAAACAGTGATCAGAACAAAGTCGTTTCATTTGAGATTGAATAAAAAAAAACTGTAAGGGGCCAAATAAAACTCTCAATTTTAAAAGGGCAGATTTTAATTCTGCCACTATACAAATCTCTAGTACGCCCTCATTTTGAATATGGAGTACAGTTTTGGGCACGACTACATAAAAAGGACATTTTAGAGCTGGGAAAAAAATGCAGAGAAGGGCAACAAAACTAAAAAGAGGAACGGAGGGTCTAAGTTATGAAGTAAGACTAACCGAATGACACTTATTTTCTCTCGAAAAAAGGCGTCTAAGAGGGGATATGATTACCTCATATATATATATATATCCAGGGTCAATACAAGGCTTTGTCAAGTGAGCTCGGTGTGCCAAGAGGTTTTCAACTGACAAGAGGACATCCTTTGAGATTAAACATAAAAAACTTTCACCTTAAAGAAAGAAAAGGGTTCTTCACAGTAAGGGTGGTTAATCTGTGGAATTCTCTACCAAGGGAGGTGGTGACAGCGGATTCAATAGATAACTTTAACAAAGGATTGGATAAAAAGGATATTCAGGGATATCCTGGATAATTAGAGAGGGAGTATTGATCCAGAGAGGAATCTTATCACCAGTATCTGGGGTCAGGAAGGAATTTTATATTTTTTTCCCCTTTCGAGACAATTGACAAATTTTCACTGGGTTTTTTCTGTATGCCTTCCTCTGGATCAATTAACAATTAATCTGCATATTGCAGATCAGAGGAGATCTAAAAAGTTTGAACTTGATGGACTAAGAATCTTTTTTCAACCTCAATTACAATGTAATGTGGTGGTTATGTAGCTTGCAGTATTGTGTGGCACGTTCTCTCTCACTCTTTGCTGTATCTGTGCTGTCTAAGTGCAGTCCCTCTCTCTGCTGTCTGTGTGTGGTCTCTCTTTCTCTTTGTTGTCTCTCCCTCTGCTGTCTCTCTTTCTCTCTGCTGACTTTCTCTGTGCTTTCTCTCTGTGCGATCTCTCTCTGAGTTGTTTAATGGTGGCTGTTATGTCACATGGGCCCTCATTCAATTGCGATTTGGCCAATTGAATAGGGCTCTAAATAAGCACATAACATATATTTTTTAAAGAAGTTTTTAGTTAGTAAAAATCTATCCAAAAGCAAGGTTTTCACTAACTAAAAACTTCTTTAAAAAAATCTGTTATGTGCTTATTTAGACCCCTATTCAATTGGCCAAATTGCAATTGAATGAGGGCCTTGGTGTGGTGGTTCTTTTGTTCTGGGGCATGTTTTCGCACTTTGCTGTCTGTCTCTCTCTGCGATGTCTGTGTGTATGTATGCTGTCTTTCTCTCTCTGCTACCTCTCTCTGTGCTGTGTCTTTCTCTCAAGTGTGTAATGTTGGTGTTTATGCCACTTGCTGTGATGTGTGGTGGGATCTCCATCTCTATGCTGTCTGTCTCTACTGATGGTCTCTCTCTCTGTGCTGCTTGTCCGTCTCTCTCTGTGTTGTGTTTCTCTCTCCCAGGTGTGTAATGGCGGCGGTTATGCCACTTGCTGTGGTGGATGGCAGCACATTATTATTTTTATTTGTAACGCACCAACATATTCCGTAGCGATATACAGGGGTTAAATACATAGCAAAAACAAAATGAACACCTTACAAAGAATGTAGGGCCTGTTTTTGAGCTTAAAATCAAATGTACGTAGTGCTTTTTTCCAAGGCACCGACACAATATTGAAAACTGGCAAATTTACTATCTAAAGGGTTTAGGTGTGATACAAGAGGGCGATAGATGCAAGATGGCAGTGTGAGAGCAATTAGTTCAGTCAAGAGGAGGTGTCTGTGTGTTGTTCTGTAGATCGTGGGTGTTAGTGTTATTAAGCTATGTGTGCAATTGTGCATATTAAGTCTGAAGATGATAAGCTTTTATAAACAGGTGTGTTTTCAGTGATTTTTTTAAGGTTTTGAGGCAGGAAGATAATCTAGTGGAGCGATTCAAGGAATTTTCAGATAGTAGGGGCAGCACGAGAAAAGTCTTGAAGGCTGGAGTGAGAGAAGGTGATAAGAGAGGAGTTCATTATGGATTGGAGTGGAAACAGACAGTAGATGGGGTGGCCAGCAAGGAGTGAATTGCAGTAGTCAAGTCAAGATATGATGAGAGAGTGTATTGGAATTTTAGCCATTTCTTCTGTAAGATAGTGATGAATTTTGGAGATGTTTTTTAGGTGAAACTGACAATTGTTATTGATTGTATGTGAGGAATAAAACAGATGGGAGAGACCAGTAGAACCCCAAGACAATGGGCCTGGGAGGTAAGAGTGATGATGGCATTGTCAACAGTGAGAGATATTTAAGGAGTGAAAACTGTAGTAGAGGGTGGAGGAGTTCAGTCTTAGACATGTTGAGTTTGAGTTGTCGGACACACATCCAGGAGGATATGCCAGAGATCTAGTTGGCAACTTGAGGTAAAAGAAAGGGGGACAGGTCTGGAGTAGAGAGGTACATTTGAATGTCATTTGCATAGAGATGATACTTATATCCAAACAATTTTATTAGGGTAGTAAGGGAGAATGTGTAGATGGAGAAGAGGAGGAGGACCTAGGACTGAACCTGGGGTACGCCAACAGACAGAGGGAGAGGTGAAGAAGAGGTGCCAGAAGGATACACTAAATGTATGATCTTCTAGGTAGGATGTGAACCATGAGAGAGCTGTGTCATGGATGCAAAAAGAATTGAGAGTTTGGATGAGAAGCGGGTGGTCAACTGTATCGAAGGCAGCAGAAAGGTCCATGAGAATAAGAAAAGAGAATTGACCCTTTGATTTGGCGGTGGTTTCTGTAGAGTGTTGGGCCCGGAAGCCAGATTGGAAGGGGTCAAGAAGAGAATTGGAGGAAATAAATTGAGTGAGGTGATTGTAGACAAGCTGCTCAATCAGTTTTGAAGCTAGGGGAAGTAGAGAGATAGGGTGGTAGATGGAGGCAGAAGTTGGATCAGATGAGGGCTTCTTACAAGTGGGTGTAATTATTGCGTGTTTTAAAGAGCATGTAAACTTGCCAGTGTTTAGGGAGAGTTTGATAAGTGTGAGAGCTGGGATGTGTGATAGAGAGGGGAGGGATTAGCTGTGATGGAAGAGAATCATGTGGACAAGTGTTCAGGTGAGAGGTTGATAGTAAAGTAGATATTTAATCCTTGGTTACAGGGTCAAATGAGTCCATAGTAGAGGGGACATTGGGGAAGGGTAAGGGTTGGGTGTTTTCAGTTTGTTGAGACGATGGTCAGGTAGGGCTAAGGTGGGAAGAATGTTCATTTCGGATGGTTTCAATTTTATTTTTAAAGTGGCTGGCAAAGTCATCAGCTGTGAGAGAGGAAGGGGCAGGAGGTGAGGGTGGGCAGATGAGGGTGTTGAATACAGCAAATAAAACATTGGGGTTGGAGGCACCAGTTTGATATTATGGGTGAGAAGTGATGTTGTTTGGCAAGATTGAGGGCAGAGAAGTAGGAGCGCAAGGTAAACTTGTAGTGAAGAAAGTCTGCTGAAGTGCGAGATTTCCTCCATAGTCGTTCTGCAGTGTGTGAGCACCTCTGTATACTGTATATTTGTGTAGTGTGCCATAGTTGTGGCTGAGAGTTAGGGTGTTTGCTTGTGGTTATGGGGGCAAGATTGTCAAGGGTGGAGGTTAGAGTCATGCTGTACTGTGAAGTGGCGATATCATGGCATGTAAGGGTGGTGAGGTGACTGAGAGGTTTCTGCAGGTTCTGGGGGCAGGGATTGAAACAGGGGGGTGAGTAGAAGGTGAGATGAGGTTGCAAGTTAGCGTCTTCTCTCTCACCCCTCTGGTCAGATAGAGGAAGTGGGGAGATGACAAGGTTGGAGATAGTGCAGAGATTGGTAAAAAATAAGGTCAATGGAGTGTCCATCATGGTGAGTTGGGAAATCTGTTTATTGTGAGAGGCCAAGGGAAGAGGTAATTAATTTTGTGGTTGTTGGGGAGGTGGGTATTTCAGTGGCTATGTTGAAATCGGCAAGAATGAGTGAAGGTATACTGGAAGAGAGAAAGTGAGGGAGCCAGGTAGCAAAGTGACCCAGAAATTGAGAGGGTGATCTAGGCGGGCAAAAGATCACAGCTGCTCTCAGAGGGATGAGAGAGAAGATGCTGATAGTGTGAACTTCAAAAACGATGAGAATTGGAGGGAGTGAACCGGGGGTATGCAGTGAAAAGTGCAGCAAGAGGATAGTAGTATACCAACACCTCCACCTTGCTTGTTCCCAGTTTTAGGAGTGTGGCTAAAGTGAGGGTCACCATATGAGAGTGCTGCAGGTAAGACAGAGTCAGATGGAGTGAGCCAAGTTTCCGTGATAGCCAGTAGATTAAGGGAGTTGGAAATGAAGGTAAATTTATTGCAAACAGACCTTGCATTCCAGAGGGCACAGGCAAAGGGCAAAGTAGATGGTTTGTGACAAGTGATGGGTATTAAATTATGGGTGTTTCTGCCCTGGGGACTCTGAGTGGCAGACATCAGCTAGAGATAAGTGAGGGGCCTGGGTTAGGGCATATGTCACCACAAGCCATCAGAAGAAGGAGAGAGAGAGTAAAAGTAGATGGGAGTATGACTTACAGAAGCATTTCTGCTTTTGAGCTTTAGGGGAGGGTTGAGATAGTGACTGGAGGAAGGACAGGAGCTCATGGGAGTAGAGAAGTGAAGGGAAAGTGAGATTGTTATATTATTGGAAACGAGATGTGTAGAGACAGTATAGGATAATCTGAGAAAGAGGAAGGAGGTTATAATGAAGAAGATGGTGTGAGAAAACATTGCAACACTGTGTAAACA
The DNA here is from genome assembly GCA_027410445.1 of Discoglossus pictus. Classification (NCBI taxonomy): domain Eukaryota; kingdom Metazoa; phylum Chordata; class Amphibia; order Anura; family Alytidae; genus Discoglossus; species Discoglossus pictus. The sequence goes on along the minus strand of CM050175.1, from coordinate 61,342,089 downwards.
CAATACAATAGAATAAGTAAAGGAAGATACGGTTGCCTTAATTTTTCTTGTCTGAGGTGATATTAAGTTTAAGTGTGTTAAATGCCTGTTCAAACCTGTTTAATTCCTGTATAATTCTATTATGCCACACGTATGCCACACAGGATATTGCTTTATTGTATGGTGGGTTTTCTCTAACTTTGCTGACTGTCTCTCTCTTTCTCTTTACTGTCTGTCTGTTGCTCTCTCTGATGTTTGCCTGTGTGCTGTTTCTCTTTGTGCTGTCTCTCTCTCTCTCTCTGAGGTGTGTAATGGTGGCTGTTATGCCCCTTGCTGTGGTGTGTGGCGCCTGGGGGGCGTTTGCTGTGTTGTGTGGGGCATTCTTTGTCACTCTTTGCTGTGTTTTTCTCTCTCTTTGCTGCTATCTTTCTGTGCTGTGTCTCTATGTGCTGTCTGTGTGCTGTCTCTCTGTGCTGTCTCCCTCTGTGCTATCTCTCTCTGTGTTGTCTCTCTCAGGTGTGTAAATGAGGCGGTTATGCCGCTTTCTGTGGTGTGTGGCAAACCTTGATGTGTTGTGTGACAAGTTCTCTCTCTCTCTCTCTTCTGTTTCTTTTTCTCTTTCCTATCTGTCTGTCTATTTGTGCGCTGTCTGTCTGTGCGGCGCCTGTCTGTGCGGCGCCTGTCAGTGCGCGGTCTGTCAGTGCGCTGTCTGTCTGTGCGCGGTCTGTCTGTGCGCGGTCTGTCTGTGCATGGTTTGTCTGTGTGTGGTCTGTCTATGTGTGGTCTGTCTGTGCTGTATCTCTCTCTCTCTGAGGTGTATTTGTGGCTGCTATGCCACTTGCTGTGGTGTGTGGAAGCACTTGCTGTATTCTGTGTTCTCTCTCACTCTTTGCTGTCTTGCTCTCTCTTTTTGTTGTCTGTCTCTCTTTCTCTGTGTGCTGTCTGTCTGTGTGCTGTCTCTTTCTGTGTTGTGTCTCTCTCTCAGGTATGTAATGGCAGCAGTCATGTCACTTGCTGTGTTGTGTGGTGGGTTCTCTCTCACTCTTTTGCTGTCTGTCTCTTTCTCTCTGTGCTGTCTGTCTGTGTGCTCTATATATGTACACACAGCACTTAGGCTGCAAACAAAAACAAAAAAAAAAGTGCAAAAAATTCTAACACACACACCCACACACAGCACAGGGGGAAACACAGGAAGCCTAGGAGTGAGGTTGCAAGCGAATTACACCCATATTTGGCATTTTTGGTCACTCGAAAATTGCCTAAGCGAAGAAAAGAAAAAACGCAAAATTTCAGAAACAGCATAAAAACGAGGCTCAGCAACGCCAGTCTTGCAAAACTTACAAAATACACAAAGCTTAAACGAACAACGCCAGGCACGAACCAACGGCAGTGACCGCGCGCCACTCAAACATTCAGCACACACACAGAGGGGAAAGACACAGGGAAGGGACAAGGGGGAGATGGTGGAAAGAGACACATGGCATTCTCAAGCACTAAACTTGCAGGTTAACGAACTCTGCAATGAGCGCCGATACAGTAGGCGAGACAAAAGGCTGCAATGAGCACCAAAGGCGCTCATTGCGAGCCATGTAATGAGCGCCAAATGAGCTCATTGCGGGGCTTACAATGAGCACTGTGAGCGGTAGAGTCTTTCAATGAGCGCGGAGGGATCTTATTGCGAGCCACGAGATGAGCGATGAAGGCGCTCAGCATGGGGTTCGCAATGAGCGCTGAAGGTGATCAGTGCAAACCAGGAAGCCTTGGAGAGTCTCGCAATGAGCATCGAAGCCTCACAGTGTGTGGCAAACAGCATTGCCAGCCTTACAATTTTAATCCCTTCATTTTTGATGGGCAAGTTCCTAGTATAAATATATCCCAGTCACATCCCAGTCACATCCCAGTCCTCACCTCACTCCTAACTCCGGCTTCCCATTATTACAGAGATTTCTGCTATACTTCTCTAGTCCTCCTGTCCTGTCTTGTGCATAACTTCCATGAAATTCTCTACAGAAGCGGCAAGCAGAATTCTCATTCAATGTCTATTAGTCACTGAGCTCTGAAGTTCCCTTGTTTCTCCTTCCCCCCGTCTCCCTCAACCCATCTCCCTCCCCTGTGTCTCTTCCCCCTCTGCCTCCCCTGTGTCTCTCTCCCCCAGTCTGTCTCTTCTCCCCCTGTCTCCCCCCTCTGTGTCTTCAGTCCTCCACATGCCTCCCCTGCGTCTCTTCCCCACCTCCTCCCTCCCCTGTGTCTCTTTCCCTCCTCTCCCTCCCCTGTGTTTCTTCCCCTCCTCTCCCTCCCCTGTGGCTCTTTCCCCCTCCTCTCCTCCCTCCCCTGTGTCTCTTCCTCTCCTCCTCTCCCTCCCCTGTGTCTCTTCCCCTCCTCCTCTCCCTCCCCTTTGTCTCTCTTCCACCGTCCCCTCCCTCTCGTGTGTCTCTCTTCCCCCCTCCTCTCCCTCCCCTGTGTCTCTTCTCCCCTCTGTCTCCTGTGCCTCTTACCCCCATCTCCATCCCTTGTGTCTCTTCTGCCTCCTCTCCCTCTCCTGTGCCTCTTCCCCTCTTCCTCTCCCTCCCCTGTGTCTCTTCCCCTCCTCCTCTCCCTTCCCTGTGTCTCTCTTCCCCTCCTCCTCTCCCTCCCCTGTGTCTCTTCCTCCTCCTCCCTCCCCTGTGTCTCTTCCCCTCCTCCTCTCCCTCCCCTGTGTCTCTTCCCCTCCTCCTTTCCCTCCCCTGTGTCTCTTCCCCTCCTCCTCTCCCTCCCCTGTGTCTCTCTCCCCCTCCTCCCCCTCCCTGTGTCTCTCTCCCCCTCCTCCCCCTCCCATGTGTCTCTCTTCCCCCTCCTCTCCCACCCCTGTGTTTCTCTTCCCCCCTCCTCTCCCTCGCCTGTGTCTCTCTTCCCCCCTCCTCTCCCTCCCCTGTGTCTCTCTTCCCCCCTCCTCTCCCACCCCTATGTCTCTCCTTCCCCCTCCTCTCCCTCCCATGTCTCTCAAGTTAATGCTGCGGCCACTCGCACGCACGCTTGTGCACCCGGCCTCCCGTGTGCCACCCCTCACTCTCGTGCGTCCCTCTCCCTGCTGGTGCGCGCGCCCCTGTTCATGCGCTCGTCCCCGGCTGCGTCGGTTAGACCAGGGAGCATGGAGCAGGCAGGGCCATCAGAGCAAGAATCCAGAGCATGGAGCAGGCAGGGCCACGAGCCCTGCATTGAGTTGCAGCCAGGGTCTGATCTGGCCAGCTGTACTGTGGGCTAGGCGCTCATCGCGAGCATCAGTGGGACTGGGGAAGCATGGGCAGGGGGAGTTGTTAAACTGCCAGTTGTCGTCCCGCAACTGCGGGCCTAGCTTTGTGAGGGCCACAAAGCGTAACAACAACTCACAGTTTGACAACTATTATATGTGATGTTTTTTCTATACAGGACAGAGAGACAGAGACAGAATAGGTAGTTACAGAAGGGAGATGGGATGGGTAGATAGAATATGTAGATAAAATAAGTAGATGCGATAGTTACATGGGATAGGTACATGGGATGGGTAGATACGTAGATACAATGGATAAATGGAATAGGTAGATAGGTAAATAAGATGGGTAGATGGGAATGGGTAGATGAATAGGTAGTTACAATGGACAGATTGAAAAGGTGGATGTGATGGGTAGATGGAATTGGTACATGTGTTGGGTAGATAGTAGATATGATGGGCAGATACAATGGGTAGTTGGAAAAGGTAGATGGGTAGATGTGATAGATATATACAATGGGTAGATTCAATGGGTAGATGGGATGGGTAAATACAATGGGTAGATGGTTGATATAATGGATATATACAATGGGTAGATGGAATATGTTGATACAATGGGTAGATGGAATAGATAGATGTGATGGATAGATACAATGGGTAGATAGATATAATGAGTTGGTGGATAGGTATGTGCAGTGGGTAGATACAATGTATAGATTAAATAGGTAGATAGTAGACAGGTAGATGCAATGGGAAAATGAAATTGGTAGATAGGTAGATGGAATGGGTAGATGAGATGAATAGATAGTCAGATGTGATAGGTATATATGATGGGTAGATACAGGGGACAGATACAGAGGGTAGACACATTGAGTAGGTGGGATGGTAGATACAATGGGTAGGTGGGATAAATAGATGGATAAATGGGATGGATAGATAAGATGAATAAATAAAATGGGTATTTAGCTAGATCGGATGGGTAGAAACAATGGGTAGAAATAATTGGCAGATGTGATTGGTAGATACAATTGGTTGGGTAGATGATATGAGTAGATGCAACAGGTAGATGGAATGGGAAGATGGAATAGGTAGATGGGATGGGTATATGCAATGGGTACATACAATGGGTAGATTATAGATATACTGGTAATTACAATGAGTAGATGGAATAGGTAGATGGGTAGATGTGGATAGATACAATGGGTAGATATGTAGGTACAATAGGTAGGTGAGAGATGCAATGGGTAGATGGAATAGGTAGGTAGTAGATGGGTAGATCCAATGGATACATGAAATGGGTAGATGAGATGGATAGATAGATAGATGCAATGGGTATATATGATGGGTAGATACAGTGAGTAGGTGGGATGATAGATACAATGGGTAGATGGAATAGTTAAATAGGTACATAGGATGGGTAGAAACAATAGGATGGGTAGATGAGATGAGTAGATGCAAGAGGTAGATAAAATTGGTAGACATAATAAATAGATGGGATAGATAGAGAGACAGATGAATTGATAGATAGATACAGACAGACAGATATAACCCACACACAGAGCACATGGCTCTTACCTGCTAGTGAGGATCCTCACAGGCAGCCATGATTAGAGGAGGGAGGTAGGCAGGATCAGTGTAGCCAGTGGTAGTGACTGGTTCAGTGCCTGTGCTGAATTGATTGAAAGCGTGCGGGCTTATCGGTGACATCACGTGTGGCATCACTGTTAAGCCTGCCCTCTAGCTGTCAATCAAAATATTGCCCATTGAGTTTAATTATCCATGCGGTACAGAGCTAACAGGCTGTGTGGCACTCACACCCCCCTCATCAAGACATGCAGGCAAGCAGAAGAGGATCAGATCAGCCTGCACCAGCCTCTGAAAAGGTAAGTATGCTTTATTTATTTTTATTTGGTTTTACTTTTCATGTATTAATGTTGATCTTCCCTTTCAGGTTAAGGAGAGCAGTCTAAGTATAAATATTTGACTATAGAGCTACTTAGTATATTTCTCTATAGACATATATGAATGTGGTAACAACATACAAGAGAGAGCAGACCCTGCAGTGATCAATATAATCCAATATAGTCCACCCTTGAAAAAAATCCAAAAGAAGTATAGTCTTATCTGGGAGCCCTCAGAAGGGTTACAAATTGTTCTTGTCAACATATCCTCTATATTGTCCAATGTCTGAAGATTCCCATAATCTAGACACGGGTATAATGATCCAGAGGTATGCTGCTTCCTCATGGAACACTGTCCACCTCATGTTTAAAAGTAGTATGCCCGAAAAAAAAGCAAAGCAGATTGATCATAGAAAAACAAAAATGATATCATTACAATCATCCTTTGTGGTCTTGGATTCCTCTGTCTGGGGTGATGGATTAATATGTATATGTGGTGCATATTATTGGAAACAATCACAGCTGTAGCCCATATATGGGTGGTGCTATTTAAGAGTTATAAAACACTCTCAACGCTTCTTTATATCCCTAGCGTGTGGGCCCAAAAAACGTGTCACAGTGGGTATATAGACTTAATATACACACATGTGCCTTGCAGGTGAATAGTGAATAGCGATGTCGGCATGCTGTAGCAAGGAAAGTGAAACTAACACCATAAGAGTGCATCAATCGGCTGGAAATCAGAGGCCATGGCAAATTATACATATAAATCATACATGCCAAACAGAGTGGGATTACCAAATGGAGCACATTGCTTGACCCTGGCAAGATCCATTAGGCGTTTAGATAAATAAACACACTGACCAAGTGCTTCTTGGGAAAATTACGGGCTACAGCTTTATTAAAGCAACCATAAACCAATAACCAATTAACATAATTAACATTGTTACATCACAGCTCAAATAAACATCCCAGAGGAGGAGCCCGGCCCGGTCAGTAACCTCATGCCCTGGGCCCGTGCCCAGAGCCTCCCAGTGCTTTACTAAGCATGCCCATAAGGCAGGGCAACGCCCAGTTTAGCCTGTGGGCGGGGTGCCTCACCTCCCGCCAACCAAAGTTATTCCTACTTGCATCCTAACCTAGAAATCCCAAAATCCTTACCCTTCAACTCTTTTCCAACTCTTTTTTTTTTAACATAACTTACGCTCCCTGAACTTTGCTCAACCAACCTCACCCCCTAGACTATACCTTATTAGTATATCTGCAACTTTTTTAACTAACCACCAACTCAAGGAGAGGGAGGGAATCAGCTCAATGGCCGTCAGGAGTGAAGAGGAAGCCCGCAAAACGGGCGAAAGTCCCTCCTCCTCCTCCAGCCAATCAGAAGCGCCCAGGCTCCGCCGGGTCACGCAGCGCTGCGTCAGACCCGGAGTGCCAGGGGCTGCCTACGCGCCGGCCAATAAATTAATGTTTGAAATGGTGGATTCTAAGAAATGATGAAATGATAATGTACAGTATAACAAAACGTGTACATATAGCACATAAATGTATATGTAGGTAAACACTTATATACGGCTCATTAACAATAACACCATAAAAGTTAAGTTATGCCAAAAAATTACAAGAAAATAAAATAAAGATGAAATAAAAATACTGATAGATAAATTTCCATGTGTAGCCTGGAGTTTGTGGGAGGGGCCCCCTCCTACCATTCATAAACACTTCTGGCCAGGTTTCTTCCTGGCAGACCTCAGTTCACGTTTGAGTCTTTGGTTGGAGGTTGCTCATCAGCCATTCCCTGTTATTTGGCTTTCACCAATCCCTCATTACAGCTTTTGGCCCCTATCTACTATTCAGTGTCCTTGTCCATGTCCAAGGTCATGCCTTCATTCTCACCATACTGCTTTCCATAAGCCCTTTATTCATATTCAGGCCCATATCTATTAAAATATGCAGATAAGACTCTCATGCACATTTGGCCCATAGCCACTACAACAACAAGCCCTCCATTGAACTTGATGGACTGAAAGTCTTTTTTCAACCTTAAATACTATGTAACTATGTAATTATATATTGCTGCCCATTGCCGCAAAGCAGCATTTTTTAGCAAGCCTGGTCAGGCCTTTTACCTCACAACATAAATTTCCATAAGTCAGCTACTACATGAGGGGGACCTGACCACAAATACAATAAAATACCAAACCACAAGGATCATCCAAAATTTTTACAAACTATAGATGTCTGTACTAGAAGAGTTCAGATACAAATATGATAATAAAATATATACATATCAAAACCCATCAATTGAAAGTATGGATGAATGGATAGATAGCCCTAAGGTATAGCTAATATGGCTTCCATTAGCAGAAGGGGAAAAAAACAGGCCATGTATTTAGTCCAACCAATAACAGGGCAAATACGGATTAGAGAACATGAGTCGCTCTACATACATGAAATATTTATATATGCCAGTAACTACCAAAAAATATTTAACTATGGGATATAAGAAGACAAAAACAATTCTAAAGTATACAAAATGTATGCAAAACAAAATAAAAGAGATACAAAAAGGTAAAAAAGTTCCAAATGTTTTATATATAAAGGAAAAAGGATAAAAAATAATCAAAATAAAATAAACATTAAAGGACTTATCATAAAAGCTGTTAATATATTTCTCATGAAGAACTATTATCTAGAGCGCCCCCTCCTCCCTACAAAAAAACACATTAAATATAAGACATGCATCAAAGATTAAATGTGAAATATATATCTAAAACACAGGGAGGACATGGCAATGCATGCAATGTGACAAACTGGCATATATATTCACATAATAACAATCCACAATCCCTACATATTCTAAAATATTATTATTATTATTTCCTTTATTTATAACCTGCCAACAAATTCTGCAGCGCTGTACAGGGCTTAAGTACAAGGCAAAAACAATATCAACATATTGCAGACAAGTGGAGGGCCATGTCTTGGAGTTTAAAATCTAGCATGTGTAGTGCATTCCCTAAAGCACCTTGCAAGATTAAAGCTTGCAAACGTAAAATCTAAATGCCAAAGAGGGAGATTGCTGACCTAAAAGACCCAAAATCTATAATGTTATCAGTGTTTATACTAACGATGGAGGAACAAAGAGAATTTCCTATACCACATGATGACTCTTCAATAATGGTCACTAAATCCATGTCTGTATTGAGATCATATGGCTCTAATGTACCCAGATCATGTATCCATTTAGTTTCCAAACAAGTTTCAATTGTCAGTTTCCACATCTTGGGTCTAACTGTGCTTGGTCTAAGGCTTCTATTGTAATGCCCTTCATGTCATTAATATGTTTATGTAAAACACGGGCAGAAAAGCCATTTGTGAGCACACCTTTAGCCACGTCATATATGTGCTCCCTAAATATAAAATGCCTTCCTAACCCCAGATAAGGGCGATCGGACCCCTCCCTGGATCAATATTCTGTCTCAAATTATCCAGGATAACCCTGAATGCCCTTTTTATTTAAGAATATATCCAATCCCTTTTTAAAGTTATCCATCGAATCCACTGACAGATTAACTACCCTTACTGTGAAGAACCCTTTTCTTTCTTTAAGATGAAATCTTTTTATGTCTAATCTCAAAGGATGTCCTCTTGTCAGTTGAAAACCTCAAGTTCACCTGACAAAGCCTTGTGTGGACCCTGGATATATTTATATAATAAACTAATCATATCCCCTCTTATACGCCTTTTTACTAGAGAAAATAAGTTTAATTTGGTTAGTCTTTCTTCATAACTTAGCCCCTCCATTCCCCTTATTGGTTTTGTTGCCCTCCTTTGTACCTTTTCCAGCTCTAAAATGTCCTTTTTATGAAGTGGTGCCCAAAATTGTACTCCATATTCCAAATGAGGGCGTACTAGAGATTTGTATAGTGGCAGAATTATATTTGCTTCCCTTGCTTTTATACCCTTCCTAATACATGCTAATATTTTATTTGCCTTCGCAGCTGCTGCTTGGATTTGAGCACTGTTACCTAGGTGGTTGCATGGCTATTTTTCCTTTCCAGATGCTTTACATTTATTCGTATTAAATCTCATCTGCAATTTAGATGCCCATTCCTCAATTGTATGTAAATCCCTTTGGAGGGAAAGCACATCTTATCTGATTTAATTACCTTGCACAACTTTGTGTCATCGGTGAAAATGGAGACACCACACTCCAATCCTACCTCTAAGTCATTAATGAATATGTTAAAAAGGAGAGGACCTAATACTGAACCCTGAGGAACCCCACTTACCACATTAGTCCAATCGGAGTATGTTCCATTTACAACAACCCTTTGCTTCTTGTCTTTTAGCCAGCTCTCAATCCATGAGCAGATATTTACTGCAATTCCTGTATCTCTTAGTTTGCACATTAGTCTCCCATGTGGCACTGTATCAAAAGCCTTTGCAAAATCCAAAAAGACTACATCAATTGAGTTGCCTTGATCCAGGTTCCTACTAACCTCCTCATATAAAACGAATTAGATTTGCTTGACATGACCTATCCCTCATAATTCCATGTTGACTCCTACTTATAATCCTGTTCAAATAGATATATTATTGTATATTATCCCTTATTAACCCTTCTAAAAGCTTCCGCACTACAGAAGTGAGGCTCACTGGTTTATAATTCCCCGGATTTGCTCTTGCACCCTTTTTAAATATAGGTATCACATCTGCTTTTCTCCAGTCATCTGGTAGAGACCCTGTGTTGAGTGAATCTTGAAAAATTAAATATAATGGTTTGGCTATTACAGAACCCAGTTCCCTCAGTACCTGTGGATGTATTCCATCAGGACCCTTGGCTTTATTAACATTTATTTTTTTCCAACCTCTTTTGGATTAATTCCTGTGTTAACAAATTACTTGGCAAAGGTAGTGTAGCCCCGTTATGTTGCAGTGTCCCGACCACTGGTACCTCCCTTGTGTATAATGAAGAAAATAACCTATTTAGCTCATCTGCCTTTTCCTGGTCACTAATTTTCAGATGGCCTGTTTCACATTCTAATGTTCCTATAGCTTCCTTCCTCGCCTTCTTCAAATTAATATACTTAAAAAATATTTTAGGGTTAGTCTTACTCTCTTTTGCAATTCATTTTTTATTTTAATTTTTAGCCAGTCTAATAGCCCTTTTGCAGGTCTTGTTGATTTCCTTGTACTCCCATAAAGCAGTCTCTGTCCCCTCTTGTTTGTATAATTTAAATGACTGTTTTTTACTCCGTATCTTGATATTTAAATCATTGTTAAGCCACATTGGATGGTATTTGCTCCTTTTACTTTTATTCCCACATGATATATACCGATGTGTATGTATATTTAGTAAGGATTTAAATGTTGTCCATTATGTTCAGTGTTTTTCCCTATCAGTTCTCTGTCCCAGTCTATACTTTGTATTGCTGCCCTTAAACTGTTAAAATCTGCCCTTTTAAAATTAAAAGTTTTTGTTGGCCCCTTAAAATGTTGTTTTTTTAATTCAATCTCAAATGAGACTGTGTTGTAATCACTTTTTCCCAAAGGTTGCCCTATTCCAACATTTGATACTATATCAATGTTATTTGTGATGACTAATTCTAAGATACCTTCATTTCTAGTAGGCTCCTGTATAACCTGGGCCAGATAATGAACCCTGAGTGTACTCAAGAACCTGCTCCCCTTAGCTTAACTGCTGGTCTCATTTATCCAGATTATTTCAAAATACCGTATATACTCTAGTATAAGCCAAGTCTTTCAGCCCTTTTTTTAAGGCTAAAAAGGCCCCCCTCGGCTTATACTCAAGTCACTCCCACTAGTGTCTCTCTAACCCCCCCGTGTCTCTCTACCCCCTGTGTCTCTCTACCCCCCCCCCCCCGTGTCTCTCTAACCCCCCCACTTGTCTATCTGAGGAGGGAGGATGAGGAGGGGGTTGAGGACGAGGAGGGAAGTTGAGGAGGTGGTTGAGGTTGAGGAGGGGGTTGAGGATGAGGAGGGAGGTTGAGGATGAGGAGGGAGGTTGAGGATGAGGAGGGAGGTTGAGGATGAGGAGGGAGGTTGAGGATGAGGAGGGAGGTTGAGGATGAGGAGGGGGGTTGAGGTTGAGGATGGGGGGGTTGAGGATGAGGGGGTTGAGGATGAGGAGGAAGGTTGAGGATGAGGAGGGAGGTTGAGGATGAGGAGTGGGGTTGAGGAGGGAGGTTTGAGAATGAGGAGGGGGATTGAGGAGGGTGATAAGGGAGGGGGGAAGAGACACAGGGAAGGGAGAGGGGAGAAGAGACACGGGAGAGAGAGGGGGGACACAGGGGGCAGAACATTTCCCACCCTCGGCTTATACTCGAGTCACTCATTTTACCCAGTATTTTGTGGTAAAATAGGTGCCTCGGCTTATACTCGGGTCGGCTTATACTCGAGTATATACGGTAATTAAAATCTCCCATTATTAGAACTTGCCCATGCCTAGCTGCATTTCCAATCTGTAACAATTATTGTATTTCCTCACTTTCAGCTATATTTGGGGGTTTATAGCATACTCCTACTAATATTCTTTTGGAATTTGCTGCTCCGCTATTTAACTCTACCCACAAACATTCAACTTTATCACTAGGTCCACCATAAATATCTTCTCTCACTATAGGCTTAAATTCAGGCTTAACATACAGACAAATCCCTCCTTCTCTTTTACCATTGCCTCTATCTTTCCTAAATAGGTTATAACCATCCAGATTTACAGTCCTGTCATGAGAGTCATCCCACAACGTTTCGGTAATGCTTATTAAATCCCATTTTTTCATTAATTGCTAATAATTTTAACTTTCCCATTTTTCCTGGCAAGCTTCTGGCATTAGCAAGCATACACCTTATTGTATGAGCCTCTAGTTCTGAAGTGTCTGCCACTGTACTTGAGTTACTTAGTACTATCTCCCTATTGACTATACTACCCCTCCCCCATCTCCTCCCCTATGAGTTGTTAATTCATCCCTTATACCCTCTACACTTTCTACCCCATAACTTATATCTGGTCCCTCCCCCCCACCTACTAGTTTCAAAACTCCTCCAGCCTTTCTACCATTTTATCCCCTAGCACAAAAGCTCCCTCATCATTAAGGTGCAATCCATCCCTACTGTAGAGATTGTACCGAAGTGAGAAGTCAGCCCAGTGCTCTAAAAACCCAAACCCTTCTTTAATGCATCACTTCTTTAGCCACGCATTAACCTCCCTAACCTCCTTCTGCCTCCCTTTGCGAGCATGTGGCTCTGGTAGTATCTCAGAAAATACTACCTTGGAGGTCCTTGCCTTCAGCTTATTACCTAGTTCTCTAAAATCATTCTTTAGGACACTCCATCTTCCAATAACTTTGTCATTGGTACCAATATGTACAAATACCGCCGGTTCATTTCCAGCCCCTCCCAATAATGTGTCTATCCAATCCACAACATGACGAACCCGAGCACCCGCGACAAAGCAAACTGTTCGATTGCTGGTATCTGGGTGACAAATCACCCTGTCTAGCTTCCCCTATAACCAAAACCTGTCTGTTGCTCTGCCTATTCTGCCCTCCCACTCCTCCAGTAGAACTGTTTTCCCGGCTGTTAGAGGGAATAGCTCTATCTGGCATTGCCATTCCTTAATGGACATCCCCAACAGTTTCACTCAATCTGGCAAATCTGTTGGTGTTTGCCAACTCAGAACTGGCCTGCCTCCTCCTGTTCACCCTGATTCCCCTTCTAACTGTAACCCAGCTACCTCCCTGGACATCCTCACTAGCCCCAGCTCCACCCTCCATGCTAGGCCCAGCTAAACTGTGCTCCGAGACCACCAACCCCCTTTCCAGTGGGGCAATATCACAAAGTGCTGCAATTCTCCAGTCCAGATCTCCAATTTGAGCTTCCAGAGAGGCAACATGCTCACACCTGTCACAGAGGTATGGACCCTGGATCATCTGTTCTAGTATTACATACATATGACAGGATGTACACTGAATGAGGTTGCCACTGGACTGACTCATAATTATTATTATTGTCTTCAAAATTTCAGTGGGAAAAATAAAGAATATAAAATAATATATTTGTATAGGTTGTCCTCCTTTGCACTACAAATCTGTCCTCCCTTTTCTTTGAAGTCCTTCCTTTTATTTAAACTCCTATGCTTTTACTAGAATTGCACTTGATACTGAAAATGTTCGCAAGCTCACAAGTTCCGCCCTTCTCTTGTTTATATTAACTTCTGCCTTCTCACATGGGCATAATTAGTGCAATCTGCAATTTATCAGCCTTTACTTGCACACTTACACCCCAAAAGCCTAACACCTAATCCAACCCTTACACCCCAAAAGCCTAACCCTAACACCCCAAAAGTCTAACCCTAACCCTTACACCCCAAATGCCTAACCCTAACCCTTACACACCAAAAGCCTAACCTTTACACCCCAACAGCCTAATTCTAACCCTTACACCCAAAAGCCTAACCCTAAATCCACTTGCGAACAGCTCCAAAACAGCTCAGAAACCTTTTATATTAGTTTAACAGACAAGTCACACCCCTCTCATCTGGGCACAATTAGTGCACTCTGCAATTTATCAGCCTTTTCTTGTAAGGTAAATCCACTTGTTATGAGTATGTAGTTCAGAAGTGCCTGCCACTGTACTTGAGTTACTTAACAATACCTCCCTATTGACTATATTAACCCTCCCCCCATCTCCTCCCCCTTGACTAGTTAGTTTGTTTCTTACCACCTCTATACTTTCTACCCCATTGCTTCTATCTAGTTCTTCCCCCCACCTACTAGTTTAAAAACTCACCAGCCGTTCTACCTTCCTTTCCCCTAGCACACCAGCCCCCTCTTCATTAAGGTGCAATCCATCGCTGCTATAGAGATTGTACCCAAGTGAAAAGTCAGCCCAGTGCTCTAAAAACCCAAACCCCTCCTTAATGCTTTATTTTTTTAGCCATGCTTTAACCTCCCTAAGCTTCTTCTGTCTCCATGGGCTAGCATGTGGCACTGGTAGTATCTCGGAAAATACTACCTTGGAGGTCCCTGCCTTCAGCTTATTACCTAGTTCTATAAAATCATTCTTTAGGACACTCCATCTTCCACTAACTTTGTCATTGGTACCAATATGTACCAACACCGCCAGTTCATTTCCAGCCCCTCCTAATAATTTATCTACCCGATCCACAACATGCTGAAGCTGAGTACCCAGGAGACAACAAACTGTTTGATTGCTGGGATCTGGGTGACAAATCACCCTCTCTATCTTCCTAATAACCAAAACCTTTCCCTTGCTCTACCTATGCTGCCATCCCTCTCCTCCAGTAGAATTGTTCCCCCAGCTGTTAAAGGGAACGGCTCCATCTGGTGTTGCCATTTTTGAAAGGACATCCCCAACAGTTACACTCAATCTGGCAAATCTGTTGGTGTGTGCCAACTCAGAACTGGCCCGCCTCATCCTACTGTTCCCCCTGCTTCCCATTGAAACTGTAACCCAGCTACCTCCCTGGTCATCCTCACTAGCTGCATCTCCACCCTCCATGCTAGGGCCAGCTAAACTGTGCTCCGTGAGCACCAACTCCCTTTCTAGTTGAGCAATATCACTATGCTGCAGTGCTGCAATTCTTCTCTCCAGTTCCCCAATTTGAGCTTCAATATCGGAAACAGGCTCACACCTCTCACAGAGGTATGGACTCTGGTTCAGCTTTTCCAGAAGTCCATACATGTGACAATATGCACACTGAGTGTGGTTGTCACTGGAATGACTCATAATTACGAATAACAGTGGGGAAGAAAAAAATGTATACAGCACTACAACGTGCTCCAATAGAGGTGGGAGTGGTCGAAGAGGAAGGCCAGGGCATTTAAGAGGGCTGGGACCATCCACACAAGCTGGCCATTCACTGCCTGAGCCCTCAACAGCATCATACAGCCGGGGACAGCTGTACCAGCCCCTTCCATTGGCCATGTCCTGGCCCCAGCCATCATCCCAGCTGTCACCTGCTACAGCAACATTGCGGCCATGGCAGGCCACAACTACTCCCACACAATGGGGTCCCCCAATATGGGCTCCCATAAAATGGGGTCCTCCAACATAGGTTGACACCTCAGCCCTGTTGCCAACACCTCAAGCCCTCCTGCCGACACCTCAGGGACTGCTGCGGTCACATCTGCCACCAATGCCGTCAACTTGGCCACCAATGCCGAGACCTCCAGCCTGTGGCCCCATTGCCGTCTACACTGACATTGCAGGAGATCAGGGGCCGTTCACCATGGAGGACATGGCACGCCGTAAACAATCAAATGAGAGGCTTTGGTTGCTTCTGGGGCAGTGTAGGCTCACACACCCTCCTGGCGAGCACAAGATCGCTACATTCTGAGTTAATGAGGCACAACCAAAGGATGGAGAGATGTGAGGAACAAGCGAGTCTGGACAGACGGCGACTCATCAAATTGGCCAAACGCCAACTCATACCTCTCCAGCTTTCGGGTTGTACAACAGCATCCTGAGATGTCGGCCTCCTCATCTCAGACCTCCCCACCATCTCAAACAGATCTCCAGCCAGCCAACTTACTGGCACCCCATGCTCCTCCATAACAGAGTGGAAGAGTGAGACAGGGCACGGGCACGGAAAGTAGGAGACCTGTGCTGCTGAAGAGGAGGTTTTAGGACCGTACAGGATGTGGTCCTCCTCTTGATCACTCCTCACTGATTACTGATTGTTATAGATGTTGAGATACTATTGGCTGGCTACAGAGTGTGCACATGTCTGATTATGTTTAACATTTCAACAATTGATGTTCAATGTAGATTAACCTTGACATGAAGTGTTGTCGTTAAACAGAATATTGTTATGATTGATATCTTGTTCTTGTCTCTGTAGGTGTTAATAGCCAAATGTGAGGAATTGACTCTGCTGGGTTTTGAACCCTGGTCCCCAGGCTGCTATACCTCTTCCCTACCACTGCGCCAGCCTGCCTTTTGTGAATTTCATTGAGATCTGATAAGCTTGACTCTGCTAGCAATAGTATCAGTACCTAAGTCTCTTCAGCTGTGTCTGGTCAGGTGTCTGGTCCTTGGCCTATATAAGGCACTTCCTGTCTCTGTATCCTTGCCAGATTATTGTTGGCTCCTGATCCCTTCAATAAAGCTTGTTCCTGTTTCACCTACAAGTTGCTGAACTGGATTATTGCTGACCTTGGCTACTGGTCTCCACAACCTTGTGATTCCTATATCATTACACCAAATCTCATGACCATGAAGGTATGTTCTTCATCTTCGATCAGTATAGTACCATCATGTGAGTGAACACTAGACCCAGTTCCCAACAGGCATTCGATCAGTGTCATTCACCACTGCAGATGGATCTGAAATGAAATATGTGACTACATATCTCTTCACTAATAAACATGGCTGGTGTGAGTTTCAATTATAAAGAATAGTTGCATATAGTTACATAGTAATTTAGGTTGAAAAAATACTTTAGTTCATCAAGTTCACCTTTTTTAGATCTCCTCTGATCTGCAATACACGGATTTATTGTTAATCGTGTCCCTGCTATAGAGTTTTACAGTCCCATTAGGACTGCTAATCCAAAGCAGTAGTTATACATGCATTTTAGTTGAATTTAATCCAGTTAACAGTATGAAAGCAGATTAATGTATTTCATGTCATCCAAAAAAATGGATGATTTCCTTGGTTTGACATCAGGATCAATGTGCATGTGTTTATGTGAACAGTGTAATCTGACTGGCCTTGGTACCACCTATATACCAATGATATGTGATATTAGCTTGGCACAACTATTTCATGCAGATAGTGATAGTACTTTTTGCAGAAAGCTTCTTCCTCAACATCCAGTCAGGCTGATTGAATAGGACAGAATCAATATGGTTATTACTGCTCGTAGATAATGTTCATGTTAATTGGTGTATTGTAGTGTCCAGAGCAAAATCTATTTACTATAATAACAGCTTATGATTTTTCTAACACCTCCTCTTCATGTTTTCCAGACCCTTAGATTGTACGTTTGCAAGCTTTCAATCTTGTATCAGTGCCTTGGAAACAAGCTCTATGCACATTTGATTTTATGCTCAAAAACAGGGTCCTCTTTACAAGGTGTTAAATTTGTTTTTTGCTATGTACTTAAGCCCTGTACAGTGCTACGTATTATGTTGGCGCGAAATAAATAAAAACAATAATAATAATAATTCCTATCATACATATGGGAATCAGCAGTAATGTATGAAAACACACTGTGTGTGGAATTGATTAGTATTTTAAAAAAAGAGGATAGTCGCTCCACTTAATTGCTAAACCCTTATCTATTAGTTTAAGGAAGATACAATATGGATATAGATCTGGAGTTGGATTACCGCTCTAGATATACTAAGAGAATGGAAGATATAGAAAATACTTTTGGAACTGATACAAGGGACTTTCATAATGATAATTGGTCAGAAGGTCTAAGAAAATTGCAACTATTATTAAAAAAACAATTGGGAGCCTTTTGGAATACAATAACTCATGAATCATATTTAGCTAAACATATAGTAGTACCTCGAGGCTTACGTGTCAAAATGTTTCCAAGTTTCTCTTTTCATATTGCAGAATTTAAAGAAAAATGGGAACAAACATTAACTAACTGCTCAGAATCACTATTGAAAATCTTAACAGATTATGAAACAGAATTGCTCAATGAATTGGACAAGGAAATAATTAAACTTACTAAGGAATTGAAACAATTTGAGAACAATGAGCAATTTAAGAGCATGTATACAAAGATTAAATCTGATCTAGATAAAAAAGAAATTGAAATTACTAGATCTAAAAGACGAAAATTTAATAGAGATTTAAAAGGCTTTGCAAGTGGAAATATTTTTGAATGGTCCCATAATCATAATCATCGGAGACCACTAAGATCTAGATTGGATATGACAAAATCTTATTTCAATACATCAACTGACAATGAAACTTCAGCAACAGATTCAGATACAAGACCACCTGAAAAAAAATTGAGACGTGATGATTTTTTAGTACAAAGACATTACAAGTCAATGAATCAGAGAAAATACAAGGAACCAGTAGATTTTCGAGAACCATACATACCAAGACAATTAAGAGACCGTCAAAAGTGAGGATACAGAAACGATGTGAGACGATAAAAGATAAATCTACAATGATTAATCTATCCTCACATGCCCTGACTGAACCCCAAAAACAACTGTTGAATAGGGGTCTCTCTCAATTTCCAAGGAATACAATTTATTTGATGTTATCAAATATCTACATATTTTCTCTAGGAAGCTCCTCATTAAATGATTCTTTGCTTTTAGATCAGATTTTGGACATAATGATGATCCGGATAGTCAAATAGACTCTGTGGATGGTGAAAATTATGACGACATCACAACTGGATCAAGAATTGAGGTCAAAATCAAATTTTAATCCTCCAATTTGCAGTTGTCCATCGATGGACACTTTTGTTACGGTGGTCAGAGATTTTGAAAAAATGGTTCCAACTAAAAATATCAATATTACACCAGCTGAAAGTGAAGCATTGAAGGAAATAATAAGTTGGAACGATATCCTTGTGAAACCTTCGGACAAAGGTGGTAGCGTGGTTATCTGGCCGATTTAATTATATCTAAAAGGGGCCAATAAGCAATTACAAGATAACAAATGTTACAAATTACTGTTGGGAGATCCCACAGAAGGATATTTATGTAAATACAATAAAATCATTAATGATGCCTATGATGAAAATATAATAAACAAGAGGGAATAGTTATATTTACAAGTTAAGAACCCTCGCAATGCGACGTACTATATGTTACCTAAGATACACAAAGATATAAAGAACCCTCCCGGACATCCCATCATTTCTGGAAATGGTAGTATGGGAGAACAGGCAAGCAGATTTATAGATAAAAAATTACAACATATCGTATGGAATTTACCATCATTTTTGAAGGATACAAGAGATGTCCTAAATCGCCTAAACAAGGTTTTCCTGCAAGAATCTACATTTCTAGTGACTACAGATATTGAATCTCTGTATACATCAATTTACCAGTTGGCTGCAATGCCATAAAATATTTTTTATCTATGGAAACAATTTTCAAAACACAATTTAATGATTTCATCTTAGTTCTCTTGAAGTTCATTCTTTGTCACAACTATTTTGTCTTCAATTACAGATTTTATCTCCAGACTCGCGGGACCGAGATGGGGACAGCTTGCGCTCCCACATGCGCCAATATATATTTGGGATGGTGGGAGCGCGAGCATGTATTCTATGACTCTAACACTAAGTATACTGATTGTATAGTATTGTGGATAAGATACATTGATGATGTGTTGATTGTGTGGGATGGTACCAAACAAGAACTTGATGATTTCTTTGAAAATTTTGAATCACAATCAATACAAATTGAAGTTGACATATCAAATAAAAACAGATACAATCGATTTTTTGGATATCTATTTACTAAAGATATAGAAGAAAAGATAATAACGGATATTTTCCGTAAGACGACCGCAACAAATAGCACATTACATAATAGTAAAAGTGCCCACTTAACCTTCTATAAAGAAATCCATACCCTATGGGGAATTTCTGAGAATCCGTTGAAACTGCTCAGAGGATTAAATCTTTAAGGAAAGATCTAGAGAACTTATACAAAGATTGAAATTGAGAGGTTATAGTGGAAAATCTCTTAAAAAAGCCTACCACAAAACTTAACATATTCAAAGAGATGATTTATTGAGATCACAAGTGAATACCAAAAAACAAGAACCTATACGTTATATAGGAACTTTTTGCGAACAATAGCGGAACATTTCAGCTATTATAAATAAACACGCTCATATTCTCAGAACAGATGACGTCTTAAAACCAATTTTGGGTGATCGAATTTATACAGGTTGGAGTAGAAGCCCATCATTAAAAGATAGATTGGTTAGCAGTCAATCCTATAAAAAACGAGAATTGACTCAATCATTTGAGGGAACTTATGGATGTAGAGGATGTACTTTTTGCGGATATATGAAAAAAATGAAATAATAAAATGTAAAGGTCTATATAACTGCACTAGTACTAACGTTGTGTACTGTATGCAATGTACATGTTCCCAAAAGTACATTGGTATCACCACCAGGAAATTACGAAGGAGGTTGGGTGAACACATTTGCAATATCAAGAACGCCCGAAAGGGTAAAAACAAAGTATTGACA